>JAWZYV010004477.1:1200000-1767012 GCA_038373885.1 Cheiracanthium punctorium
GGGCCCGTTTACATGCACAAAAATCCTGGGTAAATGCTGGTACATTTGCTGCTTTCTACTCCCACTTCCCCAACGTAGTGGGAAAATGTGGGGTCCTAGTCCAATGAGGGGTAAATGCATTATGATGATCTTTTTTCTCATGAATAATTGTGCTCTTTTTACCCTATACTCTACTTTTACTCGGATTTTAAATTTTCCCATGCAAACGAGCCTATTAAGGTCACTGAACCTGATATCTTCCAAAGTCAAACTGACATTTTCCCCTTAAGAATGTGTGTAAATAAAGCACCCATAACTATTAATAAGTTTTTCACTGTCGGCACGTCATATGTCAACAATATATGCATGCGCATCTAGCTCATATTTATACGTGTCTAAGCAATATGATCATCGTTTTGAAAAATATATTGTATCACATAATGGTCTGCTAACCTACATGCAACATTTCATCATTCAGAAAATTTCTACTAAGAAATTTGTGTCGAATTCATTAAAAAAGTCTTACCTATATAAATAAAATATCTCGTACGTATGAAAAAAAATATATGATAAATTATTTTATGCACTATGGAAGCAAGAAAATATAAAAATGTAGGTGCCTCTCAGTATTATTGGACAAACTGTTTATCTTGTTTAGAATAAGAAATATATGCTATAGCGATCATGTTATTTTCTTTAAACAACATATTTGATTAGGTAAGGTTTCCTACAAAATGTTTATATAATCTCTTATTTTTCTTGTGAAAGCATTACCTAATTTTGAGGCGAATATCCGAACAAAGGAATCTCATAGTGAGTACTAAAAATAAACATCAATCACGGTCCACGTATGGCAACGAATATTTCTTCAAATAGTATACCTCAAAGCCATTTGTTAATCTCCGATTCGGAAAGACTACGATTTGAAAAATTATTTTCAAAAACAAATTTTAGAAGCAAGTAAGCAAACCTAACAAATTCTTCCATCGTGAAGAAATTATTAATTTTCGAACTAATATCTTGTGTAATGTTATAAATAGGTACAATTAATTGTTAATCTACATTTTATAGAGATATATTGTTTATTTCTTAGCAGATAAACTATGTGACTTCTTTTCAATAACTTTCTAATTCCGTCTTACATTGATAAATGAAGGATGAAATCATTTTTTGTGCTTTATGCTTAACCTGACATAATTTTCAAATAGCGCGATACATTAATGCTTTTTTTAAAAATATTTTTCCCCTTTCAAAGATTTCAGATAAATTCTTACACTTAAGTAATTTTTCATGCCGCATAAGAATTCCGATATTATCAAGGGCTTTAAAATTAAGACTTTACATGTTTTATATCCTAGGGAAATTTTGATGGATTGTAAATAAATTTAAAGTTATTGATTAAGGGTATAAAAAAAGAAGAATTTAAATCTTTTTAAAACTACCCATAAGCGAAAACAACCACGAAAAGAATATAGCTATATAGCTAGGCTCCAAATGAATCCGTAAACATACATGCCATGCATGTATATATGTATGTATGTATGTGTATATATATACATATGCTAGCAACGTAGCATATATATGCATACACCCCTCCGTGCAATGAAAGAGAAATGCTCATTGACCTTAAATATGGATTGTGAATCCTCTCGCTGCAATGATAAAAAAGGACATATGTCTGCTCGCTACAACGAAAAAAAAAAAATGAACACAGCGCCTGATAGCGCACAGAGGTTATCGGGAATTGGACGTGGCTAGGCTTCTCCCCTTGTGACTGTCTGTTTTCTAACAGTCATTTATCACTAATACCTACGCAACTACTAAAAACAAATAGTCCTGTCGTCGGTATAATAATCAGTCTTCTTAAATCTCGCGTAGTGCATCCGTATGTGTGGCGCGACGCGAACACATAAGGAAAGGTGGGGAGTTAGCATGGTCGCTTTCCCATCTCTCTCTCTTTCACCCCTCCTCTCTCTCACTCATTTAACCCAGCCGGACTCCAGAAAAATTCTTTCTCCGACGTTCCTTCCACAATAGACATTTTCTTTTTCCCTGGAGATCTTTTCAGAAGAAAAAGTCGCATAAAAAATCTAATTAATATTTCTACACTGAAAATTTAAAAGAAGGCGAAATAAATGTTTTATCAGTGGTGAAAGGATGGAAAATTTTTGCCTATTAGATTTTTCGATGCGACAGTTTCAGTTTCGAATTCCGAGAATTTGCCTGAATAGTGATCTTCTTTTTAAAATTTCTTCAAAAATCTGCAAATTTGAGTACGATTTTGTAACAAGGTTTATTTGAAAACGAAATCTCTGTAGTTTCTGGTGATAATCAGAAATACAGTTTTCGGACGGAAAATTTGGTTCGTGATGATGCAAAATGCGCAAAAAATGGCTGGACAAAACATAACAGAGCTGGACAAAACATAAAATAACTAAAACATCCTGAACAGCGGCGTCTCACTCGCAATAAAATGTTTTAGAAAAAAATTGATAAAAAATGTTAATTATTTTTTAGATTTTAAAGTCGCAGTACACATGCTCTATAATCTATTATATAAATGTGAAAGTTTGTCTGTTTGTTTGTTTGTTTATCCGGGAACTCCTCCCACACCGTCCGACCGACCGGCTTGAAATTTCGCATATATATGTAAAACGACATAGAATAGTCCATAGTCAACTTTAAAATTCTGGAAATGCCCCTTTTCCCTAATTTTTAACAATTTTTCGCAATTTTCGAGTAGAAAGCTACTCAAATGTCCGATTTCAGCATATTAGTGAGCATAGTTGACAAAGTTGGATTTATTTATTTATTAGATTTCAATAATTCATGTGATATTGATGTCATTTTGATGTCGCGAGTGTAAAATTCCAGTAATTTTTTATTCATTATTTCATTCTGTTCTTATGACAGGCACGACACACAAGAGCGGAATCTCACCCGCAATGGAATACTTTAGAAAAAAAAATTGCTAAAAAAATTAATTATTCTTTTAATTTTTTTTCACAGTACACATGTTCTGTATTCTACTATAAATAGTGGCGCTGAATTTCTGTCAATAAATCTTCCCTATACACATCGGATGATTTTTTTCTTATTGGAACAGCATTTTTAACTTTTCAATAGCAAAAAAGTAAAATACTGCTTTTCACTTTCCGTATTTGAAAGGGTACCAATCAAAACTACTGCTTAGAATAAATCAAACAGTTACACCAGCAAGCCTTGCTATATCAGCAGTCAAAATATATAATAATCATGAGGCTTAAGTTTGAAGTTGGATGTGAAAAATGCAATTATGTCCTCTGTTGGAGAAAACGAAATTACTTTTCGAACAACTCAATAGATGGATTTGAAAATTCATTAATTATAAATATTGAAATGAAATAATTTAAATATAAGGCAAAAGTTCACTTAACTGAAGTGTCAACATTTAAAATTATAAATGATGTTCAAATACTTAATTAGACCTAAATAAATAATTTTCATCAGTCGACAATTTAAAAAGTTTCTAAATTCAGTTGGAAACTTGATGGACAGTTAAAATATAACACAGTAATTATTTTTACATTTACGTTTAGATACGATTCATAAACCACAAAATCCGATTAATTTTCTGATTCTTTCTACAATTTCTAATTAGAGAAATTAATTATGTTCACGCAAATAATGCTATTATTCAACGAATTAAGGAAATTGTTCGTACTAATAATATATTTTGAATACGTCCTTCCTTACAACGTGTCATTTATTCGGATAAAGACATAACTAATTTCTGTATCACTGTTTCTTATTTGACAGATATTTTCGTTGACATATTATCCTTCCAAATTATGAGTTTATATGCTCTAATTGTTTAATGCATAATAAGTTTCGCTTGTAAACTTCCGCATACTTCTTAGTGTATAAGATAAACAGTCCATTCTAACACTGACTAATACGAGGGCGATAAATATGTCACTAATTGTTATGAACAGAGATTAAGTAAAATAAACGACGCTGGTGTCAATTTCATGTTTGGTCTTATGCTGATTAACTCACAGTCGATATTGAGTTTTTAGTGTCATTTACATATTTGTCGCTGCCTGCAAAATTAACCGTGTACATGGATTGTTTTACTAGACCTGAAGTTTATATTATATAAAGATTTAAGAAATATATTGATCTATGGATTAAAATACGTTTATTTCATTGTTTTCAGATCCCTAAATTTGGCCATTGTTTTATTTTGAAAGGTTTCTTTAAAGTCTGTATCACTTAACAGAAAACAATACCACTTCAATGGATACTTGCTCACATTACACAGACATAAGAATGCTATTAATTTAAATAAAACTAGTCTTTTCCTTTAGAAGTTATTATATGCGTGTATGATTCCCTCTTCAATGGACGAACGTTTTGATTAATGACTTCAAGAGCTGTTTTGTCCTTTACAAAAAACACTGCAAGTATTAAATTTCAATTGAACACCTGTCAATGTTTTTTTTAATTTTATAAAAAATAAATTGTATTGTTGTTCCCACACGAAAAATTTTCAAACGAAAATTACGGGAAAAACGAAAAGAGAGAGAAAGACAAAGAACAAGATGAACTCAAAACCATACAACGAGTTTGAGCATAAACAGCACTAAGATTTACACACATTTTGTTTTATGCATTTATTCTTTATTGCATCCTTGTACAAAATAAAGCAAGTAGTGTAAAAGTAAATATATTTGCTATTCTGAATGGGACGGAAAAATTGATTTGAATTTAATTTGAACTGTGACGTGTTTGTACGCTCATATCAATGCATGTATGTATGTATCTTGCATAGTTCAAAAACGATTTGCCGTAGGATTTGAATTTTTGTATTTAAAATTTTTGCAACTCCTTGTAGACCTGCATTTCCGGAGGAATCGTCACATCTTAATATCATTGTAGTATCCTATATGACTTACATATGAAATAAGTTTTATGAAAGCACGTAGAAAACGTATATGATTTAATATATGCACAAGAGTACCGTGCGGTGCCCCAATCGGAATTTTTTACACTTTACAGTACAGGTAGATAGAAATGACCAGGGAAATTCATTTTATTAGCTCAAACTTACTATTAAAGGAACAACACAGTTTTAAGAAAAAATATTAGATATTAAATACATCGAGGTTTTCAAATGACCTTATCAAAATTGGACTGCAATACTTTCATTTTTCTGTTGGTAGGTTTTCCGTATTTTGACCATTACTTTTAAAAATATCGTCGATCTACATTCTAGGTATTTATACTTATTTTAATAAACTATAAAAAAGTCATTCAAAACTGCATGAAGTAAGGTATATTCATAAACTCTGCTCCATGAAACTATATTTTAACAACTACTGTGGGATATCGTATCTTAAAAGAACAAAGCACAATTTTCTAAATTCCTTCGATATAATTGATTTTTATCTCTTTATTTCACGTGATCAGTACAGATTTATAGTGGAAATAATGCTACTATTGTTTTTAAAAGTGCGTTTCTGGCTTCTATTTATTTCCCTTACTTCTAGATCAGCTTCGAACTTCTATACATTACTGTTTCGCCCACATCGCCGTCAAGTCAACATTGCTGCTCGAGTTTACCATGCTCGAAGCAAAGAAATGAGTTCATACATTATTTCTGTGTTAAAATATAATGCAAGGGAGAGCGGAAGGTAATGCTTGTTTTTACATAACAAAAATATAAATAAATAAATAAATATTCTTATAATTACAAACAAGGTATGCAATTACAAACAAGGTGTACATTACACTGTGCCTAATTTTTCAACATGAATAGTAAAATTCGGCGGAAACATGTTAAATAAAGTATTTAAAAAAATCTGTTTGGGTGCAATGTCTTGGTTCAACATTCGGTGATGTGCAACAAAATAAATAGACCTTTTAAAATATGACAATGACTGTAATAACAATTATAATTTTTTTTTAATTTCTTCGTTCATGTTATTATTTTACAAAACAAAACTAGTAAAATTAAAATAGCAGATATCAATTTTTGTAAATACTTAGTGGTATTTCCTCTTGCTTCAAAATTTTTTAAAATATTAATATAAAAACTGATGGTCATAAGAATTTTTCATAAAAAATTGCAGTCATAACTTAAATTTTATGTTAATACTCGGGAGAAAAGATATATGATCTTAGGAATATATTTTCTAAAAATGAGTAACTAGCATGGTATTATGAACAAATCCAATCCATATCACCGCCTAACCATTGAAAATTAAGTATAATATTAACGAGATTTTGAAATGACTTTGATACATGAAAAGTTAACCAAAGTTCAGCGAGTATGTTGCAGTATCTGATCCAAGTCGAAGATTAATAGATATGCATTTGATGTACGAAGCAGCCGCCAAGTCAGCGAAGGGGAACAAACGCTCAACTGTTTTATCAACTTGCTGCTTGACAGTGTGGTGTGTCAGGGATATGCAGACCGAGAATTTTACGCTGCTTCTGAGTGACGTGTATCAGCGAGTAAACTAGGTGAGTAGATATTTTTACATTGATTTTTCCGGTGAAAGATTTTAACGCACGTTATTAAATGATGGATTAATACAAGACAACTGGCCTCAAACTTTAAAGATTGTTTTCCTTTAATTTATTGCTGTGTGTATTTTTCTTTAAACAAAAATGTAAACACAAATTAAACTAATTTTAGATGTAATATATTAATCTAATACTCTTAAACACTAGTAATATATGCTGCTTAATATTGCATATACATTTTATTACTAAAAAGGAAAATTTAATGCTATTTTAAAAAATGAAAATTGTTACTACTTTAAAAATACTTAATATTAATGATGCAAAATACCTATCACAAATAAAAAAATACACATTATAAGGTCTAAACCATATGTATTTGCGGAAATTTTTCATTCAAATATTTTACGATAAAAATTCCCCTGGTGTTAATTACTCCACATGATTGTACATTCTTGTATTTTACTTCATGATTGTGAGATTGATCATTTCAATAGACAGATTAGAAACATACTCTTTTTAAAACTAAAGATCGATCGACGTCATATCTTCATTGCGAATTTAAAATTGCTTTAATGAATTTCGCTCGAAAGGAAGTGAAATAGCTCCGAAGGACTTAAAAACGAGACAAACTTGTCCCGGTTTAAAACTTTCGGAGCGAATTTTCCAATTCCAACGGGATTCTACGAACCAAAACCTCTTGCTGCACAGATATAGTTTCGCCCAATCATTGCAGGTTGCAAGATCACGTCACAAGACCTCAAGAGAGTTAATAAAAAGCTTGATGCATCTGGAGAGACGGATTATTGCGGGCTCTCTTGCCTTGTAAAATCTGTATGAAACGTTGATAATAAAAGTACGTAAACCCGCAAGACTTCCTTTCTTGGCCCGACTATGAATTTCCGCAGAGGGCAGCCGGGGACGGCTCTACGCCAGGGCCCAACCGAGTCGCGCCGCGTCTCCTCCTGAACAACCCGGCGATATCTTTCAAGAACCGGTTGCTACGACAATGTTAAGACCCTACGCCGAGAATGGGTCTCGGCGAAGCCTCAATCGTATCGTCTCCTCCGGTGCACGACTACCGTCTACAACATCCTTCCTCATTCCGGATATCATACATATATACACTCATACCTCTATATACATCTATAAATAACTACATACCTCTCTCTCTCTCTCTCTATAAATATATCTATATATATATATATATATACATATATATATATATACACAGGGTGATTCATTACCTGACTGACAAACTTGCAAGGGGTGTAGGGGGTACAGAGACTGTTCAGAATCACATAGCAATGAGAGGTCCGACACTTCGTCTTCATGTACCTATTAATAATCACTTTAGAAGAAGTGTTCAAGTGATAGTAAACATTCCGACCATGGTTTTTCAAAAACTAATCCCTCTTTCATCGATATTGCATTTGATGAACATTGTTATTTCAGACTTGTGTCTTTCATTACATTGATGAAATTGTCTGAGGAAAGCCCATTGTTTATGAGCCTTGGTCGAGATATTGGACTCACACTTCAACACTTCTTCCAAAGTGATTATTAACAGGTACATGAAGACGACGTTTCTGAACCAGCACTGCTGTGTGATTCTGAACCGTCTCTGTACCCCCTACACCCCCTGCAAGTTTGTCAGTCTGGTAGTGGATCACCCTATATATATATTGACAATATGACAATTTTTCAATGGATTACGTAGAAAAAAAGTCACACAGGAATATCGCGTTTGAGTGGCTGGAAACAAATTACGAAATTATGCAATGATTGCATAAATACGCAATGCTTTTGCTAATGCTGGTATTCCATAGCCCTTACCAACTTTGTTTAAATGTATCTCTGAACATTTTTATGCTGATAAACTGAAATTTTGCACATAATGTAATTAATGTGTAGGGTACATTTTAATACTTGGGAATTTTTGTACGCCCCCCCCCCCAAAAAAAAAAAAATTGCATTTATTCTAATCTCCGGAAACTTTTAATCAATGCCATGAAATATTGCACCTTCGTTGACGTGACTGCATAATTTATGGTACATGTCCATAATCAATAATAATATAGGCCTCAAGCCTAGATACGTGGCTCTGGGACACCATGTATATGAAAAATATAAACACATTACAAGTAATGTATTTTTAAAAACCCTGATATTGAAACTATCTGGAAATAGCCAAAGAAAAGCCATGCAGGTTGCATTTACCTTTCCGAAATTTAGGATTTTATACACCGGTTGATTTTAAATTTTGTGCAGATAAGCAAAAAAAAATATTCAGGACAGCATTTCAAATTAGAAAACCTCGGTTCTACTGATTTTCGTACATTTTCAAGATTGGGAGAAAATACACGCTTTCATATATAGACATACACACACACACTTACACACCACACATGTATATGTATGTGCGTATGCGGCGAAGCATAGATAATGATACACAGGTTGTCCCATAAAGCTGGTAACATGCTTTAGTTGTTTATCTGTTAGAAATAAATGGGCAATGTAAATTTAAAAAAAAATTCAAAATAAGGTTGGAGAAAAGGATTATGTAAGAAAAAATTCTTGTCATAAATTTTCAGATAATTACATTTTCTAAATTTGTATATCGATCCCCGTACAAAAAAAAACTCCAATTCAGAAATGAGCCGTGTACACTAGCAAGGAGATGTGGAAAAATTGAGAAGTATATCTTAAAAATTGTCAGATTTTAAGATAAATATAGGATGATTTACACCATTTTTCAATGGATCTTGAAGAGAAAAATCGCACCGGATGAATGCATTTCAGGAGTCGTACAGAAATTACGATAGAAAATAATTATTTGCACTCTCTAGCATTGAATGTTCATGTTCAAATCCATTTATAGTCCCATATCATCTTTGTAGATTTCACTGGGACGTTTCATGATGAAAGGCTAAAATTTTATACATCACGACAGTAGCATAGCACATTTCACTAATTGGTAATTTGGTTGTACGAGGGTGCTATAAAAATTGTAAAAGTGTCACTTTTAAAAAATTAACGAGAGGACTTTTTTCTGAACATAGCCTTTTTTCATAACATACTTTGAACATTTTTTTTATTATACAATGTACACCTACTTCTAATAGATAAGGAATTAAAGAGTATATCTTCCTTTTTGGGACACCCTGTATAATACAAAGTTATAAAAAATATTTGAAAGGAAAATATTGTTTATTTTTACACACTTATGCTGATAAAAAGAATACACACTTACATATATATATATATATATATATATATATATATATATAATCACACATCTAATACACATCTTCCATACTTCCATATAATCAATTCTCTTCAATACATAATGGAAAATTTAAATTCAGCGTAATAGAGCGAACACTTTCAGGCACCATTTCGAGCAAAACGTGAGGAACACTTAGATGAGTTCTGATTATATGGAATAGGAAGTATTTTCCTTCTAAGCATCCCATACAAATAATTTCGCAGTTCATTTATATCTTGCATCAACTGAAGCATACGGTTCAGAGTTAAATAGCTTTAGCATAAAAGAGAAACTGGGAAACATAAATTTAAGAGACTGAGAGGTACAGAGCGAATACAATAGCGCATTGAAAATAAATTTAAATACGAAATAATTTCAGTTCTTATTTTTTATTAATAAATTTTAGTTCTTTTTATTTACTAATAAATTCATAGCAGTGATACTGCTCTAATTACTATACACTATAGAAAGGCGTTAGGTATGGGCATAAATGGCCTAGGAATAACTAATCCATTTTCTTAGCGGACAGTGTATCTCCCACCAGTTTGAAGGTTTATTTTCCTAAATGTCGTGCCTTGTATTAAGGAATACTAGGTAATATTGTAATGTATTTAATGTCATCAACTAACAAACCAGAAAACAAAGAAAATGAATGTATCTTCTGTAACGGAAATTTTCCGAAGATGAACCAGGAGAAATTTGGATTCAGTGCTTCAGAAGTTCTCTGTGGGATCATCTTGACTGCAACGGAGCACAGAAAGAAGAATATGTCTGCGACGTTTGTAAATAGACTCGAAGCAGGAATGACTTGTGAATAGTCCTAAAAATATGGTTTTATAGTTAAAAATAACTATGTTTTATGAAGTATAATTTGTTTTACAATGGTTAAAACAACATATAGATTTTACCCGGCTTTATATTGACATTCATTTGAAACTTATTTTAATAATTATTTTTAAACGACAAAATAAATAGTATGTTTTCTTTACAAGTGACATTTCATTATAATTAGTTATAATATGTACTGACGATTATTTAGGGGATTTTATTTAAAAATCTTCTAAGTTATATTTAAAATGTAAATAGTATTCTATAATACCCTCCTCTCTTCTATATATATTTCATCAGTTTCACATATAGCTCATAGAATTATGTGCAATAATTTCGAAAACATAAATATTTAAAGACAGACCATTCATTCGTATTAACTCCGTAATTTTGCTTTGCACAGATGCTTCAGACTCCTTCTACATATTTACAAGTATCTTTCATACGTTCGGTTAAGTATAATGCATAGCAATCAATGTTCTTCACTCAATAGTGCAAAATTTAAATTCAACCAAATGGAGCAGATATTTTCAGTGACTATTTCACCAAAAACGTGACGAACGCTTTCATGATATCTGATCTCAAGGTATAAGACGTATTTTAATTTTCACAAATGCAGATATAAATAATTCCTCAATTCATTTATACCATTCGGCAGTTCGAGAATATAGCTTCAAGTTAAACAGCCTGTGTCTAAAGGAGAAATTCGGAAATATACGTCTGAGTGTGCGAGTATTAGAATAAATAAGATAATTCTTTCAAGCTAAATTGCATTTTATAAATGGAAATGTAAAATTTATAGTATGGTATTTGAATTTTTAGCTTTTGTGATACTAAAGATAAATTAAAGTCGGAAATATTTATAAATAATTCCATTTTCGATGTTTAAATCAAATATTACTTTACTGAATTTTTTTTAATAAATAATATATTTTTTATGTATAGTTTAATCATTGGTTAATTAGTTGGATACTTTTACTACAGAGATTCAATACATCAGAGATTCAATCGGTGAAGAATTTGATCTAATTCACAATATATATATATATATATATATATATATATATATATATATATATTATGACTGCATGTTTACTGAAAATATTATAACAGTATTTTCAAGAATCTTGAATTTAATCAAAATAATATTTTTTTCTAAATATTTAATTTATTTTACACTGAATATTCTTTCATAATATAACTTAAACATTTTAATAGAAAACTCAACTTAGGGATTATAGAAAAACTTTACGATTTGAAAATAAATTATCGTGCTAAAATAGTATGTTTCCAGTTCAGAAGCAAATAGTCCAGACTTGGAAAGTACGTAATAGCAATCCCATGACTTGTTTTACTTTTTAGCAGGCACATCTACACAAACAGTAACATGCGTCTAAGGGTCGTCTAGGTCTTTAACTTTTACTTTGGAGGCTAAACCACCCACTTTCTCAGGTTGTTTTTGATACAGTGAGTCCGCTTACGACGAGGTTTTGGCAAGCGATTATCGGACTAATACCCAATTACTTCGTTTAATTGATTTCGTTTAAAAATACATTTCTTCTAGGATGTGATGACCCCAAATCCATGGGTTCAGATATTAAACTGGTTACTACTTTACGTAATGAGTATAATACTGATATTTAATTTCTTAATATTTCTTTTAGAACGTTGCATTTCTTTTAACTGGGAGTAGATGCTAGTATGTATGTCAATCGTACTATCGTAATCGTACTGTGATTGACGTATAGGTTACATAATCGTGACGTATACGTCAATCGTACATATGTCAATCGTCCTTAAATCGCCAACTATGTAGTATATATGTAAATTAAAAAATGTTATTATTTATTTTATTTTGTTCAAATATATGATTCGGTGAATAATATTAGTGACAGTAAATCTGAACACTATATGACGTTTCCCATTTCGACAATGGGTAACTCAGGACTTACAGAGATTTCGTTGAAATAAATTTTGAGAGTCCATCACTTCAGCTACTCTGAAATTACTGCTTATAAATCAGGGTAAATTCGTCGATTAGGTAGTTGAACAAAGTGAAACAGTTCATAATAAATTGGATATTTCTGTAAATATATCACACTTAGATATGTTATTATAGAAATTTGGAAACACTGTCATTTTTATGTTCATTTTGTAAAAACAAAGCAGTTTCCGATTACTATGCATGTAAGAAATTAGTTTATTAAGTGATAAAATACTGATTGCTAAAAACACGTTGATTAGTAAGATTCAAATAACGAACCAGTTGCGATAAGTAGTTTAGTTTTCGTGATTAGTAGTTTCGCGATAGAAGTTCGCGGATGGAAAATAAACTAGCAAACAGGAGCGGACATCAAGCAATCTTCAATGGTTTCCCTAAAAAATGAAAAAAAAAACCTTTAAAAGCAAGTTAACTGATTCTTATTAAAATTTATTCAAATGTCATGATAAAGTTTTCCGGGAAAATCAGAGGTTTTTTTTTTTTTTTTTTTTTTTTTTTTTTTTTTTTAAGAGTAAAGAAAAGGAAGAGAGAGTGTAGAAGAGGTGATGATTTGGGACAAAGTGCAGCAAAAATATGCGAAATCATAAACATTCTTTATTATGAAAATATACAGGGTGTCGCAAAAAGGTGATATTGGTGTTTAATTCTTTATCTGTTAGCGATAATTGGACAGTGTAAATTGAAAAATATTTTCATCATAAGACCGGAAATACGATTCCGCTAAGAAAAATTACCTTTCTTTAATTTTTAAAGGGTTATACCTTTTAAATTTGTATAAAAATACCCAATTATTAAAATTTGCCCCATACACTAATGAGGTGATGCAGTAAACGTCAGCCTTTCATCATACATTGTCATCATACAAATAATGAGATATCTTTAAACAAAGATGGTTAAATGCCATACATGAATTTAAATGCGAACGCTTATTGCTAGAGTGGAAAAAAAAATCCTTCGTAATTTCTCTAACCCCTGAAATGCAATCATCCGACGTGATTTACTTTTTCTTTTCGAGAGGCACCGAAAAGTGGTTTAAGTCATCAAATGCTTATCTTCATATCTTTGACACATTTCAGGATATAATTCTCAAATGCTGTACAACACCTCATTAGTTTATGGGTCACATTGTACTAACGGGGAATTTTTCGGTGCGTGTGTCGTATACGAATTTAAAAAGTATCACTTTTTGAAAATTAAAGAGAGGAATTTTTCTTAACGGAGTCATACTTCTGACCTTATTTTGAATATTTTTATCACTTTACATTGCCACTTATGTTTAATAAATAAGGAATGAAAGTCCGTTACCACCTTTTTTGGACACCCCGTATACTTCCGGTAACGTCATAATGTGGATGATAGACAAAGAAAAATAATAGGAAATACTAAAGACTGTGTGTCCTGGTAGGCCTGTTTTAATAGAATCCAATTTCTTAAAGAAGTAATTTAAACGCTGCACGTTGGATCACGTTTCCCTTTAATATACTTTCAATAATGTCGTGAGTTGAAGTTTTGACCCACCCCAAACGAGAAAATGATAATACCATCAAGCACAAATACTCCAGATGTTCCATAATGACAAGCCCTAGATTCTGATGCCCGAAATTGCTGTCGATACTTATGCAACCGGGAAAATAGCGAATATCGTAGAAGTAGTCAAGTATATTACCCTCTCGGCTGGAGAATAACATGAATAATATTAATAAACCACTGGAACCAGAATCATTATTGTGGCATAGTATCATTCTATATATTATTCGCATACTACATTAAACTTGAGCATTATTTTATATAGATGTACGTGCACGTGTTTTGAAGGACAGACGGCGTAAAAGTAATTACAAGTGATTTAAAGACCATTGCGTATTATGTCCTGTAAAATCATTACAATATTTATATTTCTGTGTTGTTGAATATGAATACGCGAATATAATACTGAAATTAGGATCCCGATTCTGATTTTATTTTGCAATTTTGTTTAAAATTATTCTTAAATATCATCATGCGTTCATACTTCGCGAAACCGCTAGTTTACTAGATCTTCCGTTATATGTAGATGATCAAGTTAAATAATAAAATAATAATAAAAAAAAGTGTTTGGCGTTGTACTTCCAAAATTAAAAGCCAATGAGCTAATTAACTAATTTTAAAAAATTCATCTTTTCAAAGTGCACTCTTACAAATGTAATTTCTGAAAAATATGGGAAACAACTCTACAAAACGTAAAACCAATAAATTTAGCATTTAAAACATAATTAGAATATTATGGATTGATTTGATTATACATCAATTGTTTAACCCTTTCAGACAGCTCGTCCATAAATGAAACACAAAATTTACCAATAGTATAGTGCAGGATGGATATCCTAATTTATGCACGTATCGAAGAACCAAATTTACTCGAAAATTAAGAATTCAGGATTTTTAATTAAAGAATTGATATCTATTATAAAAGAAAAGGTAATTAATTTAAAAAGAATTTATTTAATCATCTTTGAAATGGTTAAAAAGAATACATGAAACTCGTTCATCTAAATAACTAGCTCTTAAAATTTTTAGAACGACCCTACTCCCTACCAACTATTAGCATACAATAAAAGAAATTTTGTTTCGTTTTTAACTTAATTTAAAAATTAATAAATTAAAGATATTGAAGATATTTAGACACATATTTCATGGTTGAAGGAATAAGCATTGGTCTAGACCAAGGGTTTCCAAGCGCCTGCGTGCGAGGCTCTCTTCTGGAAAAAATGCAATAATTAACGTGTATCTTGCCAAGATCAGCCGCCGCTTACGTGTACGTAAAAGAATATTAAAACAGAAACGAGCAATAGTACGCTGTTTTCTAACTGATAATTACATTGCAAAATCTTATTCTCTGCTGTCTTACTATTTCTGTTCACACTCAATGAGATGGTATCACAAACTTGTCTAAGGCAGAAAGAAGATGTTATTATCTGATGTTAATTTTATCATCTTATCTGATGTTAATTTCAGGCCCCTGTCCGAAATCCTGGCTATTTTGGTATCCAGGAAACAATTTAAACATTCCCACTAATACAGGTGGGCGTGTTCATGAGTGGTGTATCAATGTGTTATTAAATAACAACTGAATAAACAATTATTAAACAAATAATTAAAAACAACATTTATGACTTGATTCCTTTTTATTTGGAGATCGAGTGTGTAGTCGGAACCCAAACTGCTGTTTGACAGTTAATGTGGCCTTTGAGCTGAAAAGTTTGGAGATCCCTGCTCTAGATAATTTGATTTTTTCAAATTATTCAATGCAGAAAACAATAGGTAAAACTTTAACTGTTGATTTCGTTATCACCTTGTCCGATTATTGAAAATTTTAATAAAATCCTCTTTTTACTGCCTTCTACCGTGCAGACTTTCCATCCTTCAATCTGGTAATTCTAAAAATCCTTCTGAATCCATGTTCTGCTTAATTTGTGAGAGCGGGGAGAGTTTTTACGAATTTGAGCTGAGTTTATGTGAGTTGTAAAAATATCCGAATGCTGCCGAATATATTTGCTACCGAACATCACAAATATTTACTTAATAAACCTCTTTACACATTGCCTACATAGTTGCAGAAAATTATGAGTTTGTCTCTAGAACTAATGCCACAATTAGAACCAGCTCTTCTTCTAATAAGCTAGCAGTACACTAGCTTTTTAAAAGAGATAAAAATACCTTGTTAACACCATGCCGATATAGGACATACGATTCATGCGTCACACAGTGGACTAGTCACTAAGCTCCGTTCCGAAAGAACACGGAAAGTGAAGCAGCACTCGGCTTGACCAGCGATTGGGAGGGTGAACTCCTCTCTCGGCGTGTACGTTCATGGGAGCTGGTGCACGTAAAACCTGTTCGTGGCTCTAATGTCCTGCATGTTCAAACGATACTTCTGAGCGTGCAGATTTCAGGTGTTAGGTCTCTGATCTGAAACTGGTCGAAAATTAGGAGACCCGGAGATAAGTCAGTCTTCCTACCACTGGGGCTTATTAAAATGGACACCGCTCCTTTTCACCCATCGCCTTCCTACATGGAATATCTCGTAACCGGAGCGGTACTAGTGGGAATTTGAAACAATGAAAACAACAATGTTTCATGTAAAGTATTATGTAAGTAATGTTCCATGTAAGTATTATGTAAAACTATGTGTTTCGATACCGATTTCCGCCTTAGTTCTACGTTTTCAAACAAATACATTTAGTTATAGCAAACTAAGCATAGATGTTTTTACTAGAAAATTCCTGAAATATCTACTTATGAATACATTTGAATCCCGTCTCGAGAATAACTGAGATTTAATGGCCAATAACGGGCATAATTAGTAGAGTATTCAGATTAGTTGATTTAAGTCATGTTTCACGTCATTAACTATGTCCAGGTGGAAATGTTACGGGTTCATGAGTTAGACAAGGGATTAATTTCTCTTAGATGCATGAAGTGTGAAAAGGTACCAATGGTTTGATAGTTTCATGTTTTCACAGTACATAAGTTTGGTTTTAATCCTAGTTTTTTTCAATAAAATCGAATTAAAATAGTTAAAATAAGTTCGAATTATTATACTAGTCTAAAATAAGAACGAATTAAAATTGGTCAATTAAATTAGAGAAATTATATATTTCTTACTTTTCTCAGTGACATTGTCTAATAAAAATTTAGTAAGAAAGTTGCATGAAATGCAATATATAAAGTGTCCCAAACAGGTGGTAACACAGGCTTTAATACTTTATCTGTTAGAGAAAAGTGGGCACAGAAAATTGAAAAAAATATCTTTAAAAAAAAATGCATTCAGAAAAAAAATATCTAACTTTAATTTTATAAAATTTACGTTTTTAAATTTGTATACGATTCCCGTACAAACAAATTCCCGGTTAGTAAAATGTGCAGCATACACTAATATAACGATGGTCAAAATTTCAGCCTTTCACCTTAAAACGTCTCAGATATACAAGGGGTGATCAAATGAAAAGGTACGAAACGACACGGTGGGTACAAATGCAGACTTTATTCAAAATATACACCATAGGCCTGAGCACAACGATCCCACTGATGAACAAGCCGCAGGATTCCTTGTTCCCAGAATTCCCGTGGCCGTGACGAGACCCAGTCCTTCACAGCGTCCTTGAGTACGTCGTCCGAGTTGAAGCGCTTCCCTTTCAGGTGTTTCTTCAGTGGACCAAACACATGGAAATCGGAGAGCGACATGTCCGGACTGTAGGGCGGATGGTCCAACGTCTCCCACTTGAACTTGGCCAGTTCCATGTGTGTGACTCTGGAGACGTGTGGACGCGCGTTATCATGGAGCAGAACCACACCCTCCGTGAGCAGCCACGGTCTTTTGTTCTTGACAGTGGTGGCGCTAGACTTTCCCCGACGGGGGGTCATAACTCCCCGACGAGGGGGCACAAATACACATGTACATATGCTAAGTGGCGTATCCAAGAGGGGGCTTTGACCTCCCTCTTTTATGACATTTTTGTCACCAAGTATGATATGGAAATTTGCAACTATTTGCACCACTTGAAAATATTTTACTTTAGAAAGTGATTTTTTCACAATAAATCATTTTCTAAACTAAAATATCCAGGATCCAGATAAGTTTAGAGGAGATGGAGGACAATATAATGTTTTGTTTTGTGAAATATTTCCAGAAATCGGATCGACATACATTATCGGACACCCAGGCCCCGGATATTTTCAAAAACCACTGCACAATCTTTCCTGATAGATTATTATTTAAACTGACCCTAATTAACGTATCTCAAAATCCTTTTACATTACACAAATATTTCCCCAAGGCCTCAGCAAGCAAAAAATTTCGGTGAGTGGAGGGGATCTGTAGTGCTAAAATTAAATTAACTGATCTCTAGAATCAACGCAAATAAAATGATAATGCATTTACTGAAATTTTGGAGGGGGGGGGTCAAACCCACATGATCCTCCCCCCTGGTAACGGCCTTGCACGTGTCTGTAAAATCTCGAAAGCTACTTTTAAGAGTTCTTCAGGTTAACGCTTAAAATATTTCATATGAATGAAATTCTTTCAGCGAAGTTCAGCGAAGTTTCAGCGAAGAAAAAAAGTTCAGCGAAGAAAGTTCTACGCATTTTTTTTTTCCCGCAGAAAAAATATCAGAAACAAAAGTTTTTTGTGCAAGAATATTGCTGTAAATTCACTGAAAATTTATTTTATAAATTAAGCATGACTAAATTTGCACGCTTTTACACAAATTGCAGTTATTTTTATAAAATTAAGAGATATATGTAAATTTAATTACAGTTTAACTTCGATATCTCGAACATCGAAATTCTTGATATCTCATTAAATGTGTTTTCCCTTACAAATTGAATCCCACCCCACCAGTGGCATAGCGCTAGCGCTTTGAACTGGGAGACAGAAGGTGCCTGGTTCGGCACTAGGTCGCGTCCGCCAACCTAACCTTTCGGAGTTTGCCGTGGTTTTTTTTCCGAAACTTTGCATAAATACGGGTTAGGACCTCTTAGAAAGTCCCCCACGGAGGGCAAACCCACCCCCGGCCTAGATCCCTAGCGTAGATAATTGGCCGTAATCTACATTTCCATTTACAAACTGATTCCCTTTAATTTCAACTCGTTATCTCAAAAAGTCTAGTGTTTCTGGCTAACATGTTTTACTGTAAAAATATTAATCGAATTGTTAATTTATGTAATATTAATATTTTAAATCACAATAAAGTGAGAAATATGCAACTGAAATGTTTATAGGTAGAACCAGTTTACAACAAAAATTTTCTTTTGAGAAAAAAGATTTTGAAGGAGCGCAGTAAAGTGGCACACCGAAACTTTAGTGCTTGTTTCTACAGCTTTAAAATGATTCTACTTCAATAATAATTCATGTGGTGATAGTACTTATTGAAAGCTAAAAGATGGCACCGTATCTCAATTTCGAAAAGAATTGTTGTGAAATGTACCCCTGGTAGCTTCAGTTAATAATAATAATAATAAATTATAAAAATCTCCGAAAGAGAACGTAAATATATGCGCTATTAAATTTTTTTATAAAGTCAAGCACTCATGAAGAAAATTAACCACTTTCCTTTAAAATCTAAAATAAAATAAAATAAAAAATATCGTCAGAAAAATATAATCGGACAGCTTATAATTTGCCAAGACACACAAAAAAATAATTATTTTTAGCGAAACTAACCTTGATAAAATTTACTTTTTTGTAAAACTCCAAGATAGTTTTGAACGAGGTTTCCACAAACGTGATGAATAATTTTATAAAGCAAGCTCATTTACTAATAATTCATAGTGAAAGTGTCACTTTTAAAATTTCAACATTAACGAAAAAGAGTTTAATCAATAAGGCGAATAAGAAACATAATATTAATCTGTTTAAAAGTTTTAGAGTTGAATTCTGATACATATAATTCTGTAACTCAAAAATCAGTTTAGAACATATACTATTAGTTTATTTTAATAGTTTATATTAATGCATGGATTCAATAGCGATTTGTATAAAGATTCAAAATAAGGGAAGTTGCGGTGGCTTACGATACGCCACTGTATATAACATACAAATCTACACGCAAATATAAAACTTTTATTGTATTTATTTTATTTACTTATTTTACAGGATAAAAGGGAAAATTTTGGAAGACGATATAGACGCTGTATACCATAATTTTTATTTACTTTGCAGTAAAATAACATCATTAAAATTCAAAAAAGTTAGTTATTTTTTCCACAACGATATAAAAATTAAATTGTCAGTCAAGATTAATCAGTTTCCTTTAACTTATATTCCGTTTGTAGATCTATCCACAGCCATCTTCATACTGGACTGGAGAGGGCTTTGGTCTATCAGAGGAGCTGGTTATTATTATTATTTAATTTTTTTTTTAATTAACTTTTCTTTTTTTACCCCAAGCAAAATGTAATAAATTCTAATTCCCTTGCAGCTGTTAATCTTCTTGGTGTGCATAGCTATGAACTCTCAGCTAAAGAGGGCCGGTTAATCCAGTTAGATTTCTCTATATAGTGCAAATTCTCACTCGTTGTATATGTATAAAGTATGTTACCAAATAAACAAACTATGTATTTTTGACTAATTCTTAAATTACAAAAAAATAAAAATAAAAAAAAAACAAATCTTACTGCTAAATTTTTATAAAATTAAAGATTAAATAGTGCATATTGTATTCGATTGAATCTATTTATAAATAAAAAGTATATTTAGAATTTATTCAAATTTGCCATCTAAGAAACAGAAAAGTACTATTTTTTTTTTATTCGGAAGAAGTTAGAAGTTAAATTATCTAATTAACCACTTAGTTATAAAAATATCTTCTTACTTTCTCAACAGTTATAGGAGTTCAAGTAAGGATTACTGTGATAAAATAATTTTAAAGACATAGAATACTTTGCATAACACACTAACTTATAAATAAATAAAATACGACCAGTTTAAAATTTTTCTAATTAAAATGAAAATTTTTAGTTAAAGCGTTTAAATATTCATAGGTTTATACATATTTTGAATGCCAGAGATGAATAACTGTAAAATAATTTTACAATTATTTTGTCATGTCAAATTTTTACACAATTAAATATACATTTTAAAAAGTTTCCGTAGTAAACAAAATCCGAAATTTCTTATCGCCCGAGTCGTAAATCTCTTTTAAAAATATCAATTAAGACTTATAAATTTTGTAGCTCTATGAATAAAAGTAATAGAATGGGAAATTTTATTTTACATTTATGAAACAAAAGCTTTTGACTCGTGAATTAAAATACTGTTAATTTACATACAATTACATTAAATCTGTGTTTAATTTAAATTTGCATTAATGCAATTTGAAAGTTTATAAAGACATACCTTTCGTCCTCACTCCAATTACTAAATCGTATTTGATAAACATTTACCAAACAATTCGAAATTGCAACGAAAGAATATATTTTTAAAATGTATATCCTGTCCTGTAATTTAGCGGGAATGACATATAGTGGGGTGAACAACATGTTACTTATCAATGGTTTAAAAGCAAGAGCACATTTAAAAGTACTCATAAAGACCAATTAGGAGAAAATTTAGATTAATTCATAGAGTACTCAGACAGTTAATATAACTTAAAATACAATAATGTTGTAAAACATTTCATAGAATCAAAATGTGAGGGCAAAAAGTCCGATTTCTACTACAGCTTCAAGTCAAAAAGTTATGACTCTGGGTCCGCAGCTATGATTAAAAGTGCACTCCAAACCATTACGAGCATCCATGTCTAAGGACATTTAATGATATATATGTATCATTAAAATGCTGTTAATAAATAAACTTTAAAGTAGTATTTTAAAATTTCTGAGACAGAACAAGTGACTCAGTTTTTGAAATATGTGCCTTATTTTAAAATTATTTTTATTTTTAAATAACGCAGAATGTTTCAATTCTTTTTTATAAGGGGGGGGGGCAAGTGTGGTTTTAGGGCGAGGGCACAGGGGGCGCGAATTCCTCGAGAGGAAAATATTTACACTAGTAAAAATACGCTTCAAATAAAATTGCATGTTCATGCAATTCTGAATTGGTATTCAAGCTTTGCACCCTTCCTGAAAAATATTTCTGGATCCGCCCTTGGGCATAGTATATTTGTACAAATACATGACAAAAAGCAAGTGCTTAGAAGATATAATTCAATGCTTTAGAGAAATAAACTGACCATATTTTAAATAATAACATTAAAGCTTTTAAACACATTTAAAATATAATATATGAATGTAATTTACATATAACTCACTTGAAGTTTGTGGATCTGATGAACTTGAAGGGTTTTCTTTCTCTAATTCCGTAGATAAACATATATCTGAAAAGCAAGAATAAATATCCCAAGGATTCTTTCTCTTAATTCCATTTGGTAATTGAACAGGCCCCAGTCGATTTTGTTTATGAAGATCTGAATGCTTAGTTATCCTATGTTTTTTTTTTTTTTTTTTTTTTTTTTTACATAATCATTATCAAAAATATCCCGACATAAAGCACACTGTACTTTATATCTTGTGCTTTTGGCACCACCGATGTTTTTTTTTTTTAGGAAACATAAAGCCAAAAGTGAAATTAAAATTTTATACACTTCACAATGATATGCTATGCTGCCGTAACAAGAAAAAAAAAATTCCCACTATTCTAAACTCTGTCTAACTCACTGGCACAATGCACAATAACAATTGTTGGAATAGTGATGTACTATGGGTTTGCGAAGAAAAAATAAAAATACACGGGATATTTCGACGAACCATTTCTTTCTCATCATTCTGTCATTGAGGACCAATAAAAGTACAAAAACCGTATTTCTGGAAAAAAGAACATCCCCCATTTGCTAAGCCATACTTCCCTTCCCTCGAAATTTTTTATCTACCCGACTGGTCTAATTAACGGTCACTGTCTCCCCCATCCCGACAACACACCCATATTGTACTTTTCTACGGTGTCGGCAACAAAATGCACAATCGTTTAAGCAATTAAACGAGCCTCGAATAGAAAGTGGTCGCACATGTGGTCTCATAAATTTGTCGTTTGAAGAACAGCAGACTGGCACTTTTGTTACCTTAAGATTGATGTCTTGCTGCAAATCCAGTTAAATGCCTCCTGAGAGTGGGATCACAGATTTCAAGTATACACTATTCGAATTTGAAGTCTCCCCCGCCGTCGTCAACACATCACGGTATTGGAAGATGCAGGAAGTGGCTGTTTCTCGACATGAAAAGGATTGCAGAGATAAGAGATGAATGAAAACGGAAAGTACTTTTAGCCATTATTCAGAAGTTCTGAGGAATATACCCCCCCCTCCCAGAAATGTAAACATATCCGTTCCAATATTCATTCGTCTTTCATGTGTATTTAAAAATTACAAAATTAACTTCTTTTAAATCACAAAATCAAAATTAAAACTCAGCTAAAATATAGATTTCTTCTTAGGAAAATTCCCCGACGAATTAATCAAATAGCCCCGATGGGGGGTCACAAGTTCCCCGACGGGGAGGCACGTGCCCCCCCGGACCCCCCATTGGAGCCACCCCTGGTTCTTGATGGACCTGCGTAGGCGTCGGAGTGTCTCACAGTACACATCGGAGTTAATGGTTTTTCTGTGCTCCAGGAATTCCACAAGTTGCGGACTTCTGCGTCATTTGGACGCCGCTTTTGATAAGAGCCTCTGCTCTCTCCTGCGCATGCGGGCGCCCGCGCATGCTCCGATCCCAGTCAGAGACTCCAATCCCATCCCGCGATGTCTCGCTACGTTCTCCCATGGAGGAATATGCAAATATTTACCTGCTACGTTTTTACGTTCTTTCGTACCTTTTCATTTGATCACCCCTTGTATCTTTAAACAAAGATGATATGGGGCTATATATGCTTTTGATTATGAATGTTCAATGCCAGAGTACGAAAAACTATTTTCTTTGGCAATTTCGGTACGACTCCTGAAACGCGATTATCTGGTGGAATTTTTCCATTTCGAGAGCCATTGAAAAGTCGTTTAAGTCAGCATATATTTATCTTCGTATCTCTGACATTTTTAGGATATAATTCTCAAAATCTATACATCACATCATTAATGTATGGGGTTCATATTACAAACTGGTACTTTTCTTTACAGGATGGTATACAAATTTAAAAAGCATAAATTTTTGAAAATTTTCTTATTGACGTAGTTTTCCTTTCTTACCTCACTTTGAATATTTTTTTTCAATCTTGCATTTTCCTCTTATCTCTAATAGATAAGGAATTAAAGTGATCAGCTTTTTGAAACACCTACAAAGAATAAATTTTTTATACATAACACATAATTAAGACTCCTGAATATGTATTCATTCCTATAGTAATTTAGCTTAACCTACTAAGGTTTACTTAGCAATGAGAGCTTATTATATTGCTCGCCTTGTTAAACAAGCAGATACAGTGACTCTGTTCATTCCTATAGTAATTTAGCTTAACCTACTAAGGTTTACTTAGCAATGAGAGCTTATTATATTGCTCGCCTTGTTAAACAAGCAGATACAGTGACTCTGTTTCAAAACCGAAATTTTAAAAACAAACACGTGACAACAGAAAATTAGAAACAATTGCAAGTAATGTATCTGACACATTGAAAACATTACCATTATTAGATAACACCGACTGGGGAAAAATTTCTACAATTTAAAGAAGATTAATATATTACATTTAGATTGTTAAAAGTGAAAATTTTATTATTCAGAATTAGAGAGTGGTTAAAATTAAATTTTCCCTTTAAACAGCGTTCTACGGCTAAATCAAGGAATTCAGAAAAAGAAAATCAAATAATGTCCACTACGTGACGCTTTGCATGAGAAAAAAAAAATTGGAAAAGGTTAATTCAAAATGTACAGATAATTCCAACACCTATTAAATAGTTTCTGAGCATTTATTAAAAAATTTAAGTCATTTTTGAGCTGAAATTACCATGATAAGCATCATCTAGTGGACAGTTTCTGAACTAAAAAGAATTATTCCTTGAGCACATTTTATGGAGTCCATATGCCAAATTTGGTGGAAACCTGGCGACCCGTTTGAGCTACAGAATGTTGCCTTTACCGGAAGTTCAATCACAGCAGCTCTGTAGCATAGTAAAATTATATATTTTTTAAAATTTCTTTAACCTTTGGTAAAAGTGGTACAGTTGCAGAATTTCACTAATGTTACACTACATTTGACGTATTATTTTATACAATGCTGAGATCAATAAAATCTAACAAAAGCTCTGAAATAGATTAGAATCAACCAAATTAAAATGTTTACTGAAAAATTTTCTTTTATTTGTTTTACTTCTGTTAAGTAAAAACATATATTCAAGCAGAAATGAAAGAGGAAGTGCATATAAATTAAACTAAATTATAAGCAGAAAAATACAATTCTTTTGAATCTGTAGTAGTTAAAATATTCGTTTAATAGATTTTCCTACCTATATACAATATATTTAAGCTGCTTTTTTTAGTCAAATTCATCTTGATTTTAAAAAAAAGGAAGCCGCATTTGTAAAAGAATTTACGAGAAAGAAAGAATACATGTGTTACATAGATTTTTCGAAAAACAACATTACAATTTTCTTCGGTGTTTTCTGTCTTATAAATAGAAGAAATAAATCACAAAGGAAAAAAATAATATTTTTTTTTCTCACGGAACATATTTAAAAATTCGCAGATGCAGATTGCATTTTAAGCGCTTTTTATCTTTATTTTTACGAAACAAGTTTAAACAAACTTGAATTACATATTTTAAGAGCATAAAAATCTCACCGGGATTTTAACATAGAAAAGATATTAGGCGAACAAACGGGAAATGAAAAAAATAAATGTGTCTTAGTAATTGTGTATCTAAAAGAATTAATTGAACCCTATTTTAAAATAATAGTAATTGAAGTAAAATATAGTCATAGATGTAAATATTTTCTGTTACCTCTATATTAATTAAAGTTCATAGGCACGGACTATTCTATTATTTTAGGACGTCAATATTATAACTCTCTGAAAAATTTCTGCTAGGGCAACGATTCATTAAGAGGAGAATTTTGTAGAATTATCAACAATATACCTCTAAAATTTTCTTTCAAAAAACACAAAAAAGTAATAAAACTTTCTAAACATTATATTCTGGTTATAAATTGCATTCTCTCATAAGAGAAATAGAAAGCAACTATAATTATTTTGAGACTATAAAGGTGTTTCTATTTCTAAGATTACTAGTAAAATTAGAATAACTATAAAATTACAACTAAACAATCATAATTGAACAGTAATCTTACTCATCATTCACTTTATTGAGAGCTATAATCCTTGTTTTATATAAGAAAAATTGACACGCGAAAGTATGGTGAGAATTTCGAATTTCCCAACTGGCTTTTGGTGGTTTCTGGTTTTTCTCCCATTCTGCAATCAAATACGACGAGGGTAAAGCAACTGTCCTTTTATTTTTAAGTTGAATAAAAATGATTCTAAGCCGTTTTCATACTGTGATTGATATACAACAACTTAACTGTGATATACAACAACTTAAGCAAGTATTGAAGGACTGGGGGGGGGGGGCGGAAGGAAACTCATCTGAAGTAATTACAATACATAACTTATGTGAAATAAAAGTCGCATGAAAATAAAGGAAACATTTTCGTTCTTTTTCGGTATTTTGAAGTACATCTGTAAAAATTATCTTAGTGTACCAAAGGGTCAAGTTCGGCGATTCAAAAAGTAAACACGATTGGTAATATTCGTCTTGAACACTTTCTAACATGCTTGGCAAGAAGTTTTTTCATTTTTCATTTATTCAGTATACTTTATTCTAACCTCTAAAAAGAAAGAAAAAAGTACTACAAGAAATCTCTCCTTTACGACCTTTCGAAGAAGGTCAAGCAGTGGATCTAAACAATATTCAAGTTATGAATAATTCCTATTCCGTTATAAAATAAATTAATTCCTCCCTTAACAAGTCAATATATTTAATCCACCTTTATATTCATTTAAATACCTGATGCAAAAGATTTTGCCATAGAAGCGTTTTTTCACCGATACACATTAACATTTTTAGATGTTAGATTATGCTTGTCATAAATTATTTTTCAAATGTATAGAATCTATCAAAATCTATTTTTTATATAGAGTGTCCCAGAAAGGTAGTAACACACTTTAATTCTTTATTTATTTTAGATAAGTGGCCGATGTTAATTGAAAAAAATGTTCAAAAGGTCGGAAAAGGTAGAAAAAAGAAAATTCTCAAGTTAATTTTCTAAAAATAACTTTTACAAATTTTTACACTACCTCCTAACAAAAAAATTCTAAATTAGTAAGCTTTACCTCATACAATAATGAGCTGATGCACAAAATTCAGTATTACACCATAAAACGTTACATTGATATTTTTTAAACAAAGATAGTCAGGGACTATACATTGAATGTAAACATTTCTTGCCAGAGAGAGAAACAAAATATTTTCTCTTTCGTAATGCATGACCCATGAAATTCGATTATTCGACTTAATTTTTTTTTAGTTTCGAGAACCATTGAAAATCGTTTAAGTCAGCATATACTATTTAGCTTCGTATCTCTGAAACATTAGGATATAATTCTCAAACTTTGTCCATCACCTCATTAGTGCATGAGGCAAATTTTACTAAGTGGAATTTTTTTTTTTTATGCGAGGGTCTCATACAAATTTAAAAAGCGCTATATTTTGCAAACTAATGAGCGGAATTTTTTTGTTCTTGTCGTAGTATTTTTTTCCTACCATATTTTAAACATATTTTTAATTTACAGCGCCCACTTATCTGCAATAGATAAAAAATTAAAGCATGTTGCCACCTTTATTGAGACGCCCTGTATAATTAACCTGATCACGGAACGTTCAAATTACTCAAAATAACAAAAGCGAAGGCTCTCTTTTCTGTCCGACGTTCTTCCCCATCGTGGATCGTTGAACGCTCCTCTAGAGGTCATCATTGCTCTTGCCGAAATTTGCTGATCAATCCTAGATGGAAGCTCAGAAGCATCGTTAGACACTTAACAAAATGTTTAGTAACCTGTCGTTTCAGAGATGGACATGCACAGGTTAAGCTTTCTCTCGCACTAGGGAAATTAAATTTTATAACATCCATCTTCTTCTTGTGAAAATAAAAGCTTGAACTCAATATAAAGTTGCGACAAACTCTTTTTTTTTCTCTTTTCACAGAGTTACAAAGTTTAATTTTCAAACATTAATGCTTGGATTTCATTTGGAGGGAAAACAACTCTAGATAGATAATATATATACTGCACCCCCTATTTTTTAAGACGTTCGGAAAATAAAAGCACATTTTTTTTCACAATTGCAGAAATGCTATAAAATACAACATATCGGGGCATTTGATATTCTTATTCCGCATTTCCAGAATGAATTTAGAAATAGGATAGTTTAAGTATTCTAAAAGTATCATTCCGAAAACTTTCTTAGATGTATCTAAGTAATGGGAATTAATTTCGGCGAATCGCAGACAAAGAAATGCTCTTAAAGAGGATATCTTTCTATCATTTATACTGAGTGAATAAACAGTTCCTTATCTATAATACATTTACTTTCTGAAATGCTATGCTATGAACTAACTTTAAGAGGTCTTCTTTCCTGACACTAGAGCGGCTTTTATTGTGAATGCAAATTTCATACAGCATGCTTTACCTTAAGTATTTCGTTTATATTGTTAGTGTATAATCAAAAAATGCAATTTTTTTTTTAGGTTGGATCCATCTAAAGTGTATGAAAGTGGTTTAACAAAGATTTGGGAAAATAATAATTTTCAGGGATTTCTATATTCATATATACTGTATAATATAAACTTTTTTTCACTCTAGTTTGCTTTCTCATATTTCATTTGCTAAAAAAACGAAAAAAAACAGAGGCGATATCTTGAGGTTTAATTATAATTTAAGAATGCTTACACCTATATTTTTCTTGCACGTAATTTTGTTTTTTAAGTATTATCAATCGATTTATATTTAACTTAAATTTCAATACACATTCTTTTTTGTCAATCTTTATCTCAATCAAGAAGCATATCATTAAACTAGCATAAAAGTTTAGAGAATGTTAGCACTGAAATCTGTATGAGAAATTATCAATGCAGATATACAAAAATTCTTTCAATGAGAGCAACAAAAATGAAAATAATAAAAGTTTAAAGATTCTGTTAGACCATTTTAAATATAATAACTGACATTTCCAAAATTGATTGAATTACACTTAATTCATCATAGAGGATTTTGAAATTTCAAAAAAATATTTTTGTAGGTTTCTATTTTTAAGTATGATTTAATAAATGTAAAGTGCATATTAGATTATATAATTACTAAAATACTTATCGTTGTCATCCAGTTATCCAACTGTCAAAAGTATTTAATGAAGAAATTGCATCTGGTATTATGAAACGTAAGCTAACCAGATTTTGTATTACTTGCGGTCGTAAAGTTTCAGTAATCGAGTTTCAAAGGCTTCCTTTTTTAATTATAATCACAATGTATATCATCAAAGTGTAATGTCTTAACTATAGCAACATTTTCTCTTTGTGAGAACATATTTTTCACATTTCTGCATTAAAAATTCCTGCAATCAGTTCTCCAATTTCGGAAAAAGAAATCATTCCTAAAAATCATAAATAAGGATGCGATTATATGATTTCCTGTTCTTAAAGAAATAAGTAGTGTATTACGCTAATGTTCTTTCGAAAATTCTCTGAAAACTAAATACGAATTGCTCTGCTAAGAAATCGTGTCCCTTTTTCCTTTATTACTTTTATGTGCTACGTTTATGTTCGATGTTGCTTCTTTTTTTTTCTATTCTCTAGCGTCAACCAAAAGAGCATATACTTTGAAGGAGAAATGTGACATATATTACAGTGCTTCTGTAGACAAGGAAATAAAAGTGTAGCGTCAAATCATATGAGAAGCAATTTTTCTTACTTATAATGTTCTTTACAAGTCCTTACAAGAAATTTCTTTTTTAAAAAAGCTTTTACAGTTGAGAGATATCCTGGCAGTTAATATCAAACAACATAAAATATGGGCAGGGTGGCATATTGCAGTTTCAGAATGCACATAAATTTTGGATTCAGATTTAAGAGTAATATAGTTCTATCCATAGTAGATAAAAGTAATGAAAATTATCTCTGATACTGTTCAATACAAAATTATAAAAAATAATTTACAGATGTGTTTTATCGATAGTGTTAGTAAATATTTTCATGCCTGGCACACGTTTAATTAAAAAGTGTCTTTTTCTGATAACTATCTTTTTGAAAAACTCAATTCTTACAGTTTTGTCCATACTTTCAAGAATAAAGTCAAGCGACAATATATTTAAATGTTTGTTTTTCCTTCTCTGCTTGTTCCATTAAATAAAATCTACTAATTTACAGATCATCCAAAAGTAATTCTACTAATGAAAGGGAAGAAATGCTATGTACATATACATCTATATAAATTAAAATGTAACTGTCCATTTGTTCAAAACCTGAAATATCCGAAAGTTCTTCACCGATTGTTTTGAAATTTTGACATAATGTTGCATTAGAATAATTTTATACAACTTTTTTATAAATATCACACCTGTGACAGGCAAAACCATGCTTTATTTGAGAAAAAGGCGCCAACCGATTATCTGAAAGAGTTCTTAACACTTTCTGTTAAGTACTTTGGCGTGCGTCAAGGTGTAAGTAAACCCTTGTTTTGATCATGTGAAGGGCGAAACAATGCAAAAGTTCTTATCGGTAAAAGGAAGTTGTTTAAAGCGAGGCGAAAATCGTGGTATTCATTCTCGAGGCAAAAAGAGTGAGTTTTCATAGATATTTAGATTTATCATTGGGGCGCATTAACATTGTTGGCAGGAGATTGTAGGCTATTACCTATAACTCCACGATCGACACCAGGGGACAAAATAAATGCTTACCTGAAATACACTGTGGAGACATGTAAAGACGTTCAGTTCAAGCCGAGTGATTCGACCTCACGAAGAATTGTATTACCTCATATTTTCTGCAATTTAGTGACGTCAAAAGAAGAATTCGTTGAAAAAGTATTGCCCAATGTTCACATAAATTATAAGAATCACGATTGGCTAAGTGAACGAGCGATTCTTGCGGACAAAAGCAAAGACGTGTGCGAACCAGAAATTATAAATATACTAGAGAAGGCACCGCTATTCAAAACCTATTGGAAAAGTGAGGAAAAGATAAACCATATGACTTGTGACACGATAATAAAGAGATAGGCTAGATTTGTGCTATATCTCTATATTTTTCAAGTGGTATATGCGAACTACAAGCGAAATTTACTGTTAACATGCGCATTACAAACCCTTTGCATAAAAAAGAAATATCCCCAAGTCTTAGTGAATGTGGATGCATTGAAATATTCTTCATTTATAAAAACATAGTTTTCACGTATAGAAAAAAAAACCACACTCCTGGGAAATGTTATTCCAGAAAATTCTACGAATAATAAATTAGATACCTATGCAAAGCAGCTATGAGCTATTTTTTTTCTTAAAAATTCAACGATGAAAACGGAAATGAGCGCACTAGCAGCAAATGCTACCTAGAAAATTAAGTTGAGTTGAATGCTTAAGTATTATGTACATGAGATCTACACTCAGCCCACGTGATTTAACTTGTGGATCAAGTTTGAGTTGCCAAAGAACTCTTTTTCCTCTACATGTGCTCTATGGTACGGACTTAGCAATATTATTCAGTCTAACATTCAAAGTGAGACAGTCACATACAAGTCCGCCGACACTGTTGTGGAAGCAGATAAAGCTGTTCATTATCCAACGAAATTTTTAAATTCAATCGAATTGACAGGAATGCCACCGCACGTACTGCAATTAAAAATGGGCATGACCAATTAACAATTTGCGAACTAACAATCAGCCAAAACTTTACAACGGCACATGGCTTTCAGTACTAAAATTCATGAGCAACATCGTAGAAACAACAATCTTGACAGGACCTTTCAGAAGTGAAGATGTCCTCATTATTTGTTTTCCCATTATTCTAACGAATATGCCTTTTCAATTTAAGATATCGCAATTCCCAATTCGATTGGTGTTTGCAGTCATCATCAACAAAGCTCCCATCGAATCTTTAGAACTGTGCGGCTTAGATCTAGACACAGATTGCTTCTCACATGAACAATTATGTTGCGTGTTCTAGAGTCGGCAAACCAGGCAATCTATATCTTCACAGGGAATGGAACAAAAAAAAATATTGCATATCCACAATCACTGTTAAATTAAACACATTAGAAACGTTTTCTTTTCTTTTTTTTCACTTATTAAGACAGCCACAGCAACGCGTGGCCGAGTTTAGCTAGTATATAGATATAGATATAGGGAAAACCGGGGGAAATTGGTACATGAAATACACTGATACAATGCAGATATTTTTAGTTGATTTATTTAAAAGTTTAGAACAGTGAAGATATTATTCAGGTGAAAGTTTGCTTGAATTGGATTTGTAGTTTCTTGATAAAGGTAATTTAATTGTTTTGCTCAAATTTTGTAATTTTTTTTATGTCTATATGTAACACCATAATCAGAATTCCATTTAATCTATCACTTAGAGTACAATATCATACTGTAACCTATGCTAATTACATTTATTTTTGCACTGCCTTAAACTACAATATAAACAACAAATGTTAGCATTGACACTTTTTTTAAAAAAAGCGTCTGCTGCGGTAATTTGAAACAGTTCTATTGAGGTAATAGGTACATGTGCCAAAATAGACTGTAAATTCGTATAACACATTCTTATTTACAGAATTTCTTTTCATTAAAGTCAATTTACTGTAATTCATCTATAGATGCAATATGTTTACTTTTAGCTTCTAGAGCTCAGAAAACAGCAGCATTGATGACAGCCTTCATGAAAAAGAGTACGAACTTATACAACCCAATAGATACGACTCTGGTAGATCCAATATCTCATTCAGTGAATATGTGTTAGTAAAATTTGCTGCAAAGTAAAGCGTTATATATTATGTTGGCCAGATTGGAGCTAAGGATACAGAATCAAAGTTTTCCGTAAAGTATTTGATTGCTCAAAGTTTGATTGTAACAATTTTGTACATTATTGTACACATATTTCAGATGCATGTTAATGCTTCCAAAACCAACATTTTGAGGTGGGACTTCTCGAGCTGCAACATTATATTTTCCTATTAAGTGACTATAGTGTTCATTAATTGTATAAAAATTTCATTTTTCCTCTTCGTTTGTCTTGCAGTTTCAGTTAATATTCATATATTTTAAGCATTTTTATCATATTTACATACTAATTACTGTTACCAATAAGCGTGTTAAGTTCACTGTGATATTTTCTTTTAAGTGTATCAAAGTACCACGTCCCTGTACCAATCTACCTTATCATGGGGTACATTGGTACAAAAATTATCATTTTCTAAACCACATGCTACTGATTTTAATGTAGCATTTTTTTTTTCAAAATGATTCATCACAATTCAAGATTAACAAACACTTTTCAAGTACATAGTTTAAAATTTTTAAAAATTTGGATACTCATCATAAAAAAGACAATTTTCTGCAGTAGGTACTAAAGTGCCCCGGTCTCCCCTAGATATTCTTTTTCTGTTGTAACAGTTCTTTATATAGCCATGCTTTACTATTGGCCGAACGTTTTTTTTGAATACATTAATTTCTCAGTGAGAAGAGTTTATAACAATAGTTTATTTTAATACTAAGGTAAGAATGTATTAAAAGTGACGTGAGTAGAGTGTCTGAATTCTTTTATGTGCGTGTGTGTTTTGTTTTACAAACGTAACTACGTAACTCGAATGTAAACGTAAAACTGTTCTTTTCAACGGTAAGCACATTCCATCCTGATTGGTCACTACTAAGGCCAGAGGTGTTGGCCATTTCATTGTGGGAGCACCTACCAAGCGGCCAATGCTATCCCTTATGAAGGAATTTAATAGCCAATCACAGGGCTCAGTATCACAGAGAATTTCTCGATAACCATCATAAGATCTCGTGCGGCTAATCCTAAAACGACATCTACTAAAACTTGTCACCGTTAGTTTTTATTTGTCCCAATAATAATCGACTTAGCCCCACCATAGCTGAGTGGATAAGACAATGATGGTAGACGAATAAAGTGAAATGGTTCTGTTTTCGGCCCACCGCTGAGCTGCCGATCTAACAGTCTGGAGTTTCGATCGATTTTCTTCAGATGCAACGTGAGTACACCTCAGAACCTCTTAAAAAGTCGCCTGAACAATCTCTCCTTTACGTCTTTACGTAACAGATGCCCCTATTGTAGGCTTTCCATAACATAAAAGAAACACAAAAAATAATCGACTTTAAAAACAATATGCTAAGTACGACAGTTAAGTGATTCCCCGTCGAGTTGTGTATACCATGTATTTTTTTTTATTCTCCTCAAACGTGAAACTTTATTGGTTTCTCCAGATATATTTACTACTCTCCTCCATATAAGCACATTTATTTTTCATATAAGAGAGTGCAATTAAAACTTACTAGATAATTAATCGTCGGTGATGAAGAACAGACAGCTCTTAAATCTGAACGGATGAAACTCGGCGGCCATTCACTTCAGACGTCACGCTATTAGCTTGGAGAATACGTGATTGGACAATCGTCACTGAAGCCTAGTTCATGAAATAACACATCAACACCCAGTGTCCTTTTTTGAGGATTCTTCATCCTCCCTCTTTTATAACGTCTACCGTCCTTTTTGGATGTTATTCAAAATGTCCTTTCGTGAATACTGTATTTTATAGCAAAAATTTTATGGATATTTTCATTTTTCATTAAAAACATACGGGATATCTAAAAGAGCTTTCTCACCTCTTACCACCACCATAGGTACGGATTTGGCGAAATACGGATTTACGAAAATCAGCATTAATTTACGGTTCCCCTAATAATTTAACTCTGTCTAGATGAAATATATTCACAAATAACTCATTAATACGCCCACTCATAACCACTGTTGCAATGCCATTTATGTCGTTGTCTCACATCGTGGAAAAAGTTACACCAACGATATAACTTTTTTGCTGTTTACTTAGGAAAAATTAAAAATCATTAGCGTTTACATAGCATTTAGAGAGTTGTGAAAAGGATTGTCTTGCATACTCTATAAAATGCAAGAACTATTTTAAAATATATTGGCGAAATCTTTCGAGAGAGAAATTTATTTCAAAATACTCTCATCAAATAAAGTTTTCTTGAGCACGTACCGTGATAAAATCATATTTGCTTTGTTTTATAAAGAAAGTTTTCATCTGAGAAGATTTACTTTTGCTTACTTGTCTAGACACTAAAAAGTGTTTTCAATAATTTTATTACTGTGCAGTTTTACGTAACTTCATGTACTATGATAGATTACATTGCAAATATTTTTTTTCTGTATTTAAATAATTAACATTTTCTTTTTGAATTTGTACACATTTTTCAGGGAATTGAGTATTATTAGAAACTTTGTAATTAATTATTTTTTATTTTAGAAAATTCAGTCTCACTCTCTGAAATAATAACGATGTAATTTTAAGATAAACATATTTTACATTGCCTAAAAAGTAATAAAATATTTTCTTAATAATATATGTCATTCATCATATTTTTTTCTTGTTTTTTTGTGTTGACCAGTGAAATTTACATTAATATATAACAAAAGAAATCCATGGAGTTGTAATTATCGAAATGCGAACCTCTTGTTTTTGCGCAACCTAGAGAAATCCTATTAGAACGAGAAATATCTAAGTTAAGACTATGTTTTTAAAATTTTTATTATTTATTATATTTTATAAGTCACAGAATTGGTTCTCAATAGCAACGCTCTCAATGTTTTATGATAGGATACACAAAAAGAAGCATTTTTTATTGATGTAACCGTTGTAATTTCTAAATATTTACATAGTAAATTTAAATCCAAAATTTTCTTTATATGGGCTTACTATAACCTGAAATTTCTAAACCTGGACAGGACCCGGAGCTAGATCGTAAAAGAAACAAATCTTCTCTAAATTGATTACTTATATTGATTGAAAGGAAGGTAAATGTAATAGTTATATAAGTATTACTATGTAACTACATATTAATACCTATATACAAACTATATCATGCATGTAAAGTTATTCATAAGTCCATAACTGCTTACTGGCTTCACCATAGTCGACAGGATGAGACGTAGAGCATTGTAGAAGGCTGAAGTGTGAAGGTCCAGCGCTCTGGCCGACCGCGCGGCTGTCGAACTAATGGTCTGGAATTCCAGTCGGCTTTCTCCAAACGTAACATGAATACGTGTTAAGACTTCCTAAAAAGTCCTCCGACCAAACCACCACTCTTCCTCTCGTACGTAGATGGCCTTTGCGTAGTTTTGCCTTAACACGTACATACTATTAAATGTTATATGAATTACTTAGTTTTGTAATAGTCGTACTTCGCACTGAAGAATTTATTTTAAAATAAATTATCAATTTTAGAGAATTTTTCTTAGAAATCCTTACATATAATGTCAAAGTTTAATGTACGGTACAAGAACTCGCTCTTACTGTGGAATCCAGAAAATACACTCTAAAATTCTGGACCTATTAGACGCAAAATGTGTTGTATAATTTTAATCAGATTAGGTGCATCTGTATATTGTTCTAGGAAGAGGCTAAGTACCTTGGCACATTTTTTAATGTAGTCAGTTTGAGTTTTTGCTGAGACCCACTTTCCATTTTCTTTTTGAAAAAAAAAATGTTTTTGCTACTGAAAACTCGTTAAAGTCCTCGTCGATCAACAAACACACCTCGGGACAAAAGTCCGGGGCGGGGACAATCCCAGTTAAACTATGATGTTTCGTGAGCCTACCTTAAACATAAACAGAGCATACGTGAGCATAAACAGAATCACGAAATTTTGGAAAATTGGCAATTACAATTTCAAGAAATAGTATGAAATGATGTAAACCATAATAAATAAACAGAAAAATTAAGACCCTAGTCATCGTAAAGCTCTAGTATGAAATAGTGAAAGGCGTACTAACTTGTTTTGTGAAAAGTTTAAGAAGTTATCCCTTTAATATGGAGTGAAAAAGCTTATTCTTATAGGCAGCGGAAAAATCGCATATTTGCGTATTTACTTCCATATAGCTGATTTTTGTGATTTTGCGCGTAAATGTGCATAAAATACCATATTCTCTCTTTGGATACATATTCCAATCTACTTAGCTTTCAACTCTACTCTTTTTTACCTTTGATTTAGTATTTTCCTTTGCTTCAAAAATCTTTCCATTGTCAATCGTTATAAAGTTTTTCCTTCTACTTTTAGGCATGGGCATGATGGATACTTCTAATACAAAGCATAATACATTTGATAGCGTTGCTATATTGCACCAGGAAAGGAAAAAAGCTATCAATACAAGTAGGAGTAAAATGTTTCCACATTATAGGGAAATTCCAATGAGTCACCGCATCCGTTACAGAGACCGCACCCCCTGTATTTCTTGTATTTGTCGATAGATAGCAGTCAAACGCGCCCTATAGGTGTGTAATGAGACTTCTTTAACCAGTTTATAGCTTGAATCTTTTTTAATGTTTAACCTGTAATTATGCAATCCTTATTATGATATAAATTCATGATTTCACCATAAAAACTTTTAAACACTTTATGCTTAAGTACTTTTTTACACTAATTACAGAATCCATGCTTGATTTCGAAGTAAAAACTAAGAGTATCACCCGTGTAGAGTACTCTTTATATAATTACGCCATTTTCCGTTGGGAAGACAGGCAACTGTGATGTGTTATGTCTGTACCGTACTAAATGGGATAGATGCAGCACTGCCATTCCGGTATACATGCCGCAATTTATTTTGTTTGGGCCGCCGCAATTAGCAAAATTTAATCTCCACTGGTCTTATTCTTTATATTACTGAACTTATGTTCCTGGAGTACATTTGCTGGATTTCATTAAGTGGTTATTAACTTTTTTTTCTTTTCATTTTACAGAAACTGACCAAACTGGGCATTTATTAGTCGTAATTGTAATTATAATATTTCTGCATTTTAATGCTGTGGCATAAATGAAATATTGTTTTTAAAAACCAGTTAAATCGTTAATTTGTTTACAGATTTTGCTAGAAATGTTTTCATAAAAAAAAAAAAAAACATTGTCAAAACAAATAAAACGATGTAAGCACTATTTTTCTCTTTTCCCCCCTCTCAAATACACTGACACTCATGTTATATTGTTGATGAAAGAGCAATTAAAATTCAATTAAAAAAATTAAGAATTTGATTTTAGTAGTGAATTAAGTAGGCAGACTAATATTGATTTAAACCTACCAGGGCGTCTTTTTATACTTTTTAGTATCTTTTTGTTATTAAATAGGTAATTATAGTCCAGATATGAATAGTGTTTCATATGTATTTTTTAATTTAATCTTTCGTTAAGTTCTTAGGTCAGGAGCGGCATAACTTCTGCTCAAGAGTAGCGCCTCACCCTGAAGAACGGCGTCTCACTCGCAATGAAATGTTTTAGAAAACAATTGTTGAAAAATATTAATCATGTTTTTAGATTTTTATATCGCAGTACACATGTTCTATAATCTACTATAAATAGCACAGTATTATTTATTCTACTGTATGTGTATTCTGGGATATTTTACACAATTTAAAAAAAAAAAAAATGTGCTTCATAAGTCCCAGAATTACCCTAGCAATGAAATGTTTAGAAAAAAAACATGTTGAATAATATTAATTTTTTTTTTTTTTAGATTTTTATGTCGCAGAGCACATGTTCTATAATCTACTATAAATAGCACCGCGTTATTTATTTTACTGTATGTGCAGCCTGGGATTTTTTACACAATTTCAAAAAAATGTGCGTCATAAGTCCTTGAATTACCCTATGCTAGCATCTCTGCAAAAACAGATGCAAAAGATAGTTTTTTTTACAATCGCATTATCTGCAATTGAGATTGCAAGGCATACTAAATAGTGAGTAAAATTTCAGAATCGGCTAAAATTACAGCAAGCAAGTCAACATTGATGCAGACGCGGAATTGCGATTGTGGACAAGACCTAACTACAGACGGTGAAATTATTATCCGGACACTATATATATATATATATATATATACCGAGTAAAATAAGTTTTCAAATAGTCAACACGTGCAAACTAGTACTCATTCAAAGAAAGAAAACGGCATGATCAAAGATTTATGAAACTTACTAAGAAATCTTCTCCTGCGCGAAAAACGAAGAATGATACGTCTACCAAGGAGGAAAACTCTAGTTAAAAACAACATTTCGTTAAAAAATTAAATAATCAGCATTTGAAGGAGTTTTTAAAGAAATATTACTCTAATCAAAATATTCCAGACAAATAAAATATCAAAAACACTACCTCCAGTTTATTTATTATGAAATACTTGAAGAAATCCTCCAAGGGATTGAAACAAGCGATGCATGGATTACCGTCCGTTGGAATTAAATAAAAGAGGCCGTCGTCGGATTCATTTAGCATATGCATACCATGGGAGATTTTGATAGATATTTGCATGCATATTTCGTAATTTTTTAAGTACTACATATATTCCGTAATCAGTTTATTTAATATGAAATGACTTCTCCTTTTGCATATTACAACACGTTTTGATATTTACAACAGTGTTATTAAACCCAATATGAATTAGTTGTTTGTTCTTTACGAATGATACGCTCTTCAAGATTTTTGTCTGTAAGATAAATATGCTTCAATAATTCTGTTTTCCCGAGGAAATCCAATAAGTATTCTATTGAGTTTAAATAAAAGGGGTTTTCTGGTAGGTTGTACTAGCTACATAACTCCTCTTTTGTTAAATTCGTCATAGTTTGTTCAATGTGCATGAGCGTCATTGTGTCATCGTTTAATAAAAAAATAAATATATAAATAAAATAAAATGAACACATTAAAAAATGTTAAACTATAATGTAATAATTTAAATATTACATGTAACTACCCAAATAGCACAGTTGGTCACGAAAAAGTCGCTGTGACGGCAAAATGAGATATCGTCAGAGGACTGTCGCAAACTAGTCACGTTGTGAAATGTGAGTTGTGTGACTCCCCTGTATGGTCATTTTACTTTAGTTTAGGAGAAGTTCTATTTTTGACCAGTCACATACATTCCTTAAAAGAGATGTAGAAAAATTCCGTGAAATAAAGGTCAAATTTTTTAGATGTGAGCTTTGTAATTATCCACTGGGGTACAACGGTGCTCCTAGATACTTCTGAAGAGTCAAATACTGTCATAGTTACATCTCCGAACGTTGAATAGCTACTAAGAATTCCTGGAATTCCCTCAGGAACCAGACTTGAAATTGCTTCAGCTGTATATTACTGCTTGCATGATTGGTCGTTATTGGAAGGTACTCAAGGGGCACTGTTTGATAGAACAGACATCAGTACAGGTTATTTGAATGATGCATAACGTTTTGTAGAACAAAAAACTAAACCGTGATGATTTATACTTGGCTTGTCGTCATAATATATTTGAGATAGCTCTACAAAGATTTTTCAGCGAGGCGCATGTTTCACAAAGCTGTGGATCGGATGTACCTTTATTTAAAGGAATAGGCATTGATCAGTCAAATTTTTTAGCATGGCGGTCAAATTCAGACAAGAGAAACATTGAAAATTGATATAATTAAGATTTTATTGCATGTAAAAAATAAAATCTATGAAGATTTACCCCGTGTCAATCTACAGAGAATTCTTAGATTTAATTATAACATTTCTAAGGGAGACGCTACCTTGGAGGAGTATGTTTAGGTCACCTTGAGCATATCATTAAGCCAGATGATTTGTTTTAAGGAACATATTGCTTGGAAATTTATTTATTTAAGGAGCAATTTAAATTAACCCAAGAGTAAATAAATGCTGTAAGACAGCTTTGTTGCTGCACAATCAAATCCAATACAAAAGCGTAGTTTTCGTCTACAAAATCAATCGAAGCTCCTATGAATGATGTTCTTTTCTGTAGAAAACCCGTAGCTTATCAGAAGCATAAAAAATAGTTACTGAAATAGCAATTTCAAAGTTTATTGACTGTTTATGATATTTAGGAGCCGAACTTGTATCTGAAGCAATATATGATGAAAGAAAAAGTCACGATGACAGAAAGAATCAAGCTAAAAATTCTAGTTGACAAAGAAGCAAATAAATCCTGAGATTTTAAAAACAAACGTCAAATTAAAATGCATATTTGGACTATTTTCTTATAAAATCTTTACTAACAAAGAGTCGCGAGTGAATCTAGAAAACATTTATGACAGGTTTTAAATTCCAAAAAAGTTTTTGCAACGGGATCCTATATACTTTCAAAATGAAGAAAGTTATCTGAAAGGAAGGAAAATTGCTAAAGCAGTACAAGGTGTTAGCAATAGAGCTGAATAGGAAGTACAGTTAACTGTAGAATGTAACTTTATAGGGTTAAACAATTTATTTTACAGACAGTGCAAGACTGTGTCAGAATAAATATCCAACACACAACCCAAAGATGTTAAGGTTCCCAAACCGTTGCAAATTGTTATAATATCTCTACTTCGTTATTTTTTATATCATGTAGAACTTTATAATTATAGAAAGGCTTTAAATAATCCATTTTCAGTTTTATTTCATTATAAAATTAATTTAATGAGTCTTTGATAAAAATGTCTTCTACATAAAGTGAATAGTTCTCAAGAATATGAGAAAATTAAAAAAACAAAATTAACGTTCAATGTCGGTGGTACATGTTCTTTATGCCCAAATGAGTTCAAATTTTGCAAACATTTTTTTTTTTAGATATTTACACATCTAGGGTGGTCCTGCAGCATGATTTCCAAAAATTATTTCCATATAAATAAGGACCACTCTAATATATATACTATACATTTTTTCCGTGAGTAAGCACAGAAAAATATTCCAATATGCATTAACTACAAAAACAAATCGAGTCTTCTACATCACTATTTTTATGGTCGACGCAGACTTCTATGGAATACATAAATAATTGCGGGATTATATCGAAAACGGCTCAATCATTTGGGCATATTCTGTATCGGAATAAAAATAGCATGCTGTACACATACGGAAACATATCAGAATACTATTAGCTTAGGATGAATGAACATCCAATGCTATTCATTCACCTAAACAATTCGTGTAACTGAAATTACATTTGTAACATAATGTGCACTCGTGATTTTACTTCAATAACACATTATTTCAAAATATTATCTAATTATGTATGTTTCCTATGTGAAATTTATTTTCGGAAGTAACATTAATATTCTCTGATCAACATTAAATGTCAGGTGTGAGTGTGGCTTATATGTATATGTATATACCTTGTGTTTCAAAATAGATGTTACAACGCTTATCTTTTAAACCGTAAGTTATAGAAACATACTTTCAGTTAGAAAAGTTTTTCATCCGGTATAGGGTGTTCCAAAATTGACGCAAGATTTAAATTAAAGAGAAAACCCAGTTTTTCCTCCAAACGTATATTTTTAATTGAAGCATAAATTATATAGTGTAGGGTTATGTATGGAATAGCACAGATATCAAATGATCCCACGGCTTTGTTGGCGCCCATGCACTCTTTTGTCGAAAATTTCCTGGGCCATTTCGAATAAATGTGGCTGAATTTTGTTAATGCAGTGTTGAGTCCTCCGCACACCTCCTACAATGCATGGCTGGATGTGGGCTTTTTGACATAGACCATTGACTTCAAATAACCCCACAGAAAGAAATCCAACGGGTTAATTCACATGATCTTTATTCATCATCAAAATCATTACGAATGAAACTTACATTTTTGAAATGTTTGAAATGTTGTATGAAATGAAAACGCGCTCTATCGTATTCTGGTGCATTTTCGGTAATCCTAAACTGTCAGCTGTTAAACCGTTTCCTTTTTTTTCCTTTTTTTTATTTTCAACACTAAATTAATTAATTTTCTATTTACTTCTAATCTTGCATCAATTTTGGGACACCCTATATATAGGCATATACAAGGTGTCCCAGGGTTTTTATGACTTAAATATTGATCATATAAATATGCAGTGAATCACACAGTTGTGTAAAAAAGGACATAGGATTTTATAGTATCGATGAACATTTTCTGGAGTTTAAATTTAAATAAATACTAATTTTAAATTTTCATACGGGCCCCGTACCAAAAGGTTCCTTGATAGTAAAATGTGTATGAAAAATCATGAACGCCCCATTCAACCCGGCTCAATTCGTTTATAAATCAGAATTTGAGTGTCAGCCTTACTTAATGAATCGAAATTTTCGCTTCAAAATAATTATATTTTAATATTAATTCGTGATGTTTATTGCATATTAGGATAAACTAGGAATTGTCTTTACTGCATATCAGGATAAACTCAGGATTGCCTCAGAACATTGAATCTACAATGTTCTGAGGGTAATAGTTGGGAGACTCAGAGAGAAGAGACACATCTTTTAAGTTTTTGAAGAAAGACAGCCGTGGCTCTCTTCAGACGTCTAACTGGAGATGGCTTTTTGCGTGACCTAACTGCAGGTCTCCTACCTGCACTTTATGTGACTCGGATCAGCCTATGATGGGGGAACATTTGAACAATTATGTAGCATCTTGAGGCATATTGTTTCAAAGTACTGGAGATCACGTGGATTAATAGCTTAGGAGCTAATGTTCGACATTTGTAAAATAAATAGAAACAGATCATTTACATCCAAAATTTCATTACACTACTCGATAGCTGAAGGATCAAAGAATTTGTTACGTTGGTTGAGGACTGTGACGGATTGCCTGCGGCGCACAGTGGGGCAGGAGAGCTTCAAAACTGGCATTAAATCAAATACTAAATTATAGAATTCGTAACTTAGATTTTTATTTACAGGACTATTACTATTGTTGAAAAAACCTAAAAAAGTTTTTAAATATTCGGAAATTTTAGTTTTATTAAATACATAAATCGTCATAATGATTCATTGAAACTTCAATCTTCACTCTAAAAATCAAACTTCAAAATTGGTTGAATTCTTCATCATCGTCGTCATCTACCTCATTATCATCACTGTCATCATCGTCATCATAGCCATAATCGTCATCATAGCCATCGAGATCATCATCGTCATCATCATCATCATCATCATCATTCCAATGATTAGATTCGTTTGGGGTTGATGGTCTTATTAATTCGAGTGCTTCTTTTGGAAGATGTTGGAGTGTTTTCTTTGGTAATTTTCGTTTAGCTGTGATTACGGGATCTGAGCTCAACAAAAAGAAATTAAAAATATCTCTATTTGTTTTTTCTCGACTGCATTTTCTAGCGTAATGCTCTCTATAGTTTTTGAAGTCCTTGTTGCGAGCTTCCTGCGCCTCCTTTGTTAACTGACCTACTGGCAGAAGTGCCGATGATATGATTTCCATGTATAAAATATTTATGCAAAGTGGGTGGCATATTGTACTAAGGATACTTCTCTACAAAATATCTGGCCGTGTTATGGGAATATATCCTGAATTTTTCAACATCAATGTCATATCCGCTAGACACCAGACTATCATAATTATATGAATTTTTTTAATTAATGTGATGTCTATGTTTGTAATTTTGGCATAAAGTACAGCATTCTTGAAAAACGTCTTGGTGTGTTGCCATCGTTTGAGCAACCGAATCCTGGTTTTGGTTTGTCAAAGATCGGAACACACCTTTCCTTAAAGTCTTTCTGAATCCGAGTTTCATAGTGCGACACTAATTCCCTGTCTTTTCGCGAGCTATCTATTTCTTTAATGATAATTTATAGGCCTAGTGTAGAAAGCATTAAAGCATGCAAATCCACCCGTGTAAGATAGATAATCCGAACCCTAAGTTTTCACTATTTATATTTCTTGATATCATTTCATCAATATTATTAAGTTATTTAGATGTTGCTCCGCAAATATAGCATTTTTGGGTGGAGGTGGTTTCAGTCAGAGCGTTGCATACTTTGCCATCCACCATTGAAAAGATTAGATCATGTTTTACTTCTACTTGTCTTTCTTGAATAATCACACGACTTTTCTTAAAATAATTAATTTGTTCATGTACTTGATTTTTTTTCGGCGATGGATGATTAGGTAGATTCTTTTATGAACTGTATTTTTAAGGTTCTACAATATCTTGTCGAAGCAGGACGTGGATTTTGCCATAAAATGATTTCCTTACACAAGAGAAGAAGCGGTACTAAGCACGTGATAAATACAGCCGAATCACTTGCTTCAGAATCATGGAACGTTTGTTTATATGAACTATGTCCCGAGGAACCATCAAAAGCCCACTTAGAAACTAAGTGCAGCTGAATTAGCTCTTCGTTCTGAAGGGACTCAATAACTGACTCCACTACTAGAAGTAAGCGTTCTATATGGTATGGTCTAGAAGACCTTGTAAAGAAACGGTAGCACAGGCATCTGTTACTTCTATATTCTTGGGATAACAAAGCTTATAAAAGGAAATGTTTCTGGGGCACCTTTCCTTACAATATTGTATTGATGCCGAGATAATTTGGCATCAACCAAAGCAGCTAAAACATTTTTACCTGACATGAGCTGCTGTCGTTCCAGTGATTTTTTGAATGCTTTTGTATATCTGCTCGCACGTTGTGGACTTGTTGTTGTAACTTCTTTAAGGGGTTAGGGGTAGTCAGAATTTTCAAAAAATTGATTTTTTTTTTTTTTTTTTTTTTTTTTTTTTTTTTTTGCATTTTCTTAAAGTATAGTATCTTAAAAATATTCTCTGAAAGTTTGAAGTGAATCCGACAAATATCTTTCGAGTTATTTAGCGAAGAATAAAAGGCTCTCGAGCGGTCTAATATTTCCGAGAACAATTAGCTAGCGGCATAATTCTCCCTTACCTCCTGAAGTTTTAAAAGCAATCAAGCCTATTTATGAAGATCTTAGTAATGAAAATTTACTTTCAAGATGTGTAGGTGGATTTAATCAAAATAATAATGAGAGCTTCAACCAACTAGTGTGGAAAATATGCCCAAAAACTATCAATACTAGTTTTACCATTGTTCAAATTGCTGCATACGTAGCTATGAGTATATTTAATGAAGGGACAAAGTCATTATTAGTAATAATGAACACACTGGGACTTAGTTGTGGGCCTAATTCGCATCGGTATACTGAAAAAACCGATAGTGCACGTGTAAAAGTAGCTGATCAGCGCGCTAACGACAACACTCGCGAAGGTAGAATGCGACGTAGACAACAACAAATTGATGTTTTAGAAAGTTCTACAACGGCTGAAGAACTCTTATATGGTCCAGGAATAGATGACTCAGTGTAAGTATTGAAATTATTCGTATTACTGTACATCAATCGACTGTAAAACTTTAAATGCGTTTTTCTCAAAACTATGTTTTTTGAACTGGTGACCACTGTAACTCAAAAACCGCTCGATAGATTTGAATGAAACTTATACAGCTTTTAGAAAACATAAAAAGCTAGTGCCTGATCGAAGGATTTTTTTTATTTTAAACTTCGATTTTTTATAAACAATTAATTGTTGGTTTTTTCCCGAAAATCTGCAAAAAAATTTCCAGAGACCGCCATTTTGTTAATTTTGAAAAAAACAAAAAAAGCTTCGATCAGGCACAAGATTATCTATCCATAAAAATAATCTTTTTTGTTTCATTGATTTTAGATGAATCTCCAAGGAGCTGTAATGGTCACCGCAAGGACCCATTATTAAAACCTGTTCAACTTAGACCGCCATAAATTGTAAAATAATAATTTTTTTTTTTTTTAATTTAAGTGAAGTAATGTTAACGTATGATGAAATGATACTATGTTTTTACTTACGTGAAATAAACTTAATTACTAGTAAAAAAAAATTAATAAAAAATGACATTTTTTCACGCCTCTGACTACCCCTAACCCCTTAAGAAGTTTTGAAGACTTTGGTTGTCCTTCTTCCTTTTTTGAAATTTTTCTGCTATTCTGCATGCTTTCATTCAACGAGATTTATATTGCTATTTAAAAAGTGACAGTCTTCGCTTTAGATCGTTAAAACTTTTTTTCTTTGCACTTTGTTCGTTTCTTCATGTCTTCTGTCAAAAAATTTAATTGTTCTTGTATTATTCTGCTTCCAGAACTTTTCATAATGTCAAGAAGCTAATAAACAAAATATTAAAACTCGTTCCTGAAATATAAAACAGTAAACATTCAATGTTTATTCTTCTTATTTAGGTACTACTCGAGTTTAAAACATAGCCTGTAACTACGAAAGTAGCAAAAAGTAGCAAAAAAATTAAACGGTTATATAATGTTCTCATAAATACTTATTCGACAAAACAAAAACGGATGCTGGGACTCCTTTGGAACATAACTAAAAATATCAATATTTTGAAATACTATTTTAATTTCTAAAATTGGAGTGATCATTCTTTCTCGACCTATTTCTATTAATTAAATACACTTAAATACAAAATTATTGGGACTAGACTATACTTGCATACCTGAACTTGAAGATTCCATAGCATAATATTTAAATTATACGACATTTAAGGCTAAAACACTCCTCAAAAATCACTTTGAAAAACACTGAAACAACGCTCTTATGTTCTCAGAAAATAATTCGCTTAAACTGAGCCTATGTACGGGTTGGAGGCTGAGTTTATTGACATAAAAATACCGTTTTATTTTTCTTGGGTTAGTTGTCTGTTGAAGGGTTGGACAGAAAAATTTTTACATAACGTTTAGTTTTTTTTATTTTTTGCCAGGTTTTGAGCGCTCCTGCCCCACTGTGCGGCGTAGGGGGAAGTGCCGCCATTTTTTGGGTCGTTTAGCCGCGTCATATAATGTCCATTTTCTATAAATTTTGACTCAGAGAAGCTAGAACGTTCGTTCACATTCCAGTCGTCAGTTCTCGTGAAGATCTACCGATTGCGTGTATAAAACATAAGTATGAAATAGTTATAGTGAATAGATATAGTATTAAAGTAAAAAATAAAATAAAATAAATAATACAATGTCCGTTCCCTACTAGCAATTTTGCTCGGGTTACCACTGGCCACGTATCCGGCCGATGACAGCCCGCGCGAAATTGCTGGTAGGGTTTATACTCGTCGAAATGCCAAATTAAAATATAGAGAACGTTTATGGCTGGAAAGGGTTTCTCAAGAGCAATCCAATGATACCCGTAAAACGCGGCTACCCATATGACTGAGTCAAGCGGTGCCGGGAACGTAAAAGAATGAAAACATCGAAGCTGATAAATGACGGCACCAGTACATCTGCAGCTGGGGCGCTCGAGTCTAAGCAACTGGATGATGTAATCGCTTCTATATCAACGGACTTTATTGACATACATCGCACGCGATCGCAGATCATGAAGATACATTGGGCAGCAGCTAGTTCACGCTTCACTACTGCGTTTGTCAACAATCTATTCGGACATAAGTGTGATGCGTGTGACTGTCTACAGTTTCTGCTCTCACTGGAACCACCTAAGACAAAACGCTAACCGCTGCGTAGCAATACTTTCCCAGAAGAGGCAGTGGCTGACTTTAAACTGTACGGTGCGTGTATGAAACCACTGGAGACAAACAAAGTGCCCACGTTGTCGCGTTCGAACGCATTTGTGTACCCAACTAAACAAGATGAGTGTCTAGTAAACGTAGTAGACAATGGCATTTCCAAATTATTACTCGGGTGTGTGTACATCCATCCGGACACAGTCTTAATAGAAATTAAGCTTTGTGTGTAACGATCGCTGTTAAAGTATTGCAAAAACATCGTAAAGATCATTCGCGAATAGCAGCCATATATCGCTATACCAATCATGATGGTCGGACACTTTAATGTTAATGTCTCGTAATGCTCGTTTCCCGACTTCATGCTCGGCGAGTTTAATTTGTCTTACATCAAAACTTTTCCAGCAAGGTTAGGTAATACCTGCATTGATTTAACGTTTACCAGAAATCTCGATGTATCCTGTATGCCATTTCTTTTGGACTTTCCATGTCACAAACCTATCATTAATAAAGTTATAACAGTAATTATTTGATTACGGAATTTCTTTCCTTAACTCGATGAAACTTAAGGAAAATATTACTCGTTACGTACACGTATTCACGTAAAACACAAACCCGTGTCTACAATACAGCCACATCCCTTTTTTTACTAAGCGGTTAATATATCTTTTATCCATTGTCCATTCTGAGACGCGTACTTAATCAAATATATATTAATGTTCATGTTATTTGAATTTCAATAAATATTTGGGGGCCGGTTAATATAAGTTGGGGCCGGTATTTTCAAATAGCCCGGGGCGTTTAAGCGATACAGTTTGTCCCTGGAACCTGGTCAGACTAACTATCTAGAAGCGGCCGGATGGTCAACTCTGCGAAAACTTTCGCTTATTGCGAGCCCAGCTCAGAACGAGTGCCGGCCGACCTTCCCTGAGAGATATGTGTGTGTATGCGTATGCGTATACGTTTGCATGTGTGTGTGTGTGTGTGTGTAGTGGTAATATTTCTGGTTAGCTTTCTATATTGGAACAATAGACTACATCTTTTATTTTACTTGCTTTCGCCCCGACCAATGGCATAGCGCTAGCGCTTTGAACTGGGAGACGGAAGGTGCCTGGATCGAAACAAGTCACGTCCGCCGACCTAACCGTTCGGCGTTTTCCGTGGTTTCCTCCGAAACTTCGTGTAAATACGGGTTAGGACCCCCTAGAGAGTCCCCCACGGAGGGCATTCCCACCCCTCGGCCTAGAGCCCTCGCGTAGCTAATCGGCCGTAATCCCCCAAACCAAACCAAATTGACTTGCTTTCGATGAAATTTATTTTGCCTTCAATATGCACAATTTACAAAAATATTTATTATCAATCCTTCCTTAAAATGAATTGATCTAGGAAAAAATACATTATTGATATAATGGAGATAAAAATCTCAAGTGGAAAAATTACTAGGGTAAAAACTGCACTGCTATTTTAGAACAGGCTAGTACTTCTTTCGCTCTTGAAACGTCCGCAAAAAGTTGTAACTTTTGAATTCTCCTTCGTACCTGCTTACATTTTTTTTCAAACTTTTCCTCTTTCTAGGGTGCTTCCGGGCTTTTATATTCTCAAGAGAATAAAATAACCGTTTCTACTTGTAGATTTGTTAGGGAATGTTGAAATATAGCAGTTGAAGAAACGGGAAAAAATCATAAAGTAATTTGCATTTATTCATGGACTTCCCGTTCCCTGTTTGCTCAACATTAATCGTGGGACGCCTAGAAGGCGAGAATTTCTCATGAATAGTACTAAAGTGTCAACATAAAATTGCAATTTTTAGTGTTCCATTTTCAACTGAAAAAAACTTAAAATTTGAAAATAACTGCACCTAATATTTTTCGTATAATTTAAAATCCCTGAATATATTTAACCCTTGAAGAGCAACTATTTCCTAATGGCAAAGGGGTACAGATGCTGCCATCCCTAGGTGCCGCAGAGCCAGCTGTGTTAAAAAATGTTCTTTAGTTCTGTGGCGCGCGATGGGCGATTCGATTGTCCTCCATGGTGCTGGTAGTCATATCGAGCGATGGCAACGGCCGATTTTTTTCATCGTTGGGCAGTATATCCAGTATGTCTTCTATATTGATGTGAAAATGATTGCGTTTCGAAGGGCTAAAACTACTGAAACACTTTAACCATGCTCAAATTAGTGTTCCAAAATAATTTTGAGGTGACCTTGTTTGATTTATATGAAATTGAATTTTTACAATAGTAACAATTAATAATTATATTTCTTTTATTAAATATAATTTTCCATTTTAGTTTAAATAAACTGTCTCGCAATGACGTAGTCGCTAAGCTCCGTTTTCATAAAAACACGGAAAGTAAAGCAGCACCGGCTTGTCTTTGCTTGGGAGGGTGAAAAGCTCTCTTGGCTGGACTGCTGAGGAACCATGCCCGCTAAATTGAGCTAGTGTACGTAAATTCTGTCGTGATTTCAATGTTCTAGAAGTTCAAGCGATACCTCTGGGGATGACACTACACGTTCTAGGTCTCTCTTGTGGAATTTGTTCAGGATTAATAGAGCTCTTACAGGGGGCATCGTTCGTCTGGCTAAGAGAAGCACCCATAATGAAATGGCCAACATCTGCGACCCTCATAGCTGTCAAGACTACAGTAAGCCGCTAACATGACCATTAGAAAGAAAGAAAAATTTTGCACAAACTATATTAATTAAGGATATATTCTAAAAGAAAAAATAAACATAGCTGAAAAATTCAAAATTTCAGCTATGTTAAAGCATTTCCATAGTTAATTAGTGGAGAGTGGCATTTAGTGGAAATAAAATCAGCATAGTAAATAAATTTCAGCATAGTTAATATAGTGGAGAGTGGCTCAAAACGCGTAGGTCGCCCAAATTGGGTAGGCATTCGTATGCTGCCGCAAAGTGCGCATGCGCTAATAACGGCATGTGACGTGAGTACCCGAACCCTCTCGAGTTTCATCCAATCCCAACGGTCCACCGGCGTAGCAACATGGCGTAACGAGACACAAAATAAAATAATTGGGGAATTCGTTAAAAAAAATGAAGGTATGTAATTCTTGACTAGTTGAAAACCAGCTTATTATTTTTATTGCCAATATTACTAGATTATTTTGATGTTATCTACGTTTAAAATACCATGATGATTCTGGGTTTTTTTATTTTTTTATTTGAGGTTATTATTCTTCAAGTAAAATTGTGCTTTCGGGCAAAGCGGGTATCTGCCGTGTAGATACCCGCTTTGCCCTGACACATTTTAATTCAAATTTTTCTGCATTTTGTTTTAGATGGTTAATAAATATAAAAGAAGACAAATCAAGCAGCCTGGTGAGAAGTAGCAATGAGAAATGCTATGAAAGAATCCGAAACAACTTCGGTTTCGGCAGACCTTTAATAAGGCTGATAAAATAACTCAATAATTGTTCTATAAAGGTTATTTTTGATGATAATTATAAGTTTAATTAAAGTTTCAATGTCTAAGATTTGTAAAGTATATTGTACTTACCTGCTTTGCCCGAACGGCTTACTCGCTTTAGGGCCCCTTGTAGGGCGAAATGTGTTTTTTAAGAATTTTTAATTTTGATAATAAGCAATTATAAATAAAATAACTCAATACTCATTTTTAGTTTTGAAGTTTAAGATTCGTCCTAAGAAATAAATCAATCATGTTGATGATAAAAGCCCCAAAACGACTATTTTTGGATATTTATCGTTAACCCACCCGCTTTAGGCCACTCTACCCTATGTTTCGTATATGCATAAGTATTCTCAAAAAGCTAGCATTCAATTTACCGTTGCCCAAAAGGAATACGAAACCTTATCTATTTCTATCAAGCATTATTACAACATAAAATATACTTCCTATAACCTCAATGCGCATACACTAAAAAGATACACTCTAGAGTTAATGCTTGCTCTTTTTTACACTGTATTTAGGGTGATTAGCAAAGTAAACACGGAGTTCCGCTAACCAAAAGTAGGAAAAATACACTTTCACTGAACTCTAGGTCAAATGATTCTACGGTGACTGAGACTCAAGTAACCGTTTAACCGCATTAATTTATCACACGACCGAAAAAAAATAATACTGAGGACGTTTCTTTGAAATCATCAGTTTTTCTAAGTTCCCATATATTCAAAAGGAAACACGGATAATTGCTTTTCTGTTTAACAAGATAATTAGTTTTAAAGAAATTTGTTTAAAGAGGAAATGAAATTTCCTTTGTTTGCTAAGTTGTATCACACAGTGTCGTTGTTAAAGAAATAAAACACGTGATAAGGTAATAGGTCTGTTTTTTTTCGGAATTAAAGTTGAATGTCGTCTTGTTAAGGTCTGAAACTGGCCGTTATTCATTAGAGCTGTTTCTTAAGTAATTTATATTTAGGAGATTGCTCTTGCGTAGTTTTTTTCAAAATTACGTGACATGAAGGGGCGAACGCAGAGAAATTTGTAATACTTTTATTGTTTAACATTTTTATTCGAATACAAGCGAAAATAACCATTAAGTAGCAGTTCCTCTCATACTTTAAGAAATTCAAACTTCTTGTAACTGAAATATTCATATTTTTGTTGTTGTTTTTTGCAATAATGTACAGGGTGCCCTGTAACTAATAGTAGAAAATGTAAGAGGGAGATACGGCCCACAATAGGGAATCAGAATCACACAGCAATGTGGGTGCAAAAACGACGCTTTAACTTACCTGTTAATAATCACTTTGGGAAAACTCGCTTTGTGAAAAAAGTCACTTTGAGGTGTTCGTCTAATTTTCAACGAAGTTTCATGAACAATGAGCTATTCTCCAAATATTTCATACATGAAATGAAATACGGTTTTTAAATTAACAAGCTCAGTCTCGTGCTTTCTGTGAAACGTACACTAGCTTTCGAATGAAAGTTCAGTATTATTTAAGCACATGTTCCAAAATGATTATTAACAGCTACATGAAAACCATGTTTCCAAACCCATATTGCTATGCGATTCTTATTCCTTATTATGTGTTCCATCAACCGTCTACATTTTATACAATTATTTTAATGTTATCCTCTACTGTGCCTTTCATTTATCGACCATACTTGTCATCTGAAAAATTTTACTTTTTCTGACAATATAAAAGTGCCATGATTATATAACGTTCCAGCCAGCAAAAATGTCCTTGTTAATTTAATCTTAATTAATTTTAAAATGCAGCTCTTTAATTTTTTACTTATTCAAATGAAGGATGGTTCAAATATTAATCAATACTGCATGTCATTTAAAATTGGCGGTATTATTTTAGCACATTTGATTATACCCTGAACAATGCAAAATCTAAAAAATATAGATATATTTTACTTGCCTGATAACTTTTCCCAATAAATTCGTGTTCATGCTAGAAATACTATGAGAACGATTCATTTTTAAATTTATTTTAAAAAGCTTCGATAAATAACATATATTTCTCTGAAAACATGTATGTACAAAAAATGTTATGTGGATACTCCAAAATAAGCGCGCAGTGAATTTAATATTAAAATTCAGTTTTTTTAAATACATTTTACTCTGAATGCAGTGTCACAGTATAATAATCTGCAAAATGTATTTTTTTTTCTTTTCGTTTTCTAATATTTCAATATTCTGAACTGAATCCAATATTTATCCTTCTGAACAAAAACGCTTATTTCTGAAAAAGATACATATTCATCCTCTTGGCATTTTAGAGAAAAATCGTTTTGTATTTTGAATACTTCAGTCCTGAATAAAGAGATCTTAAATTCTGCCCTAAAGGTACATTTTAGATCTAGGAACACTGAACCCATATGGCAGGCAGCATAGGAAAATGTTTTAAAGTTTTACCGTACTATTTTATTTCTCGGAGAGAGAGAGAAAAATCAATTTAGAGTTAAACTATAACAGGACTGCTATTCTTTATCCAGTTTCTTTGAATGAAATAGGTTTTATGCAATATATATTAAGGAGAGGGCTCACTTAAATAAGACATTGATTAAAGCAAAAGTTTTAGAAAGGAAAATGAGAGAACTTGTGTTACAGTGTATAAGAACGAATAAGGACTTTGAGAAAATTTTAAAAGAACAGCTAAAGGTGTATCTACTTGTATACATTTAACGATTCTCGCTGAGGTATGTATGTTTATGATACTAAAGCGCTGGTAAACAGTTTTAGAAAAAATGGCAATATATTTACTTATATCACATCGTTTAATTCATCGCACCATGTATAACTTTTCCCATTGAATACAGAAACTTCGAAAAACTTTCAAAACCTTTAATGCGTGTGCATTATTTTAAAATGTTAAATTCATAGTATTTCAGTAATAAGTTAAAAAAGAGTTATGTATAAATTTTGATATGTTAAAACGGAATTAATTAATATAACATAAATCGATGCAACATAATATGGAATTTTGAGAGGAGAATGATTGTAACTACTTGGAACAAGAGGATGCCAAAAACGCAATTAAGGAATTGCGTAATGGGAAGGCTTCTGGGTAATGTATGATTTGCCCGAAATTTTTTAAGTGCAGTAGTAACAAATTGTGCAGTATTGTTAACAATTTAGTGTATGAAGTTTGGAAAAGAGAAGTCATCTCGTGTGAATAGAATAACGCAATAATTTGCCTCATTTTAAAGAAAGTATGTATCTTATAATGTAGTAACTACCGTTGAATATCCGTATTTAACTCGGCTTGTAAAGTCCTAACAAAAATTATGACAAACAGACTTATGGCACTGGGTGAGAAAGAGCTGGGAAACTACCAGTGTGGGTTTAGACAAAACAGATAGACTGTTGATTAGATATATATTGCATAAGAAATCTACTTGAAATATGTCATGAAAGAATATGAATAATAATTATTAACTGCATACAGATTTTAAACAAGCTTATGATTAAATAAATAGAGGAATGATTTTACGAACTTATTCTTTAATATTTTCCATAAATTAGTCAGTTCATAAGAAATAACGTTTACATTTTCACATTTTTTATTAACAGAAAGTGATCCAAAATTAACTGAGTTTAAAAAATGGCAAGTAGCAAGCCTATTTTCAAATAATTTTTCGAATAAATTCCTAATTCTTAATCTATGTTACAGTAGTAAAAAAGGTTTTATCATCATACACTTTTAAAGGTAAATTACGTCCTACAAGTTCTTTTCAGCTATATAAATTTCGAAAAAACACAAAAATATTCGCATATCCATCTTAGGAAATTTTAATAACATTCAAATCAACAAGATAAAATAACGGCAAACAAAAACAAAATGTGTGCGTCAGTGTGTAGGATTTACACATTCACACCCGTTAAAATCATTTATTCAGAATTATACCATCGATGCACTTGTACTTCAATTCAGAATTTAAAAAGTATCATTTTAACAATGGAAACACAAAGGTCCACATATGTGGACCTCTGTAACGAAGAGGTTAAGTTCTTGGGTTCAATTGTAACAGAAAACAATGATATTGATCCGGGAATCAAGTGCAAGGATCTTTTTACAGACCAATGTCCCCAATTCATAAAGTCAAATTTCAAATTTATCAAAAAATTAAGTTTCACCAATATTGATTTGAAAAAGTAGCTGATATAGTTAAAAGATGTCTTGATTTTTTGAAATAATAGCTGCACTGTTATCGCGGTAGGAAGAAGTTTTATAACTTGTAAAAATTCTTCCTACAATTATATAACTAAAAGATATAAAAATGACCATTTTAATGTATTTTTAGAGCACAACTAACACATTCATATAAATGTGACAAAGCATTCAGTGCTTCTGCAAATAGGTTGGTATCTTTAAAATAGATCTTATTCTTAAATAAGACACCAAATTTGATAGCATTAATCAGAAACATACTTTATTTAATTTATCAACAATCACTTTCCCTATTGGGAACATTGGACTACTCGCCACTGTCCTGAAGACAATAATTTTAAATAAACATAATTGTCATTTTATTATCACACAGGCTATGCCTCGAAACTACAAAAAAAAAGGATTGGGCTTCTTCTTCAGAATTAAATTTAATTTATTGTAATAGTTAAATTATTGGTCAGAATTAAATTCGTGCTGTATGTAAATGATACCTTTACTCTTAAAAAGATGTCAACTGTGATTGAATTCAGTACAACCAATGCAAGATTGCAATAGTGAACATTTGTTCTGAATGAAATGCTCTGCAGGGTAACTTGCAGACTTGCGTTCTTATTATTTTTACTTAAACACTCATGAAATAAATAATTCAGTTTACAGCTTTGTTTGTTTCTTCATAGTCATTATTAATTCATAGGTAATTTTCCAATGTTTCTGTAATTTTTCTGAAATATGTCAGAATTCACAGGAGTTTACTTAACGATAAAATTTTAACCATAATCATACTGGGAAAATAATTAATAAGCATGTGTAACTAATTAAAGGTAGAAGAACATGGTGTATTTTTTTTTCATTTTTTTTATTATTTCAAATTTGTCTCAGCGAAAAAGTCCTTTAAAATGGCGTCTTCCCCCGAATTTCCTTAATAAGCGATCTCAAAAAAAAAAAATATCCACTAAATTCTTGCTGTAAAAATGAACACTCACAAATACCTAACATGTAATTTGATGGGATTTTGATTATTATCCCTTAAGAAGGTTAGACGTGATCAAAATAGGGATGGTGGCCATTTTCCATGGAATGAAAAGAAATAATGCCAATAAAATTCTTATTTTAAACTGTAACAAACATGAATCCCGTGTTTAGACACAGATCTTTGTAATTCAAAGCTTGTTGAAATTTTACGTTTTGAATTTTATGTAAAAAACGCAATTATTTTTTGGACAACCCAGTATTTCCATCTCACACAGCTACATAATTACTGTTCCACGAACTACAATAACACTCATTCGATAGCTCAATGTATAATTATCTTTGGTAATTACATACGAAATTTCGGAGGAGTTCTGTAAACTGATGCAACATCCCTTTCTAATACAGGCTAGTACTTCGCAGAGCCACCGAGCTCTGGTAGTTCTTCTGTCATTGACTTCAGTCGGGACGGTGGAGTCAGCATTAATCTTTGCCGGACATCCAAACCATCTATCACTCTCAAAGCAGAGATACTTCCTTGGTGTCTCGGTTTCAAGATGGATGAGTAACGAATCAAAACATCTCTCCCTGATGAACAGTGGAAGTGAGGTGACACTACAGCGTTTAACTTTTGAAAGATGGAGTTTAATTCTCAAGGGTTTACTGTATAACTGTTATTTTATCGAGTTCTGAATTAAATAAGCTAAAAGGACTTATTAAAGACGGTACCGTTTGTGTTGCTGAGCGGTAATGTTCAGATTGAATTAATTCAAATATTATTTTTCATGTGTACATGATTTCCCATAAATGTTGGTGCATTTTAAGGGGAGATGGGGCACATAAATAAAGAATCAGAATTGCAAAACAATGTGGAGTCAAAGTGTTTTCGCTTAACTAATTATAATCAATCTCGGAGAAGTGTTGAAGTGTCCGTCTAATTCTTTAAAAAGCTCTTTATCAAAAATTCTAAAAATGTTCAAATACCTTCCAGCAAACAAAAATATTTACTAGATATTATGGATAATTCATAAAAGTAATTTTTTTAAATTCTAATAAGTAAAAATAGCTTTTACTCCCGAGACCTTGGTACCACAGTGAAAAACTCTACCATGTGCCTACCATTTCCGGCAGAATTATTAATGTATAACCTAGTATAAAATTAATTGCAGTTTTCTAGAAAATACCTGAGAGATCGTGGCTAATACTTGGCATTTTACTTCCCCATGGGTCCTTTAAAATCCGTCAGACTTTCATGAAAACCCCAGATGTTAAAATATGAGCCTCTTTGATCACTATATAATGATATCGTGCATTTATGATATAAAAATAACCGAATTTAGTGTTTTCTCTGTTGCAAGTTTTCTTAATTACTAATTTAAATAGCATATATTTTAGAATAACAAATTGAAGTTTTCGTGTTGAAAATTCTAGAAAAAAATATTAAACTGCTACGACATGTTTTTAGGGAGAAAGAAAATTTTCTGCGATACAACACAGTGTAAACCCAAAGCTAAAGAGAATTTTTTATTTTATAAATATTTTATTCTATTTTTTAAATGAAACTTAGCTGACGATAATAATTATTTTAAAAAATTAATTAGACTTTATCGTTCTTTTTTATTCTCGATTATAACTTACATTGAATGCATGAAAGTAATGATAAAATGTGTTATTTTTTTTTTACTTTCCGAACATGTACCGTGTAAGAAAAGTATTGTAATCATGAGAAAAATCGACTTTGAGATTTTGGTGTATTTTCACGTCTTGAGGTCTTCTCAATTTATTTACGCTATTTTTACGTATGCATATTTTCGCTATGTGTATGTATGCATGTGTGTGTGTGAGTGAACTTGATAGTTCCTAAACGGCACATTCGATTGAGCTCAAATTTTGTATTTTAGGGTAATTCCGGGAAGGATGGACCACCGGGGGAGATGGACCAGCCAAATATTTAGTTAATACGCCTCTCCATATATGGCGCAACTATCTCAGTGAGAAACATAAAGAGATTTTGTAAGGCGTGCTACTATTTGCTACTCAAAAATATAATATTTTTTCAGCTAATTATCATTGTTGATGTTGGTGAGTCACATAATTTTTTCATATGGATATAATTCTATATTTAAAATTTTTATTTTACATATAATCTTTCTAGTTTTGGGGATGTAATCACGGAGAAGCATGTAGGCTTCGAAATAACCTAAAATGGCGACGTGAGATTCACAATGTAGAGTCAGGTTGGTCTGTACTTTTCATCCGGACGATCGGAAGAGATGGACCACTCCTAAGCGGGAGAGATGGACCAGGTTTTGTGTCAATCTTATAAGTCAGCACATAAAAACAATTTCATATATATTAAATGTCACATGGTAATTCATATAAACTTAATAAATTAATTTAAATTAATTTAATTGCGAGTAAATTAATTTTAATTCTCATGTAATGAAAATGAACATTTATAAATTTAATACATGTACAGCTTATTCATTATATTATAGTGGTCCATCTTTCCGATACATATGGTCCATCTCGACCGGAGTATCCCGGGTGAGATGGACCACATAGTAAATACTTTTAAAAGTCATTTTAAAAAATCCCTTTACATATATGATCTTCTGCATTAAGATATTTTTGTAAGAAATATCATACACTATATGTATAGTGCTTATATACTGTGAAAAGTAAAAAAAAAAACAAAACTATAAATGTATGGCTTTTATAGAACGAAGAAAAAGCGTGGTCCATCTCCCCCGGAATTACCCTATGTTATGAACCACCGTCGCAAGACCGGTATTGATTTTCATATGTATAGAACTTATAGTTTTGTTACAGGGCTGCGAAAAATAGTTCTTTTTCACTTTATGACCTACGGACGGAAATTCTTTAAAGTGCGCTAGCGTTTAAACGGTGTACTCGATTGAGCTTGAATACTTGCTAGTGTACTTGAATTCAACATGCATATAAAAGGTCACGATCACACGATCTGCATTAGATATTCTTGTAAGTAAAGTTGATAGTTTGTTCAGAAGTTTGCAAAAGGTAATTCTTATATATTCTTACGGCCTATGACGCAAATCATTTAAAATGAGCTGGGTATCTAAAGTAACAAGTGTCTAAATGGTGCATTCGAAGGAATTCAAATTGAGTATGTATTATGGACCACCGTCAAATAACATGCATAGATTTTGCTGTGTATAGGACTAGTTTTGTGGCAGGGCAAGAAATGAGTGTTCTTTTACATTATAGACCAGGCCCACCAGTGGCATAGTGCATAGCGCACTGAACTGGAGACGGAAGGTGCCTGGTTCGAAATCAGGTCGCGTCCGCCGACCTAACAGTTCGGAGTTTTCGGTGGTTTCCTCCGAAACTTAGCGTAAACACGGGTTAGGACCCTTTCGAAAGACCCCCATGGAGGGCACCCCCCTCTTGGCCTAGAGCCCAGGAGAGGCTAATCGGCGCCAATCCGACAAACAAACAAAAATTATAGTCCAAGGACGGAAATTCTTCAAAGTGTGCTAATGCTTATTGGGTGCATTCGGTTGAGCTCAAAATGTATACTATAGGTCTCGGTCTTGTGATCTGCATAGATTTTGGTGTGTGTAGAGCTGACATTTTGTTCACTGGCTTGCAAAAAAGCAATTCTTATATATTACGGTCTAAGGACGCAAATTATATAAAATGTTTCAGTGTCTAAATGATGCAATATACAATTCTATACTACATTCGATTGACATCAAATTATGTACGCATGTTATAGGTCACTGTCTTACATACTGCATAAATTTTAGAAAGTGCTTACATTTTTTGGGCTACAAAATGTATTCTGATACACTGTAGCCTATACACTCAAATCATTTTAAATGCACTAGTGCCTGAACGCTAGATCCGATTGAGCTGAATCAAGGCCGTAGCCAAGGGGGGGTTTTGGGGGTTCAAACCCCCCCCCCCCGAAATTTTCAGTCACATAACTTCATGTTCGTAGAAAAAAAATTATCCCTTCTATCGCCAACTACAATTATTGCACTTCAGTTCATTCAAACCGCATGTAATTTTTTACTTGTGTTTCTCTGAGGATCGAAAAGTGATAAATTTCACTTAAATATGCTACTCTTTTCTCTGTACGTTATATGCATACCTGTCTTCTGAGTATGGCCAAAAGGAAATGCAATTTCCGTGGCACTTGCAAGCAGAATTCCTCATTCTCATCAAATAATTCTTTAAATAAACAGTGTTTAATGTATCATAGTAGTAGGAATTTGTGAAGGTGGTAGCAAAAATGTGCCCTAAGTACACTATGTACGGCTGCTTTATTTACACAATTTTACACAGTATTTACATTTCCCATAATTAGAATGCAGTATGATCGGAGCAAAAGCTCACATTCGTCTCAATGCTTCTCCACATTGCTTCTCTCTCTTCTTCTTTCACCCCCCCCCTTACACGTAGAGAGAGACAAAAAAGAAATATCGTAAATAAAAAAAATTCTCTTTCCACAAAAAATAGTGAGTCATCTCTCGATTCCATCGGAGATCGAAACACGAAACAGTTTCACAGTATCGTGTTTATGACCTCTATAAATAAAAAAGTCAGAGTGATAAGTTTGTGATTTTTGGAGTTTGGGACATGTAAGCTCCAGTCTCGACCCATGTGGACCGGGAGGGAGATCCTACGTTGCATTATTCACGTAACCAGTCCGCTACTCCTTAGAATAAAAAGAGAGTGGCACTGCGGACAGCAGGAGTAAAAAAAAAAAAAAAAAAACATCCGCTGCCTGGCTAGTGTCGCCCCTCTCGAGTCAGCGCCCTAGGCAGTCGCCTAGTTTTCCTATATGGTCCAGCCGGCCCTGCTCTGTCACACAGTGCTTGTCATTCTTTAAAGGCTGCACTGACACAGAGGTTCGCTACGCCCGATAGGATATTGCTTACATAGCACTGTTTCAATTTGGATGCATTATTTTCGCGTTTTAAATAAAAATGAAAAAACACAAAGCTGGAGATCATACTTTGTTTAATTTTAATTTCAGTGTGCTGAAAAAAGTACCATATTAAAACATAAAACTTGAAACCCCCCCCGAAAAATTTTCCTGGCTACGGCCTTGAGCTGAATGAAATTTATTTAAATGCTTGGTAAATATCAAGTGTTCGGAAAGTCTTGTGGAGTGACTCCAGATTTCTTGTTAAAAATAAATAAATAAATAAATCTGTATTTGGTGATATTCGTAGCATACACTAATCAACACGATGAAGCGTAATTTCATTTGCGATTTCATTTATGAATATTATATAAATTTAATTTCTGACGTCACGTTTTATCTGCCCCAAAATCAATTTCAATTAGATTACTTAGTTCAGTCAATTTGTTTTCTAACAGAATAATATTTAAATTTACTATGCAGTTTTTTTCTTTAAATAGGATTGTTATGGAGGAACGAAATCTTACGCTGAAAAATATTTTATAAAGCAAATAATGAAGTAAAAAATGTACATTCAGTTGAAAAACAATATGTCTTACCAAGGAAGTCATAGGTATTTTTGTGTTACAACGGAGGGACTTTGATCGCTATAAATCTAAATTAATAATGTCAATAATATATATATATATATATAATGAATATAATCAAATATTAACCAAGACATTTAGGCCAAATTTTTTATTAAAATTACGGGAGGTCGACTTATACACGAGTCAATAAGAAATAGAAAAAAATCCAAAATATGGTCATATGAGACTAGTGAAATTTAGTAGCCAGTCATATTCTTTGTGTTCTAAGCACTTTGAAGTCTGCACCAAGGGTTTTTTTTCGGAAGAGGCTTCACCTGATCATGATTGTCTGGGAATCTCCAAGTATGATCTTACTAAGAATCCCTTAGTAGTGTTGTCATCCTTCAGTGTGCACAATTTCATGGATTTGATAATAAAGTTCCGCTATTGATTGGGAATGTCCAACAACAACAACAACAATACCTGTCTCTGTTTTTCCTTGATGAATTGCTTCCATTATTAACCCACCCCCTCCCTGCCGTGATCTGTAAATGGTCAAAAAACCCAAAAACTACTCATAAATACTGGAAATTCTTTCTTAACTACTATTTTTTAATTAGAACTTTCTCGAGGTCAAAACGATTAAAATAAAACGATATGAAACATCAAAACGCTAAAATTACGTGCAGTTATATGATGAACTTGTAGAATGGTGAAGAGAATTTTCCCAAACATATTTAACATAAAAATATGTTCGGCTTAAACTGAACTTTTTTATTGTTAGCTAGTTTTTTTAAATGAAGTTATAGATTCGGCTTATATCTCTGTATATAAAAGAATTTTCACATGAACAAAACCATCTTCCCTAGCTAATAAAGTCTCTTATAGTGAATGAAATGCAATAAATGTATTCAATTAATAAACCATAAAGTATGCCGATCGAATGATCCACTTAATGTACCAGATGCAATTTTTATAGGATATACCAACATCACACAGTATCACGAAGATTGTTTAACCTCGTTAACACGCAATCCTTATTACATTAACTCAACCTCTCTTTGACAAACTAAAAAGGGAATATATTTAATTATGCCCTTCGTGATACTTTTTCAGATCACGTTAATCTTTAAAGGTTTTAAGACGATTTTATATTCCTGGCATTTCTCCTCTGCGTACACAGAAAATAGACGTGTTTAAACTGAGAGTATTGGACACACATTTAAATTAAACGGAAACTTAAACTGAATGTCTGATTTACTTGATTTTACTCTAAATAATATATATATACCCTTTATAAACTAGGTAAATGTGCAAGTAAAACGCAAATGTTTAAGGAGGTAATATTACGTCTCATTACTGACTCAGTGAAATGGATGAGTAAAACTTATTTAATTGAACGCGTGTTTAAATTTTTCTATTTTAAAATTCGTGCTTTTATTTACTGATCTAATAGCTCTGTAAATTTACTCACGGATCTTCTAATTTAAAATATGTTGTATAGTTCCAATGAATTTAATTCCATTACATTTGCTGTCGTGCCATTTTTAAATGATATACTTTAGAATAAACATTAAAATCAACGTTTCGTCACGTGAAAAAGTATTTTCCAATAGCTCATGCTAATTTAAAATTTAAATTGAACAGAACGTACTTTGAGGGCATTCCTAATGTAACTTCGTACTTTGCTCAGTGACTTACTGCAACATATATTTATGTAGTGATATTCATAGCATCATTCAGCCAAAAATATTGCACAAAAACAAGGTTACTTATAATTCAACGTATTTCTGATAAGACCTGATAGAGGAGCCAAAATGCTACAATTTTAATCCACCATATATTTGGCCCAAAATCAATAGCTTTTGAGAACATTGAATTTTAATCATTTTTTTGATATAGTCCAAATTTGGCATTCAAGTGTAAATTTGAAAACATCTGCTAATTAAATGGGTTGCATTTTAATTTATTTTCACAGTGGAAACTCTGGCTAAGTTAACTGTATTATAAAAAGTACAAAACTACTTTAGAAGTTTAATTCGTGAGTCATTACATGTATTTCTTTAAATTTTAATGCGCAAGTTTTCTTTCAAAATATGTCATTTATTTTCAAAGAATGCGATGTCAGTAAAAGTACGGAAATGATCGTACTCATTAATATAAGTACATTGTTATGTGTGTTAATTTATAAAGTTTTATTTATTTCATTTTTTAACAACATTTTCTTTAGTGTTTTTGTTAACACTTAGGGGTCGCTCATCTCTGTCAAAGTTTAAAGAAATATGTGATTTTAGGGCTTTTTTAAATGCTTGTAGTGTTTATTAAATTAAGCATGTAAGTCCAAAAGAACTGTTTTAGAACAGAATTTTGCTACATCCTGTTCTAAGAATTCAATGCTTCAATATCAATATTATTATTATTCAATTTTTACTAGAAAAGCTTGATTCCACTCTGCTTGCAAGAGTTCGAAAAATTTGCATTTGCACTGTGAACATTACGTGAGATTTCCTTCACTGCTGTCTTCTTGCAATCAGAGCTACTAACCGAGACCTTACGCAATTGGACGATTTGCGTTCGAGTCATTGCTCCGAAGACACTAAAATTAAACCAGCTGCTCTTCACAAACTAAGTGACGCCCTCTTGGTATTTAAGAGAGCGCCTTGTAGTAATTCATTCTGGTGGTTCAGAAATTTCCACGGTCGTTAAAAAATGTCTTTAGCTCTGGAAAACTCTCCAGGAAGGATTGATATCCTGAAAAAAAATTAGCGCATCGGAAGAAAAGAGGAGTGGTTCCCTTGTCAGAGAATTGAAAAAGATACCACCGTCTTTGGATGGTTTTGCTTCAAAAAATACGTCTTTTCTTTCAAATTACTGGTGTCCAATGCACTTTTCACAGTTTGACCCAAGAGAATGACCGGAGAAAAGATCTTCCTTTACTGCTCTGGATACTATGAAAAATCTTCAAGCTATGAATGACACTGCTAAGAATAGTATGGCCCTGGTTCAATATTGTAATGAAGTAACCAAGGATGATAAGGATAAGCAGGCCCTGTATACAGTTATTAGGCATGATAAGCAAACAATAAGATTGGACCGAAAATAAAATATTCAAAATTTGCCTATAAATATGAGTGTCAATGAAACACATAAGGAATGACATTGAACCACCCGGCTACTCGTGTCTCACTTTGTTAAGCCTCTAGTATCTCAATAGTTATTTATCGCAATTCTTCGGGCAAATGTTGCCTGGAGGTCGTTGTTACGAACTGCCAATTCTCGATGTCTTACTTTACAGTCACGAAAAAAACTGCAGGCTTGATCTCAAATATGTAATTTTATGCCTCTACCAAATTATTTATTCTGATTACAATGCCACTAATTTTCATATTGCCACTTTATCCAGAAACGTTTATTTTATAAAGCACCCCAGTTTCATACGGATTGGCTTATTTTTGAGTGAGCTACATATTTTTGTGATTTTTCCTTAATTTTTAGAAACCGGTGTATATTGTTCATAACATATCAAATCCGCAAAATGAGTTTATAGATGCGTGACATTTTCTGTACAAGCAGTACAGAAAAAAATAAAAGCATATAATGTCATTAATATTACTTAATATATATAATCACATATGAAGTTCATCTTTAAGAAAAAAAATGAAGCAGGCTTTTGGCGAAACGTTTTTCGTTGCTACCTAAAAAACGGTGCTCATAAAAAACATCAAACGCGAACCTATTACCGCTTTAAAAACTCATGTTTTCAGCCACAAAAAAAAAATTGTTCTCACTCTTGCTTCTTGTCAAATGAAAAATTCAATAGATATCGGAACAGATATTGCAGTGGCTTATATGTTATTTCACAATGATTATTCGTCATAGATTTTTTTTCTCCCTAAAGACCCTCCCTGAGGAAATCAGGCAGATAAAATACCAGAAGAAAAGGTTTTTTAACATTAAAAGTAAGTAAGTATTTGTTTTACCAAGAATATATTCCTGAAAGTGACGAAATTCGATTTTAATTTTACTCATGGATCACAGAAAAGATTTAAGAAGTATATGTATTCTTTCATTTAAATGTGATTCAGTTGGATTTCAAAAAAAAAAAAAAAAAAAAAAAAAAACACGTTTTATTTTGAAAATAATAGTGTCTTTTCTGTTGTTCTAGAAATTTTTTTCGAGTACGAGCAAAAATATCTTCATTTATGAGATGTATTTTAAGTAAATACCGAAAAAATGAATTTACTTGTCCAAAATCAAAGGAAATCGTGTAAACTAAAGGTGTAAGATTATACATCTAAAAATGTATATTTTGTATAGTAATCTGACTTTGAGCTTCTGATTTCTGGTATAAATTTTATTGAAAATATATAGTTTGTAACAGATCCCTGATAGAATGACACAAAATGGGCATATAAAACAGTGGTTAATTTTTTAAAAAATATTAACAAAATAACTTTACAAATTAACCTTTAAGAAAATGATTTCCAGGGGAAAAATGGGAAAAAATGATGAAAAACATACAGACTGTCAAGTAATTAAAATCCCTAAACACTCTGGAAGAACAAAAGATTAACACACCTTGATTGCTTACAGACTTATTTCGTTTGTTTGACTTGCTAGTCACATCAGTACGGTGGAAGAGACTTTGGCGATTGTCTTGTCTTGTCTTATCTTTCTTGTTTATTATAGGGGCTTAGGCACTTCTGCTTTTGTACCAACATCAAATCCAGATTAGATCGATAGCGGCAGTTTCTGCCAAGGGTGTTAATTTCTACCAGAGACTTCCGAACAGTTCCTTTCAACCTCATTCAGGAGCCCATAGATGTCAGCACTGCTGATCGTAAGCGGGGCTACTTAATTTTGAAGCAAATCCTAGTAGAAGACCCCAAGGCTCAGTTTTCCCACTACGACAGTTATCATTTTGTATGGGATACTCGACCTCGACATATTTAACGTGCCCCAGTCGCCATTAGCGAGCACGAGGATCTTTGGTTGGTCCCAGGATCAAACTCACAAACTTTTGGCTGCAAGACCGACGCCTCTCCCAACTGGGCTACCGCGGCCATGACTTTGGAGATAGTCGTGCTCATTTAAAATTCTAAAATTAGCTGAAAAGATATATCCAGGTAGATCCATTGGAACAGGACTGGAAATGAGCCTGTAGCAAACCCTTTCCAACATTTGTCCCTTGTATATTAGTAGCGTGACACTCTCAGTGGAAAGAGTTCAATGATATATCAAAGGAAGTGAAACTCAGTAAATAAACATTCATGCTTACTTACATGGGCCCAAATCAACCTGTATCATCAATATCCAACAAGCTTCTGTGTCCAGAAGACATGTTCCAAAACAACCATGAGCTACAACACCTGCAGAAGACCGTTTTACAGCTCTTTCGGCCCGAATGAGAAGAATCCTTTATGTGCCGCAATTTGCTGCAGACTACTCTTCAGCATCATGGAGAAGAATATACGTTAGTACGCTGAGAAGGAGACTTCATAATGCAGGTCTCTAATAAGGCGACCAGTTGTGTGTGGCCCCACAACGGACGACAGAGAATGACACTCTTATTTTGGACAAGAGAACACATTTTCGAGACCAGACAGCGATGCGCTTCTGTACTCTTTACAAACGAATCCAGATTCACACTAGAGAGCGATTCAGGACGTCTGTTGATCTGGAGGGAACAAAGCACCAGATATCATCAATCCAACACTGTTGAAAGACACACAGAGGTGGTGGAATAATGGTTTAAGCAGGGATCTCACTGGTTTGTCACACTGACCTGCATGTGTTCCAGGGAGGAATTCTGACTTGTGTGAGATATCGGGATGAGATCCTTGATCCATATGCCCGCCCACATGCCAGTGCAACTGGCAATGATTTCATTGTCATGGATGATAATGCACGACTTCACAGAGCTGTAGTTGGTGTGGAGTATCTTCAGGTTCTTGGTTTACAGCGAATGCAATAGCCAGCTCAAGAACCAGACCAGATTTCAATAGACCATCTTTGGGACTATCTTAGTAGACAGGTTGCTGCTTTATTTCCGCAATCCAAGGTCATTAGGAAAGCTTACTCCGTGTCTAGTCTACGCTTCCCGTTTCGGTAACCGACAACATAATTGACAGCATGGAAATTCGATGCCGCCAATGCATTCAAGCTGCGGGTGCGTGTGCGTATATCCCTTATTACAACTCATTTTTGTTATATTTTAATGGCATTTTAATGGCATTTTACCACATAAAACTGTGATATATTATTTTTTCCAAGAATGGACTTTTCCAGAGAGATTGCTTTTTTTTTGTAAATCATTTTTTGCTTTTTTCTTATGTAACTTTAATGCTGAAGTCAATACTTAACTGTTTTGTGCACACGTCATCCGAATTTGGTGTTTCTACATTCATTCATTTGCATATTAGGCGCAAGAAAATCGGTTGTTCCTTGACTTTTGATGGCCAGTGCATTTAAGCAGTGGGCACTCAAAGTCGAAATATTAGAGCATGGTGATGTTCGAGCTCTGAACACGTGTTTAGAGGGGAACATCTGTTGTCCTGGAAGACGGCGTACCCGGACACGACTATCGACGCGATTAAGGAGAAACCGGAAATCATCCTATCTGGCAACTCTCTTCCGCATATCTTTGGTCCAGTTTTGATGTTCTCATTCCCACTGTAGGCGTAGTTGACAATGACGCTTGCCAAGCAGAGGCTTTATATATTTTCTAACAAAACTCTGAAATGTAGAATGCAACAGCTGTCTCATCGATACATCTGAATATACCCGTGAAAATGATTTAAAATTTTTTTTGAGACGATTTACGTAATCAGCGATGAAGGTTATATGCTGCACTCAATTCTTTTATTAAAGAAAGTCACATTTTTATTAAAGAAAGAATAAATGAAATAATATAAAAATAAAAAAAAACTTTCACTCTTGAACGGAAATACAGAAATGATATATTTTGTATTTTTAACGCACGAGCTTGGAATGATATTTTTTACGGTTGTATCAGAAAAGTATAACATCAAAGTATAAACAAATATGAGCTAAACAATTTTTCCCAAAAACTGTCTTTTTTATACTTATCTTGGAAAAAAAAACATCTTTTATGAAACATATAGCAAAGGGTTTTTCTAGAATATTTTTTTTCTTTTTCGGATCTTCGTGTTTATTTACTGTATATATTTTGTTTCGTTTTACTGCACATAACATCGTATCACGTTATGTTTTCTATTTTTTCGAATTTGCTGCAGCTTGACTAAATCGATAAAATGTTTTTATACGTTTAACCTGTACTTTGAATTGAAATGTGAAAATATTAAATACTTCTGTTGCACAGATAGCTGAAAATGTTAGTGGAGGTAAGAATATAAATTTTGTTTTCACTGTAAAATAATATCGTAAGCACTGTCAATATAAACAGTAATTTCTGTCACAAAAATGTAGATGCAAGCAATAACGAATAACCTTAAAATCTTTAAAGGGATCCGTCATTGGCTAATTGACTGTTGTACATTACTTCTACAAAAATAACTATGAGGGAATGAAGAACTGAAATTCTAATTCACTATAGACGGTTGAGATAACTGCCTTGAATCTTTGTACCTCTATGTCGATGTAACTTAAAGACAGTACTGGTATCTAAATACGGAACTAGTTTCCATAGAAGAACCTTTACTAACTCCAAATAAAAGTGTAAGAGCTGTTGTAATGTCCGGTTGATTCCTACATTACTGTACTTCTTGGCGCGTTTCCAAAAATTAGCCAATTTGGCGCGTTTGGGAGCTCAAACGCTACCAAAGACACAACGGAAAAACGCTCCCAACTTAGCAATAAACACACAAAATAAGCAAATTCAAGAGTATAAACATTTAAATTAAAAAAAAAATGTACTTACGTGACTTCTTTCTCGTCTCAAAGGTCCAAATATTTTTTTTGGAAATTTTTGTATTTTTTATACTTATTTTTAGGCATTTTTAAAATTTTTTTATGTAGTTGGATATACTATTACAGCATCCTTCATGAACTGTTTAAATCCCTCGTCCGTCTGGTCATGTTCATGGATTCGGTGCCACATATACGTGGCCAGATATGCATCAAAAGAGCCACGTTTATGCTTCCTTGGAAGCTCTTTTTTAATTGCCGACCATGTTCTCTCAATGGAATTAGTGTGGGCGCACGTCACAGGATCCAAATAATGCAGGCTATGGTTGACAACTAGATGCCGGAAGCCTTCGTCATCCAGACAGCCTTCTGGAATCGGAAGCCTTCGTCTCCCTCCAACATTCAGATATTATTGTGGAGATAGGCAACACCCAATCCCTTATAACAGGAAGCAGCGTATCTTTCATTCTGTCCTCAACCACTCTAAAAAAACATTTATTCAACCCCCTTTCAACACATCCAAACACCCATTTACTATCCACTGGCTTTCCTCTTCCATACTTCATCGTACCAAACTTCATCGTACTCATCGTACTTCATCGACTCGTATACTTCATCGTACCAATCGACTCATCTATTTCCACAGTCGCACCAGGACCTTTTAAGTTCATACACGCATCATCGCTCATCATTCGAACCATGCACACTTTTCTGCAAAAAGAGAACCAATCAATCGCAGTTTCTTTTGAGATCCTGACATTCCTCCTTACAAACTTTTGGGGCACTTTCCCAAACCATTCATTAAAAATCTTTAATATCTGATACATACTAAGGTGGCTCCTCTCAAACCAAGATCCACCCCTTACACTCTTTTTACATACATGCGGATTAACCTTTCCCTGCTTCCTACAACACCATTCAAAACCATCATGCAAAGCTTTCCTTTCAATCAACTTCATACTTTCTTCACATTTAGAACACTCTCTTTTAGCCGCAACCATTTCCTCTCGCATCATCCATTCTAAAAAGGCATGCTTAACGTTTACTTTCAAGAGTAATAAAAAATCATTAAAGTACTCTGGAGTCTCATTCAATACAGCAGCTAATTCCATAGTAGTCAAAACAGGGGCAATTTTCCAAGACACAGACAGACGAGAATTATAAATAAGCTCCGAAAAATACGGGAATAAACAAACAGAAAACCGTGTATCAACCCTTCTGAATCTTCAAAAGAATGGTATGAAAACTAATAGAAAAATTCTATCCAAAAGTCGCGCATCCTTATCATTAAAACAACCGATTCTAAAAACTAAATTCCACCCAAACGGTAGCTTAGCAACAAAAACCTAAAACAGTGGCGAAAACTGGAAGTAGAGAAACAAAATGGAAGTTTTATTTCAAAACCGGTGATAAAAATGGTGGATTTTCACAAGGTTGCCAGAAATCAAAAAACAGTCGCCAAGGTTACCACATTAAACTTTTTATCGTCTCGTTGGCTAAGAAGCACCGTAAATTAGGAATCAACCTATTGTCCTTCTCTTTCTGTCTGCAATTTAAGAATAGATTTGGAACTGTGTAGATGGCGTTTTATGCCACTTGAATTATATATATATGTTCTGTAGAACGTAAAAAAATATTACTTTTAGTTATGCGCAATTAATATAACTGAGGCACAAGGGTCATGAGCGCATGATTTCGTTAAAGTAGTTAATTATTTATTACAGCGTTTTTATAAATGTGTTGAAAACATTCATCCCAAAGATTTGAGTCTCAAACAATTAAAACAAAAATCTACTTTTGACTTTTTTAAAAATTTTTCAGTGTTTTTATTGATCTGATTCTTTAAAACTTAATTTTATTACATTTTGTAATTTAAATTTTATAACTTAAAACAGGTTAAAATATCTTTACACTTTTATTATTTTTTTTGTTTAATGTCTACTTTATTATTTATAACAGAAAATGATTAATTTAAGCTCAAATATTTTACATTTTAACCAATTTGTGTCCAAACTGTTTGGAAGACTTTATGTAATCTTTGCTTATGCGATAAAGAAATTTCTAATATGAAGTGCATGAACACATGATAAGTTCTTGCTAATTAAGATAAATTATGTATAAAAATGAAAATTTTACATCCTATTTGTTCATACTGAAGCATATTTTGGAGCTAAGATTTTCATGCGCCTGGATAAGAAAAGTGAATAACGTTTACAAATTTACGTGATTGACAGCAAAAATGATAATATTTGAGCATCCTGAAAAAGGGCCGCTAGCAAAATTGCTAACCTCTTCGTTCAAGAGGTCCACATACGTGGACTTTTTTGTTTCCAGTTTTAAAAGGATTTTTAAAGATTTTTCGTAGTTCTGAATTGATGTACGTATGTGTCGATGCTTTAATTTTCAATAAACATATTTAATGAAAATGCATGTGTAAAGCCTACACATTGGCACAGGGATTTTACTTTTGCCTGCCGTTATTTTGCCTTCGTCTGCCGTTGCACAAAAATATTTGAATGTTAGTGAAATTTCCTAGATTGAATTTGTGAATATTTTTTTTTTTCGTGATTCATATAGCTGAAAAGAACTTATAGGACAAAATTTGCCTTTAAAAGTGTTTTAATAGTCTTTTTTTTTTAATGTGTGATTGCAACTTTTTATTACTCAAATATAGATAGACTTTTATTTGTGAAAATACGCTTTCTACTTATCGTTTTTAAGAGTAATTGATTGTTTAAAAACAATTAGGAGATTGTTCTGTAGTTTGAGAAGCGAGATTTTTCATGAGAGTGAAGGCGTTAATGTAGTTTCTTCGAATGAAATATATCACTATGAAAAGTTAGTGTACTCCATAAGGAAATGAAACTAACTATACACATTATACGCATTATGAACCTACAAAGTGGAGAGTAAAAAATAACAGTGAAAAACACTTTCTCAAATCTTCTATGCTTCATAACAATTTTTGCATAGCTTACGTTTTTGTAGCGATTGTAGATGAGGAAAATTAAAATCTTAAAATCATACTATGAAAACTAGTCTTATATCAATATCAACAATGCCTTTCTAGCGTTATCAAAGTTGCATACTATATAATTATTTCTAATAATATAAAATGGATACAATAGAGCTCAAAATGTATATGGCTGTGTGCATATTTTTTTCAGTATACAAACCAGTCACTATTTATTATGACACTGATTTCCATTTCATTCCACTTTGCATACATAAAGGCAACTAGGTTTACGTCGAATGTTTTACAGAAATCAATAAATCAACAGATTAAAATCGACAGTTTGAAAATTTTGGTGTATCATCTGTCATCTCAATGTTCATTCTCGCTTTAAAAGTATTGGTTTAGCTCAGAGGAATTGCTTTGTTTAAGAGTCAGTAAGGCAAAGCTCTAAAATAGAAAATCAATACACTTTGGCGTCAGCCTTACGAGACCGTCCAAATAAAATAAATAAGAAAAAAAAGTTATCTTCATTTTCGATAATATTTTATTCTCCCTCTTAAATTTTTTTTATTCTTTGGTTCTGAAAATGAAATCTTCCTTCACGCTTGATATATATATTTATAAAAAATGGAGTGTTTTTAAAGTATGTCGGCAATGTCTTGAAGTCTTCCAAAAATATTTTAATAGAGTTGAAAATAATATTTTTCAGGATGGAATTGTTTTGAAGTGACTTTTTATTTAATGGTTGTTTTGTAGCTCGCTTCTATTTTGTTATTGGGAAAATTTTTATGTCCGTGTTGAGTTTTGATCTTCAAATGAGGATGTTGTACGCCCATTTCAGAGTATTATGAAATATTTTATCGATAATATTTTTGGTTATGAAATGTCTATATCATTTTAAAAGTATCTTTTAGCCGTTAAACATATGAATTAAAATTTATGTTTAGGCTTAATGAAAATAATGAAGCAATAGGTTTGGTACAGTTATTAGAGATTAATAATAAACCCCTACATTTTTAAAATGAAAGGATTTTTTTTTGAACATTTTCTTAAAGAGATTAAAAGAATTTTCATTTAGGTTTTCATTTAGGTTTCATTCATTTAGGTTTTTTTGTCTATCTATGTTCTAAGTGCCAATAAAAATAGTGCTACTTTACAAGTAATTAACACTTGCTTAATTGATTTATTTGCATAATATTAGTCTCAGGTCAATTTTTACGCAGGGCCCATTTTCACAAATGTTCATCCAAAAAGGTATATATTAGGTAAATATTTGTATCAGATAAATTGGTATACTGTTCCATTTTAAGGAAATCATGAAGAAACATGATACATTTTATCAAAACATTTAGAATTAATAAATTTTAAATGAAGAAAAAAAACTGAAATTTAAACATTTATCCTGTGTTTAGAGACTTCCAACATTTTGCAAAAAAAACGCTCATTCGTTTTATGGCAATTTCGCCTAAAAAATTCTAATCAGTATGATCCAAATTCGAGGCGTTAGTCACCACGTTGGAGTTCTTTGCTCTATTTAGAGTTCCTATAATTTCATAGATGGAAATAAGTGTGGATTAGAATAAAGAAATCTAACATTTTATATGATACCTTACTAAGGCGGCATGTAATATTTTATAACATAATACTATACTTGTAAAATTATGTGCTTTCTTTATCACCTTTTAGCAAAAAACCGTGAAAGAGTTACGGATTTTCGAAGTTTGACCATTAGCTGTATTTCTAGTGTTGTCATAGGATACGAGTTGTTAATTATGTTTCAAATTTTATAACGAATTATCGTTTCTAGTCAATCAATGACATTCAATGAAGACTGACAACCATTGATCAAGTCTTTTAACATGAAAATAATATTACTTATTTTGAAGTTAGGCACAAATTTTATTAAACTTAACGTCGATTAAATTTAAACAGCTAACGCGCTTTATATGCTGCTGGCGTATGAAATTAAACTGTTTCAGGTGTAGAAATTGCTATAAGCGCTTTAAATTTTCTGAATAACTTTAACTTAACTTTTTTGTATCTTTCAAATGTGTATCTTCCTTTTCACATTATTTTAAGACACGATTTTTGCTGATATAATCTTGGACTGTAGACCATACAAAAAAGTTACATTTAGTAATTTTTACACATTATACATTTGGTTGTACTTAACGACTGTCACAAGTATTTACTCATTTTCCAGTAGTCTGTCGCTAGAGAATATTTCAATGTAACCAAAAGTAACAGAAATGATAGCTGGAGCAAGATTTTTCTGGGTATTCTACGAAGTTCTTTATAGCAACAAGCAAAATTAATTCAGTATAAAGGTCTTTGGCCAGTAAATTGATACACTCTTTTGAGAATAGAAGATTTATAACCGGAACTTTTTACCAGGTAACCCTGTCTACTTCTTACACCCCTGTTCGAAATTAAGGGAATTTGCATATTTTGCCGAATTTCATGAAAAGAACTTGTGGTATAGTGGTAGTACTACGCCATCTCACTCTTCTGTAGGTCTTTTCCCTACTGAACTGAACAAAATCAAAGCAACTGCTTCCAGACAAATATGCAAATCATGTACGTCGAATACGTACACTTGTGTGTGGACGGTGCCAGTAGCGGAACAGGCTTTATAAACGCGCTTAATAAAACACGCATTTCGTTCGCTGACGTACCTCGCTTAATTTCTTGAAGTTTTTTTTTCACAGCAATCGGTTAACTTAGAATTCTTACAATAAAAATATGTAACCACCAACTTTTAGATGGTGCAATGAAGTGGCAAATTGTGGTAAGACTAGAAGCAGGACAGTCTCCAGTCCAGATTTGCGCGTCCAATTTAACGCCCCAGTGCCGTGTGAAACTTATCTAAACTGTTCTAGGAAACCGGATCCATTGAGACAAAGCCTGGACAAGGTCATCCAAGAGCCACGATGGACAAAAAATATCAGCATTTGTTCATTATAGCGAGGCGTAACACTGGTGCAACATTAGTGACTTTGGCTCTTTCGTGACTTGTATGTGGCCACATGATTCCGAGTTTCAAGGGTGACTGTTTCCAGAAGACTTCATGAGAGAGGATTCTTTGCCAGAAGACCTGATATTTGCTTCCCACTCACTTCTACGAAGAGGAGAGTCCCTTTTGTCAGGGTTCAGAGGCATAGAGATTGGAATATGGATCAATGGGCAGCCGTTCTCTTCACTGATGAGTCCCAGTTCAGTCTGACCACCGATTCTTGCCATACTTGCATATGGAGAGAACCAGGGACCCTTTACCTGCCCTCCAATGTCCGCGAAATAGATCATTACAGCTCCGGAGGTTTATTGGTTTGGGAAGAATCATGTTGGATGGCCGTACACCCCATCATTTCTTTGCACTGTGATTGCTTTGAAGTATAGGGATAAGGTCTTGGAGCCCTATGTTCGTCTTTTCAAGACTGCAGTTGACAATGAGTTCATATCCATGGACGATAACGCGAAGGCGTGTAGAGCTCTTCTCTTGAATGAATTTCTAGAAAGTGGAGATAGCTGCCGAATAAATTGGCCAAGTAGATCTCCAGACCTCAACCCTATACAGCATGTCTGGAACGCTCTAGTTCAGCTCGCAATTGCAACTCGCAACGTCCCTTGGAGAACCATCCAGGGCCCTGTGAACAACGAGTTGCAGGGCCGAACGATTGGGGCCAATTGCCACATTAATTTCTAAACTGTCTTATTTCTAGTATGAACTCGTGCTGCAAGGCCTGTATATCTGTAAGAAATAACCGAAGCCCCTAATAACACATTTTTTTTGTTGTTCTATTCTGCAGCTGCCGCTTCATACTATCTGACTTACCGATTGTTGCGATTGGGACCATCGAACAGTGTCTGCGGAAAACCCTTGGTAAAGCCTGTTTAGACACCACTGGTTTGATCACGGTTTTATGTGATGCAGAAGCCGCCCTGAACAGCAGATCAATTGTCCATGAATATGGTATTATAGAAGATCCGGACGAAGCACTAACACCCTTTAAATTTCTCATAGGAAAACGACTCACAACTATCCCTTATGGCCCACCAAATTCCGACTCAAACTTAACACGTATATGGAGAACTCGTCAACATCTAATGGAATCCTTTTGGAAAAAATGGAAAAGGAATATGTAATGGACTTGAGGACATTTCACCACGTGAAGACGCCACCCAAATTAACTGAAATCCGAGTCGGGGATGTGGTTTTGCTCCAGGAGGACGTTAGACCTCGACACACCTGGAGAAAGGCACCTGTCGAGGAGGTGATTTTAGGCCGTGACAACCAAGCCCGCACCTGCAAGCTACGAGCGAACGGACATACATTTGCCCGACCTGTGCAGCTGGTCATTCCCCAGGAGGTTGACCAGGGTGGGGAGGATGTCGCGCTCGAGAATGACGTTATATAAATCAAACTATAACTTTGTATTACTTTCATGGCAACATGATAACTGGAACGGAAATTTCTTGAAAATGAAAATGGAGTCATTCTAAGCTACGTCTTATGTGTGTTGTATATGATTATCAGGACTATTTATACGTCTTATTTAAAGCAGCATGCAATAAAGTTTATAACATTACTGCTTTTCCAAGCTAATTATAATTCAATATGCAATTTATTGGTGTTCAAAAATTTAAATTTACTTAAAAAAGAATTTTACATCATAAATTGTAGATATTTGGTTTTCAATTCCGTTAGTTGCATTATAGAAGATTACACTTTGCGGTCAAATAATACAGAATATAGAGCTGAAAAATTATATTAAACTTAAAATTTCCACAAAATGTATTTCAAAAATATACGATTACTATGAACGTTCTTTTCTTTTATTTTGTATACGAAATTCATTTTATAATACCTTAAAATGACAGACATGCGAATCCATGAAATTGTGACGGTTTATTTATATACCTGTTTTCATTTCACGTAAGACTGTATGTTGTGATAAATTACCTGACTTTTTGATGTATTTAATCGTACTATTAAAATAAAGTTTATCTTAATCCACTCTCCTAAACTTTGCCTGGTATATCATGCTTTTAGAAGGCCATTTTTCTTCTTCTCTGAGCATTTTTCTCTTAAAACGACGCCATACGTCTTTCATTTCACGTCATATCACATGACAACTTGTAGACGTTATTAAACGGCTCGATACACATTCAGGAAGCAGTGTGTGTAAAATGACACCAACATCTGCTTTCATTTTAGTAAACTGCTAAACCTGATGCCAGGTCATAACTTTTATTTCTTCATTTTAGGAAGCGAGTATGTAGGGATAATGAAAGGGTGTGTATGCACTTAAAAAATAGACACCTCTTTTAGGTGGATGTAATATGAACGATACATTGCGTGAAAATAGAAATTAAATATGCGCTAGATTTTTAGTTCCAATGTTAAAAAGCATTATAGATGAGTGAATTTCCATGTACACAACTGTAATGATTTTATAAAACTATAATGATTTTATAATTTTATAAACATTTAAAATTGATTTGCAATAAAATTACATCACGTGTTCATCCAAATCCCGTTAATTGCGCATTCGTATAATAAAACAACAACAACAACAACATAATAATAATAATAATAATAAAATGCAGTAATACTAAACATGTTTCCTTCTTTTTCATTTTTTATACTATTTTACCCTAGTTCGCATGTCCTTAGAGTCATAATATTAAGATTAACAAATTACTAGGATTACGCAAAGATATTTTTCAAGTGAATCCTAACTGTTCATTTATTAAAAGTATATAACTCTGAGATTGGAAAAAGAATATATGATTTTCAATTTAAAGTTTATTTTTACAATTTTAGGTATTTAAAAATAATATAAAGTCTCCTTGATAAAGACTGAATGTGTATTGAGTATATGAAACTACTTTCACCATAACTTTGTTTCCAGCATTAGACAGCATTCATTTCAGAGCTCGAATATGTGAACTCCATATCTTAATATGAAATAATTAAACTTTGTAAAGTAACACACATAACAGATATTTACTAGACTGGACTCACGTTTCGGCAGAATAAAACTTCAGCCTCCTTCAGCAGCTCTTAATATTTTCGGGATGACGATTATTACTTGGCATAAACATAGCCCGTTATGATGACTGGTGAGATCTCTAGTAATATTAATTTCTTATTTAAAAGAGAATATAAACAAATAATAAGCAAAAAAAATATATAAATAAAAAGTACATTCTACAAGTCCAAAATTTTAAATCAAACTGTTATTTTCAATTAAAAGTTTTATCGTTACTTTAGCACTCTTCTTAAACAATAGTATGTTTTAAGTGAGCATGAGCAGTGTGCCATCCTTGTTGTTACATTTATGGTTATCATATCTTAATGCTACAGTTAAAAAACAGCCAAACGTGTCAGATAGTTTGAAAAAAAACTGTATACACATTTAACTATGTAATTCTGTAGCATTGTAAAGTATTGTAATGCAATTGAGGAAATTTGTTAACTTGCCTGAAAAGTAGGCTTTTACGGATAACATGCAGCTTTCTTATTTTGAAAAGCTAATTCCAGCTCATTTAATTTCAGATCTTTCTAGTTTCGATCCGTGTTTTCTCGCCAATTTTGAGAGTTGTAGTCATCAACTTTTATTTTCGTCAAGTCTCATGTTTGGTGCACACGTGACTATGAGTGATAACTGTATTTTATTTGTACACGGCGTATGTAACTCATGGCGGATCACTCACAGCCTCAAAGGGGTTAAATTTTACGTCACAGACACGTGGTGGCACATGCCTTTGTGATTGATGTATTCCCAACCATTCAAATTACTCTACTTTCATCGACATATTCGTCATTTTGACATATTGTTACGAGCAATGTTAAGTGAGGACGCGTAGTTTACCTGACAGAAACTAACAAAATAACTCAAAGTTGATTACAGTGAGACAGCTTAACGTTATTTCAGCAGCAGGGCTATTTTGCGTTGACACCTCAATTGTGTTTAATAGAAAATAATATTTTTGTCTGCTAGGGACATTTTCGCCGTTTCCTAGCACATGTATGCTTATGGCTGCACTCAGTTTTCTGTGTTCTGGATACTGCGCTAAATGATAGATTCATTTAAAAATCACGTAACAAAATATTACATACTTTCATTCAATAGCTTATATAAGTAGCTTTGTAACAATAAAATAATTCCTATCATTTTTCTATGAGTTTTACAATTTTTTTTTTCATTTTTCAAAAATATACACGACTTTGTACTTATTTAATGAATAATCTCTAGCACGAGAACTGTGAGGTCGCAATATGGTAAAGTGATTTTGGATAATTTCCGTAAGTATGATATATATATGGGTCGAAAACGTTGTAGCTGTTAATAATCATTTAAGGAAAATTGTTGAAGTGTTTGTCAAATTTCTTAAGCAAGTTTCGTATATAACGGCCTTGTCTCCAAAAATCTCACCCAAGAAATAAAGTAGAATTCTTAAGCTAGGAATATTACTCACTCTTTTCTGAGAAAAATGCGTTAGTTTTTGACAAACAATGGTGAGAAAGTTCACTGTTGTTTCAGCACCCTTTTCAAAGTGATCCCAGCAAACACGCACGCAGGTTCTCTGAACGTCTATTAACGTTGCTGTGTGATTCTGATTCCTTATTACGTGCCCAATCTCCCATAATATTTTGTTGAAACAATTTAGATACACCCTGTATAGTATATATATATATATATATATGCAAACGGATAAACCAAAGTTTTACTAGTTATGTTTCTTAGGAAATCATATATAAACATTTATTCAACCATAACACATCATAATGTACTGACTTAACATGTTGTAGAACGCTGTGTTTAAAAGTAATAATAGCACTTTTACTTTTTCTTTGCTTATCAGTGCTGTAATATTTCTTTTATTTAACTTTCAAATCGTTGAAGAAAGGAAAGATTACAAAAAAAGAAACAAAATCTTGTTTTATGTTGCAATGTTTTTATTCTAGTGAAAAAGTTCGTTTGATTCTAGATACACAAAATCCCAGGGTGAGATCCTAAAAAATAAATCTTAAGCTTTGTCATTTTAAATCCTTTGATATCCTGTAACAGTTCCCTATACAAGAATTATTTTATTTTTCGAAAAACAAAGCGAATAAAAATGTACAATTTTATACTTTCTTTGGAAATCGATGATGTATTAAATTAACTAGCTGTCAAAAAGAATTGCTCTTGAGATTCTTTTTACACACGCACACATATATATACTATACATACTATATATTATTTTAACGTAGTGTTATATAAGTGTTAAAATAGGTTTTATTTTTAAAAAAATCTGGATTTATTCTGCCTTTCTTAAAATAAATTTTGGTGTATTGAATAATGTAAGTAATATGTATAGTTTGCAAATCTAAGGTATGATTATGCTACTCCGTGCATGAATTAACGAAAACTAATAAATAATCATGAATTATTAGGAACATTCAAACTTGAATACTTAAGTTTATGTATCCTACAAACTAGACTAGCTCAAAAGAAATGATCAGTAGACATTTAAATTTTAACTTTTGGTATCCATTTGGCAATCTCAAAAATCATAGTCAGTAATATAATCGTAAAGAGTATGAGTAGGCGAAAGTCAGATCGCACTATGCAGTCAGGCCACTTGCCTGTGAAAAAAACCTATGAAACACTCAATGCTCACTTTTGTGTCCATTAACTTAGGCCATTTTTTCAGAGCTTTCTCTTGGTTTTCCTTTTTATCTCCTTAGACAATTTCATGTCTAAGCTTGTGCATAGTGATATTACGCAAATCTCTAGACATACTGAACGCAATTCACATAAATAAGACACTGTGCTGAGAAGAGTGCAAGAAAAACGCACCGCTTAACTCAGTTTAATACCCAGAATTTCACTTTGGGAGTACGTTACCGTGAAAGAAGAAATGCACTACTTGATACAAACTAAAGAATATGCTATTAAGGGGGGGGGGCATATAGGGTTAGTTGGTTATTTGGATGCCTTCCCCCCGCCGCAACCATCGGTATATTGAACAATTTTGTAGCATACTGAAATCTTTCAAATTTATTAAACCACTTATGCGTACTGTGATCCCTTTTTTGGAATGGCATTTTCGCTATCAGTCAAACACATTATTTATTTTTCTTAGCCTTTATTCACGAGTACGGAAATGAATTCCACAAAATATTTTGACATGACCAAGTAGGATGTTGACATTCCAGTTTTTATACATAATGATTTTAAAAGAAATCATCCCCTGTGCAAGAAGTTGACATCAGACATTTATCTATAATTGTTGGTATAAGCATAAATCGAAGAAAGTCGGAAAAATATCTGGACACAAACATTTGAAGTGTTTGAAAACTCAAGATAAGCCCCCCACTCCCCCCCCCCAAAAAACAAACAAACATGGACCATAATTTTTACAAAAATTCCGACTTACCAGAAACGGTATAATCCAACATCGTTGAAAATTCGAGTCATTTAATGATTGAAAAACAACCACAATTTAAAGAATGGTTTAAAAGGTGCAATTTTAATAAAATGAAAAATTTTATACATATTATATTTACAAGAGTATATTTATTCTCCTTGTTTGTTCTTGCAAATTATTTAAGATTTCTTCACTTAGAGAAATATTTTTATAAGTGTATAACGGAGATCATTTAAACGCATTTCAAAGTTGATGTTGCATATGCAGTTTTTCAAATATTTCATAGTTAAAAACGATCCTTCAGCTGAATATGTTATCACAGGCAAGGTGACTAAAGTTCTTATGAGTTTACGGATATTCGTCAACATTTTTTACAAATTCTCTCTCTCTCTGTGCACATACTTGCAAAGCTTCTATAGCAGTTAAAACAGTCTGTTGTACCAGAAATTTATTTTTCCATGCCTCATATTCTATAATCACTAGCGTTTTTAGCATTTCTAATTTATTTTAATCTGCACATATGAGGTCCTTTCCAGTGTAATTAGAGTATTTAACTATCTCGAAATCCCTTCACGTTTTCAGATTTTTTCCTTGAGATGTAAAATTACAGCATTCAAAAATGTATTACTGTTACTTGACACTGTTCTTACTCGTAATTTACACTTTCCTATCTTCAAACTGACATTTGGAATATTTTTCACCACTAGATAGATTGACAAGAATTTCCGAACTGCTGTCCTTTTATGAATACGAAATTGGACAGTATCGCTATACTGTTCGGGGAGGATGGGACATCTCCCACATCATATAATATTCCATGGATAGATATTCTATAGGGATGAACCCGCACTCGCCCCTTCTCTCTTCTTCGTCTACAAACACAGACCACTGGCCTCATGAGCACAAAGGCATACATTTTTTAGAGTCATCAAAGACTTTCAGGAAATCGCTTAGCCGGAATCATGTTTTTCCAGACGTGATAAAAAAATACATTAAAAAAAAATGTTGTTTTTCTTTCCAGAAATATATCAATTTTGAGAATAAATATTGAAGGTGCATTTGTATCTTTGCTGCCCCCCCCTCTCTGGGTTGTTACGTGGGACTTCCGCCGGTGGGAGTTAGGCCTGGACTCCACATTACCGGAAAGCGGAATTTTCTCGCAGAAAAGAATTTCTGTCGGGATTATTTTCTGTCGGCACTCGACTCCACTCTAGCATACGCCTTAGCATATACTACGATGCAGGCGCCATCTATTGTTTTGATTTTAAATCGTTTATTGCTAGGTAGGTACATTTGATGATTGAAACAGCGCGAAAAAATACATGAATACAGAGTAATTTCTCGCTAAAATAAGCATTCACTTTATGAATAGGACGACTTTGATTAGAACACATGAAATTAAAAAACGTAAACATAGTTTATGAGTTTAAAACATTTCCTAGTAAGAGAAAAATATGGAATTTTCACAGCATTAAAATTGAATGAAGATCCCCGAAATGTAGATGAAGAGTAAGTACTATTTTAAATACAAAACCGTTGGTTTTAAGAAAATATCCCTTTTTATCATTTATCTTTTTTATTGAATACAAATTTATAACACAATAAGAATTATCTCTGAGATACAAGTACTTCAGCATCGAAATGTGACGCCATCTTGTTTTTGGATGACAGCTCTGGATCTAGGCGAATTCTCATTGGCTGGCACATGGCAGAAAACGCGGGCAGAAACAGAAAAGTTCAACATTTTCAACTCCGTTTTCCGCCCTTGATTCTGCTTGACAGAAACTGAAAAACCGGAAGTTCGTCAATTTTCAGTTTCTGTTTTCTGATTCTGTCGTGTTTTCTGGTATTGTGGAGTCCAGGCCTTAAGACGCGTGGGGTTTCCGACGGCCATCTGGCCATCACTGTAGGGGCCCCTCGAAAATGTGCTACCGCTGGCCCCTTGCGAGACACGGAAAAACAACAGTGGGTCCTCTCCCAGTCGGAAAAACAACCCGCAGATAACTAAGTTCATAAACAAAAATCACATTTTTTTCAGGGTATGTCTTTCGCTTCGATATGATTCCAGAAGGATTATTGATCATGTGTCCAAGATTTGTACCTAATTCGCTCTTCGTTGTTTTTTTGCTGGTCATCGAAGATGGACCACCGGGTGAGATCGACCGACCAAATATTTAGTTAATGCGCCTCTCCCTATATGGCGTCACTGTCTCAGTGAGGCACTTAAAGAGATTTTATAAGGCGTGCTACTATTTGCTACTCAAAAAAGATAATAATTTTTCAGCTAATTACCATTGTTGCTGTTGGTGAGTCAAAACATTTTTTCATATGGTTATAATTATAGAATTAAAAATTTTATTTTATATGTCATTTACCTAGTTATGATGATGTAGTATCGGAGAACATGTAGGTTTCCAAATAGCCTAAAATGGCTACTTGAAATCCGCAATGTACAGTCAGGGTGGGTTATACTTTTCATCCGGACGATCGTGAGCGATGGAACACGCCTAGGGGAGAGCGATGGACCACGTCTAAGCGGCAGAGATGGACGAGGTTTTGTGTCAATCTTAAGTCATAGCACATAAAATTAATTTCAGGAGAACAATTTCATATACTATATTAAATATCACATAATAATTCATGTAAACTCAATAAATTCATTAAAATTAATTTAATTGCAAGTAAGTAAATTTTAATTTTTATGTAATGAAAATAAACGTTTATAAATTTAAGACATATACAATTTTTTCATTATTTTATGGTGGTCTATCTTTTCCATTCATATATTCCATTTGACCCGGAGTTACTCGAGTGAGAGGGACCACATTGTAAATATTTTTAAAAATCATAAAAAAAAAATTCCTTTACGTATATGATCTTCTGCATTAGGATTTTTGTAAGAAATATCATACACTATATGTATATACTGTGAAAAGTAAAATTTATATAAATATATGGCTTCTAGAGAACGAAGAAAAAAAGTTGTCCATCACTCCCGGAATTGCCCTATATACAGGGTGAATCTAAACTCTTTAAGGGGTGAAACTTTAAGGGGTGATAGGGCACATAATAAGGAATCAGAATCACATAGCAATGTGGGGTCAAAAACGCAGTTTTCACTTACCTGGTAATAATCACTTTGTGAAAAGTATTGACGTGTTCGTCCAATTTCTTAACCAAGTTTCATAAACAATAGGCTCGTCACCAAAAATTTCATCCGTGAAATAAAACATAATTTTTAAACTATGAATTTTAGTATTCTGTTTTCGGAGAAAAATACATTAGTTTCTGACGAACAATAGTCGGAAAGTGCACTGTTGTTTCAGCACTTTTTCCAAAGTGATTATTAACAGCTACATGAAGACGATGTTGCCGACCTCACATTGCTATGTGATTCTGATTCCTTATTATGTGCCCTATCACCTATTAAAGTTTTGTCCAAGAGTTTAGATTCACCCTGTATATTGAGGAGATTAGACAACTTACTGCAGAGGTTCTCAACCTTTTAACGTCGCACCTCCCAACAAAGACAAACTTACGATGGCGTCAGACCTCACATTTTTCATCATACACTCAGTGTTTTAATCTTACAAAATAAACATTATTCGATATAGTCGAATTTTCTACAAAATAATGTTATCAGTAAAGTTTGAATGAACATTTTAAGCGAAAATGTATATATTTTTGAGTAAAAATGAGAATAAATAGTATGATTTTTATTTTAAAACATGCATCACTACTTGTACATTGGTTTTTCTCCCGCCCCCCTGCAAACGCCCTCCCCCCCCCCTCCTTGGGACACGTGCCCCACAGGTTGAGAAACGCTGACTTACTGTGATCGGGTAATTTCTTGCATTGTGAGGCTCAAAATTTACAAATTTAGAAAAAACATGTTTGACTCATCTCTACTCACAAAAGTATTTCAAATTACATTACTAATAGTAGGCTTCATAACTCAATACTAGGGTCTTAGGAATTTTCTCGAAATCAGATGCAATTTGTGCTTGCGTCGGCAAAATACCGAGTTCGTCAGCTTACCTTACTTTCCACTTACTTTTCCTCATAAATCCGTTACATGATTTTGATTTTTATACTAAAGGAAAATATTTCCAACTGTGCTCCGAGGAGCACGAGCCCCAAACTGCAATCTCCCCAAAGTTCGAGAAACACTGCATCAAAGTATTATCAATTTTTATACTAATATTTTTGCGAAGTGTGACTAATGATGTATCTTTACACTGAGGACTGTAAATGAAAACTTTACTGGTACTGGCTTGCAATTCTGTTCAAATCAATCCATATCAATTGTAAAATGTTCAGTAAAATGCAGAAATGATTAAAGAAGAAAATTTTTAATAGTCTTTATTTACTGGCTTTCAATTCTGTTTAAATCAATCCATATCAATTGTAAAATGTTCAGTAAAATACACAAATGATTAAAGAAGAAAAAGCTTAATAATCATTATTAATACATCTATTCAATATGTGAAATATTTTATTGTTTTTAATTTTAATACTAATGTATACATAACAACTACTTCTACAGCACATTTGTTCAACAGTTTGTTTTCAAAGACAAGAATATGACTGCACATAATATCCTGCAACATAAAAACAAATGTTTTCAAGATTGAACTTATTCGAGGACTTTAATGCTTGCGGGCGATCTTCCAAAAATCGCGTTTTAATCATATGACGTGTAAATGTTTGTGACAGAAACTGTGTTCTTATTTTAGTAGCCATTTAACTTTTTTTAAGTTTTAATAAGTTTGAATGGTGTAGGCAGAATTCTCTGCACAGAGAAATAAACTTAAACAATTCTTAAAGGTAATAGTTTCAACTGTAAATAACTCATTTAAAATTAAATTTATTAAATGTTTATTTTATTAAGGTTTAACTTTATGTTATTCCTACCGTATAAAATATTATTGAAAAACATAACTGATGTTTATTTACAGAATTTTCACGCTTGAGGAAATGCAATGAAATGCTCATATCAATTCAAATAAGGTATATATATATATATACTTTATTTGAATGTAATATCTGTAGCTATATAGTTTAAAAATGGAAATGGAAATTCTACTTCGCTTGCCTCGGGTGATAGTTATTTTAAATAAATAATGTAAATTGTCGTGGAACAATGAAATCATTATTTTTCTTTTGTTAGAATATTCAATAATGATTTCTAAAATTTCGTAACAAACGTATATGTAAACAATAAATATCTAGACATTTTCTGCCTTAAAGCAATGTCTTTGTTAAAATAAAGAAATGCGTGTATTGTAAAATCTGTATGTTTGTTAATTATCAAGATACAGATAACATGAACTCAGATGTATTTTTCTATTTTTCTTTCTCATTTCTAAGTTTAAGCATCTAAGTATATAAAGTGCACCTTTTTGTATGTATAACACAGGATTTTTATTTTCTATTGTGAAGTTAGTTTTAGAAAAAGTCATAATACTGCGCATCCTATAAAAAAAGAAATATTTATGTTTCAGTCAAGAAAAATTCAAGACTATATGGTCGGAAGTTTCATTGCTGTAAAAAACTAATGAATACGAAGATATGAAACTTTAATAAAAATTTCTAGAATGCACAATATTTTACTGACTTTTCGCTAGTTTCTAATTGTTCGCTGTCTAAATGATGTTTCAGATTTCTCTCCCAATATTTTCTTAAGTGTCGTATGTTTATCATTTATTGCATAGCATGTGAAGAAGCATTCCGAAAATTTCCGAAACCATAGTGCAATCAGTTTATTTTAATGTAAGGAAAAAATTTTTGAAACAAATATCGTTTTAACAGTGAATTTAGACAGTACATCTGTATATTTATCTATACAGCTTGCAAACGTTTAGATGGTCGATATTTGTTTTCATAACCGTTAGTCCTAGACACATAATTCCAGTACAAAAATGGCCAAAATTAGAAGCGGAGTGCAGATATTAAAAGTTTGGAACGGGATAAAAAGTGAAATGAAATAACAGCTACGAAATAATACACTCATGTCCATAAATTAAGGATAATGAAGTTCAGGCAAAGAAAGAGAAAGAAGCAAAACAAATTTGACTTATTTGTAAAGTCTATTTATTAAACAAAAAGTAAAGAGCAAAAAAGATGCAATTTTTATTAATTATGTCAAATATATAGCAAGTTTTACTTCCTTGACCAAATTTCAAAAAAGAACCTATTTACAAAAAACAGTATAACATGGTTAGTAGGATGGTTAATACGGAGTATGTCTCCCAGACGATGCAATACAGGCCTGACAACGCCTAGGCATGCTGAGTATCAAATGATCAATTTGATCTTGGGGAATATTACACCACTCATCAAGCAATGCACTCCGAAGTTCCGGTAGACAGGTGGGAGGGGGTTGACGGGCTGCAATTCGTCGGCCAAGCATATCCCACACATGCTCTATTGGATTCAAGTCCGGTGAGTATGCTGGCCAATGCATACGGGTGATATCCTCCGATTGAAGGCATTCGTCTACAATGTTTGCACGGTGAGGACGGGCGTTGTCATCCATAGACACAAATTCAGCACCCATGGCGCCCCGAAACAAACGTACATGTTGTTCCAGAATGACATCCCGATAGATGTGGCCTGTCATCGTTACACTCTGAACATGCAGGTCAGTTCTGGAACCAAGAATAATTCCTCCCCAAACGAGCCATCCTGCACCACCGTAACGGTGTCTTTCAATGGGGTTCTCTTGGTGGTAACGGGTACCTGGCGCTCTCCAGATGAATGTCCGGCGAGAATCAGACTCCAAACTAAACCTGGACTCGTCGGAAAACATCACACAAGACCACTGTTGAGGTGTCCACAATGCATGCTCTCTACTCCAGGTTAATCGCAGGCGACAGTGAGTTGCTGTAAGTGGAACACATCTGACAGGCCTACGAGCATATAGACCAATGTGCCCTAAGCGTCTGTACACGGTCTGCCTTGAAACTGTCGTACCGGTAGCTGAAGAGAGCTGACGAGACAGGTCTGATGATGTACTCCGTCTGTTTCTTTTGGCAGTAACTGCCAAATAGCGGTCCTCATTCGGCGTTGTAACTCGGGGGCGACCTGTGCTGTAACGTCTACTCACATTACCATCATCTTGGAATCGTTGCCAAAGCCTGGAGATGACACTCTGGGCGATTCCAAGTTCCTCGGATACTTCCAGCTGGGTACGTCCACATTCCAGTTGTCCGATAATTCTGCCACGTAAAACATCATCCAAATGCCTCCTTTGTGCCATAACTACGGTTTTTGCACTGAAAGGCTTTCACAGCGCTTGTGAACAATTTTACTTCTTTGCCACCATTCCTTATATACCCCTCTCTTACACTCTCGTCATTGTGACGTACCATCCACGCCATCTAGTGGTTTCCTTTAATTTGCATATTCTTCTTCAAGATGTGTGTGATCATTCCACAGGTGAAATTTTTATTTTAGAGATCAATTTCTGTGTGATTCTGAATTATCCTTAATTTATGGACATGAGTGTATATTAAGTAATACTTTCTCGTATATAAACTCAAACTGAAACAAAATGAAATAGAAATAAAATTAAAAATATTGTAAAAGATAAATATCCCGTTTCTTTCATTCTCATCGTATGTGCTTCAAATTTCTTCCTTGGACTACAATACATAGCCCGATACGTGAGTGGGTATGAGCTGCTTTAGCATCCATCATTTTTCTTGTTAACGATTGTTGACAATATTGTTACTTTACTGCAGATATTGATAGAACATAGCCGAGTATTTGATTTCGAAATAGCTTATAACGGGATAATCTTTTTCTGTAATTCATATTCTGAAAGGCCCCGGGAAATATTATTGACGACGTGTGTAAAGTGGTTTAAGTCATTAAACGACATGTTTAATATCTTAGCAAACAGTGATAGTACAAATATCGAACTTTTTGCGTTTTCAAAGTTTCTGTGTGGGAAAGATTTCCATATATATGAATTTATTGAGCTGGGGGTTGTATATAAATATAGATTGTGTAAATTTTTTTGTCTTCAAATTTTTAATAACTTTATATTCTATATCGGATTTCAACCATTTTTGTAATTGAAAGTATGCATATTTGATTAACGGTTGCACGAAAGAAGGTCAGTAAACTTAAAATAGATACTTTGCATACATACAGGGTGTCCTGAAAAGGTGATAAAGGATATTAATTCTTTATCTAGTAGAGATAAGTAAGCAATGTAAATTGAAAAAAAATGTTCAAAATAAGGTCAGAAATAAGACTGATAAGAAAATATTCCTCTCGTCCTACTCTTCCCAACATTCAAAAATTGATACTTTTTAAATTTTTATCAGACCCCCGAACAAAAAAATTCCTAATTAATAAAATGTTCTCCCCTACACTAAAGATGTAATGCACAAAATTTCAGCCTTTCATCAAAAAACGTCTCAAGGTGCGTTCAGACAAGCGTTTTTACCGTTCTTCTTGTAGCTAATGTCGCAAAAATCGTAAGCACAAAGAATCGGAGCATTCACACTGTGGACTTTAAAGTTTTGTAATGGCGTATTCGCATCGGCTGGAGAAACGAAAAAGGGTTGAGTATGGTGCATGCGGGAAGAATGATTGATTAACCTTTCCCCACCTTGAAAACTTATTAACAAAAGAAGAGGGGGGAATCATAGAGACGTTAGGCACGGATTTGGAAAGAACCTAAATCCCAGAAAACTGGTTTTACCGTCGCTAACTGACGACATAACTAACAGCTGGATTCTCCGCTCGTCGTTAATTTTTTGCAGTCGTTAACTTTGCCCCGACTTGAGGTGGAGTTTTAAGGAGGAGCGTCAAGGGGTTCATGCGATTGGCTAAAAGACCTCCCGTTTTCCTCCGGAGTTGTTAGCGCAGTCGGTAACCAAACAACTGGTTCTGCCCAGTTGACAGCTAACAACCGACGATTTCGTGAACCACCGGGGCAGAATTCCACCCTAAGACCGATAACTACAATAAGAACTCTAACGACAATAAGAACGTAGTCTGAAAGCACCTTCAAAGATAACTTTAAACAAAAATGATCAGAATTGCGATCATCCGATGGTCCCTTAGCTCAGTTTTTTCCACTCAAGAGCCACTGAAAAGCGGTTTAAGTCAGCATATATTTATCTTCAAACATCTGACACTTTTTAGGATATAATTCTCAAATTTTGTTAATCACATCAATAGTGCATGGGGACACATTGTACTAACTGCGAATTTTTTTTTAACGTAGGTCGTATATATATTTAAAAAGTGTAACTTTTTGTAAATTAACGAGAATAATTTTTTTTCTTAACGCAGTCTTATTTCCGACCTTAATTTGAGCATTTTTTTTTTTTCAATTTACATTGCAAACTTACATCTCTAATAAAAAAAAGCATTAAAACCCGTTACCTTCTTTTGGGACACCCTGTATATGCAAAGTGCTCCAAGCACAGTGACCTTAGATGTTTAACCTGAGTGCTCTGTTCATTCCTTAAATATTGGTTATAGACATACGCGATAAAATACAAAGTTAGGTACGTAATTTTGTATATGAATTCTGTTCTAGGAAGTATGTGTGTTTCTCTTTCGTATCAGTGCGTACAATGTTAAAGTAGATTCTGATTAATGTAAAATTCTGAAAATAAATATTATATGTAATTTATTATTTTACATCCGACATGTTACTTTCTTATTTAGAAAATCACATTTTCTTCCTATTAATTTAGTAGATATCCAGTAACACACTTTCAGTAGCATTTTGTTTATTCTTAGTATTAAAATGTGACAGATATTATTTAGGGGCACTGGAAAAGCTATATATTTTTTTTCTCATACAGCATTCTAAACTCAGGAAGTTAAGGTAATCGCAAAATTTAAGTATAGCTCTAGAATATCAATAAAAACTATTTTAGGATCTATCAGCTCTTAATCCGCCTTTCTAATGCTCTTATATATATATACATACATACACACACACACACACACACACACACATTTTCCTTTTTCTTACTTTTTCCAATTTGGAATTTTTCCTTCTTATGCTTTTCGGGATGAATCAGCAGCTTTGTACTTAAATTTTCGTCGAAAGCTTAGAGTGTTGTTTATCTTAGATACCAGGCATAAGTATATTTCGTTTTATGTTATGGAACTTCAAGAAACATTTTCAGAAAGGTTAACTCTCACTTAAAATTTCCATCTGCTATTCTTCATGTAAAAAAAAAAAAAATGTATATATATAGTTTAACTTTCTTAAGTTATCGGTGTATAGCATTTTAGGAATTTTTTTTATTATTACTTGTCTATTGATTGTAAATTGCTTCCTTTATCATAACCAAGAAAGCCGTCTTTTGATCACTAAAATAATTCAAAAATAAGCATATATCCTTCGTTAACAGAAATTGAAAAAAAATATTTTTGCTATTAGAAAAAGTCTAATTACCTGGGAAAAAAAGTCACCGTTTAATAAGGACATAAAACAAGCTCCATAACCACCCATGAAATACCAGTTTTATAAGAGCCTTTTTTTTCACATTTTAAGTGCTAGTAACTTCCGGCATTTTATTACAGTAAACCGATATCGCTTTTGAAAAATTATCTTTTTATAGCCTTCTCAGCATTATGTCAAATATGTATCTTGTTCACAGATTGAAAAATCAGTGATTCTCTAGCATTAACATTGATGAATACTTATAGATCAGTTTCCTAGATTCAATAGTGCAACCTCAAAAGAAAAAAAAATAAAGGCCATGTAGTATTTTCTGTTGAAACTACCATGGGATATTGTACCACGGGGCAATATAATACTACCTGTCTTGATGTCTCTCCCTTAAATGCTCGATTTAATTATTTAAATCAATCGTGATTAGGCGGAAGAAAATACTTATATTGATATTCTAATCCCGTGAAAATATTAATCTGCGTAATCTCGAGTAAGCATTTAATCTCAAAAATTGTGGATATGATAGAATTTTTTTATCATAGTTTATGAATCTAACGCAGTTTTTTAAATTTGTGAAGTGGTGAATTATGATTTTGAAATATTCCATTTTATTGTCTGTGACACTTTTTCATTCTAAAATTTTCTTAAAATAAATTATGCATATTATGTGATTGTAAAACTTAATTTTTTCCGTTATGTATAGTCATAATTACTTATATATCTTTTATTTTGCCGATAAAAACAATGTATGCAATTATTTTCAAATGAAGGATCATTTTGCCCTTGGGTGAGGGTAAAATGATCCTTTGAACTCGTTTTCAAAATTCAATTTTTTTCGTTAATCAATTGAAATTTAAAATACTATTAAAATATATTTATGATACAAAATGTAGTGTAAAATATTTTTGCAAAGGACCAAAATTTTATAGTTTTACTTAACATTTATGTTGTTTTATGCAAGTATTCCCTCTAAGGGGATCATTTTGGGCCACCTTCCTCTAACTGTAATTGCCTTACTGTCAAAACTTAACTATATTCTTTCAGTGCTTATACATGTATATTTATTTTTAACACGCTTTTATTAGCTTCACCTGTATGTATGCTTGTATGTTTGTAACCGACTCCTTTAGACTCAATTTTGACCCACTTTAAACGGACAGATTTATTTCAAACTTTGTACATTTATCAAGAACCGGTGACAATACAATAATTTTATAAGATTATCCTGATCAGGATCGCTAGGATTAAATAATTTCCTCATTTCTTATCCTGATTGAAAGTAGAACACTTCCAAACATTACAATCTTAAGAAAACCCTTTCTGTGGCCGTGATCGTATAGTGGTTAGTACATTGCGTTGTGGCCGCAATAACCCAGGTTCGAATCCTGGTCACGACAACATTTTTTTTTTTTTTTTTTTTTACAAAATATCGTCATCCATCACCTTATGGAAGAGTTGAGTACAAGAACATGTTAAGGCCATTCTTTTTAACACGCTGTTATTTGTTGATTAGAGACCTATTTTTCCTTTTTAGTGAGGAAGGTAGCATTTAACTGCAGGTTGATTTTGGTGCACAACAGGGGCGTATCCTGAGGGGGCGGGGCTCAGGGGGCTTCTCCCCTCCCCGAAATGGGGCCCTTTACTTAGCTTACAATTGAACTTTAGCTTTAAATTTGATACCCAGCCAACTAATAAAATCCTGGCTACGCCACTGGTGCACAGTGAAAATAAATTATCTCTTTGTACTTTCCAACTTAGTGCTCCTTTGTGTCTTATGAGAGATATGGAAAATTAAAAATAAATTTTAAATACATACAGTTAAAATAACTAAAAAACACGCTTTTATAGCAAATCAAACTAAAAAGTGAAAAATAAATATATATGGTTTAAAAAACCAAAAAACACGCTTTAGTGATAAATTGAACTAACTAAAAGGCGAAAAATAATTCTTAATATAGAAATAAATTAATGAACGAAAACTAATATTATTGTGAAAAAAGCGTGGGGTGCTTGCTCCATATATCAGTTCTTGAGAACATTCGATCGGTACGATTAGTACAAAAAAGGATACAAAAAATATATCACAAAGCTTTTTTCACAATAATATTAGTTTTCGTTCATTAATTTATTTCTATATTAAGAATTATTTTTCGCCTTTTAGTTAGTTTAATTTATCACTAAAGCGTGTTTTTTGGTTTTTTAAACTATATATTTATTATAAAAATACTGGTGGCCTTAAAATTTTTACTCTAGCTGAATATAGCGGTTTTGTGTATGCGACTTTTCCTGATAATTATATAATTTATAAATTCTGTTTGTTGTGTTATTTCTTAGCAATGAACTTTAGCAATTAACAATACAATAATATTGAATCCCTTTTATTTCAGTTTTCCATTTTCTCAAAAATATTTACTGTCCTTAAAGTTTTCACTCAGACTATATATGTATTGTAAAGAAATCGGATGCGGATACCACATGACTTCATTGTATATCTATTAAATTATAAAAATTTTTATGCTTTTCATTCGCACTTATTCAGTTTGAAATTGAGGTACAATACTTCAAAAAACATTAAGATTTGGCAATATTTCGCCAAATATAAGAGATATTGATGAGCTGAGTTCAGTTTTAAAATCTTATTTTGATACCAAATTCTGCAAGATATCGCTCAAACTTACCGAATTTGGCTACATTTGGCGATATTTTAGACAAAACTAGAACAATGACAGTCCATAAACTTTTAATCCATTAATATTGGACATAGACATATTGAGACTCTTTCCTGTGACCTGGAAAATAATTTTTTGATGGCCTTCCTTCAAACTTATTTCATTTAAAATTGAGAAACGATATTTCAGTTGTACTAAGGTTTTGCGATTTCTCGCTAAAATAAGAGATTTCGCCAAAATGGATTAAGTTTTAGAAATTTATTTTTATCTACAAATTTGGGGATAATTCATCAAAACTCTCGCATCTTGGCAGTAGTTGGCGAGATTCTGAGCATAGCCAAACAATGACTGTTTACAGACCATATATGCGTTAGAGATGGCTTTAGACTTTATTGAAATTCTTTTCAATGAACCAGCAAATAAAAGGTATGTACACATATGCATGTTGTAACAGTTCTAACTATAACATGTTAACAGTTTACGGGTATTTGTGTTTAGAGTTATGCGAGTTGCGTACTTACGAACATAGAGATGCCACGAAAAAAAAACCCCCAAAAAAATCGGCAAAATGGATTTACAGTTTGCCAAAATTTATCATGCATGCAAACATAGGTGCATACACACATAAATGTATCAATTAGTACGCTGAGACGTTCCGCATACACTCATTAAAGTAAATTCAGGGCTGGTCAAAATCAATGTTTCTGTCTAAACTTGAATATCAAAAGTTTCCGCCATCACGATATATCTTTTACTTTGTACAAAGGAGTAATGAAAAAGTAGAAAAAATATCAGCTTTTAATAAACTATGATTATTAATAGTATTTAAAATACACATATCTCATATGTGTTTAGTTAACCGATGTAAAAAGGACATAAGTATTAGCCTGTCTAGATCATCTACAACTTTGGAAATTGTAGACTTTGTCCAATACTTCTAATTTCATAAAAGCGGAACATTTAGTGTTATCCAAAATCAGTTTCTGAAGACCGTTTTGGTGGCATTTGTGTAACTGAGAAAGATCTATGATACCGTACAAAGCCTAAAGGGAGAAATGTATGAAAAAAAATAGTAATAAATTGAGTAATGGTCAGTAAATGACAGGCTACAAACATCAGACCATTAATTTTCAGCCTGTCTTCCAGTTTCAGCTTCCTCTATGATGATCTATTGGATGCGGGAATGTTTGAAAAAGATGAAAGATGGAATACCTAAATTGAAAATAGTTTGGGTACAAAATATTTACGTATTATGCTGGCACAAATACAGTGCGAGAGAGTTGTTAAGGCCAAGCTAAGAATGTATTTATAGTTTAATCAAATCAAAAGCACCAAAGTATTTTATAAAAAACATTGCTCGTTAAAAATCTAGAATGTTAGAGAACTGAACATAGAGTACAGTATGTAGTGTGGTTGAAACAGTTCAGTGCCCGAGGTTAAATCATGAAGCCACCGATTTATGTCCTTTTTTAAACAACTTTAAAACAATACAAATAAGAATTTTTGTTCAATTATTTCGTTTCCTAAACGTAGTTTATCTTTTAAATAAAATGCCTGACTCTCATTGTGTAAGATGAAAACTCTTAAACCTTTCGTGACCTACCCTCGTACATATTTTTGTCGAATGCATAATACTTTGTATCATTGTTTGTTAGAGTTTTAGATAACACGTTATTACTTTTTGGATAATCATAAAGATTTATATTTTTAGCATTTAGATTGAAGCATCGCATTCATGTATAACTCTGATGAAACCCACTATTATTGTTTTAAGTTTTAATCAAATTCATTTAAAAAATGTCTAATTTATTTAATGGTTTGTTTTAATAATTGTGTTTTCTTCGCACACATAAGATCGTTTCTACTGAACTGCTTAACGGAATTTTAGATATATACGTCATTGTGCATACTATTCGTTGAATCACATTTAGCAAACGTTAGCACATTTTATGACCTTAAATATACCTAAATAGCTAAGGGTTTCGAACTTTATAAATGATATTTTACATGTTTAAAGTAATATTTAAGGAATGTTCTGAGTTCCTCCTTCCAATGATCTGTGAATTAGAATGGATTTGTATGTTAAAAAATTTTTTTGATTTTGAAGTAATTCAAAAATTATTTTATACATTTTTGCCCATCGTTGAATTAAAATAGCTTGATGGGAAAAAGACTAGAAACGCAACTACGGTTTTTATTTAAAAAGAAACTATTATTCTAGAATACTTACTAACGGTTAGCAAATTTTATTTGAGAGTATGTAATCTTTGAAACAGAATTTAATACTCAAGAAGGATTTAAAAATGCAGCCTATCATTGGTATAGACTGAACACTAAGAATTAATAGCATACTCACCATGTCTATGATTAGTTCAAAGGATTAAAATTATAACCACTGTCAGTAAAAGAAGTTCTTCAAATCATTAAATTTATTAAATTTTGCACATTATTATGCTGTATGCAAGTGCTATAAGTCTGGATAGGGCTGCCGTAAATATTATTAACACACAAAAAAAGGAACTAAAATCATTTTAACAATTACGCTTAAAGATGAATTTTACGATCTGCATGGGGCTGCCTGCTTTCAAAATCAAGATAAAACAGAAAGCAACACATTACACAAGTTTTCCCGTTGAATTTAATTAGTACAGTAAAGGCGTTGTTACGAACAAAATGGGTGAATGTGCTTTAGAGCCAGCTTTATGGCCTCATTACACATAATTTGACGTCTTTTCTCTTTGTGTTAGGATATAACCATGCATATCTGGAAAGATTCCATTAGATTTTGTTTCGCCTAGTTATAAGATAACCGTAGTATGTCAATAAATTGAAATTCGTCTTCCCGTTATTTAGCCGTTAAAATTAGACGCTGCAAAAAGTTTATCAACAGCAGTAAAATTTAATTGCGTAATCGTAAAAGCAATGCACTCAAGATTATGCAAACTTGCTTTTCATTTACTGACTGCAGTTTCATAAAAGGAAAAAACGAATATAGTAAATTCTGTATCCAGACTTTACGTGGTAGTTATTTCAGTGGATGTTTAAAAAAAGAAGTTTCTTACTGAATTTTTTAATGCATAAATGGATTATTTACTTTTCACTACCTAGATAATGAAGCTTCTTGATACACATTCACGTGAAATATATATTAGATATCTGCGGTATAAAAACTATTTGAAACACGTTTTCCAATGTCTTTTACACAAGAAAGTAAGTTTCATAGTGTGAATCAGTTTTCGTCCACTTCATAAACTGACAGATTGAAATCTCCTTGTACATTCTGGAATAAAGTTCATCCACCTCTAGGTTTATATCATTCGTGTCTGATCTGTTTGCGTGATCTATTATTACAGTAGAGCGTTGATAATACGGATTAATTGTGACCGGACCCTGCCTGGATTATCAAATGTCCGAATTTTTGAAAAGAACCAAAAAAGGGTCGTTTGAGCTCATAACAAAAAGAAAACTTGCTAAACCATTACTAATTCACTTTAGTGGTTAAATTGTTGGAACTAATAAATGAAATTAATAATTAATATGAACTTATAATGTATTTTAATGAAAAAAATATACATTCGTATGTAATATACATTATGTACATACAGATGCCTTTTCAGAATACTGCACATTTTGTACTTTGTTTTGGATCTAAAGGAAGCCCTTCGTCCGTGCTGAAGAGAACAAGCAGGTAACAAAATAAGAGGTTGAGAAAAATTGAATTTTTTACTTGTAGGCACTGGCAATGTGTTTCCTTATCTATATATCGCTTAAACTTTGTTTTCCTCAACGGAAGTGAATCTGGATTATCGACGGTTCGGATTTTTGACAGCAGGATTATCGACGCTCTATTGTATGTAATTGTTCTGTACTTTTGAAAAAGACGAAAGTAGGGATCTAAACTGCATTCTCTGTAATTTTTAAGATACTCTAATCTGAAAAGAACAATAAAAAATCCATATCAGTCATAAAATTGTAATCTACAATGCGCATTAATGTTTTTCTTAATTTCGAGGAAAGCAATATTTATTGATTTTCATAAACGATGTCAAACATACCGTTATAAGGAAATTGGAATAACGGTAACTCGGAAACATCATGAACAAGTTATGTTTATAAACGTGATAAATACGGCATTTCGAACAAACGAAAATGCGGCATGCATATCGGAATGGCAGTGCGGCGTGCATCTCATTTTGTACGGTACAGACGCTACACATCACAGTTGCTTATCCTAGCAAAAAAAATGGCTTCATCATATGCGTAGTACTCTGTGCAAGTGCTACACTTATTTTTGACTTCGAAATCATGCATGGATTTAGTAATTAACGTAAAAATGTACTTAAGTGTAACGTGTTTAAAAGTATGGATAGCGAAATCATGCGCTTATCTCAAAATAAGGATTGCATAGTTACAGGTAAAACACTGAAATGGATTCACGCTATTCAGTGGGCAGGAAAATACCACTGCACACCTATACTACTCGCCTAACTACTATCTATCGAGAATTACAAGAAATACAAGGGGTGCAGTATCTGTCCCAGATGCGGCGATTCTCTCGGAGTTACACTATTACTTTTGTTAAAAGGCTTTTTGGCATTGTTTAAAAATTGTGTAGAAAATAAAAAATATTTTTCTTTGTATTTTTTAAGAATAATACATTTCACATCGTAGGATGTTATTGGAAAATACATGTTCGTGAATATCATGTATTCCCATATAAGAGATATTTTACCCCTCACTACCAAAAAACAGTATAAATTGAGATGCACAGACACTTCATTATCATAAACAATTATATTACACCTTCTTAATCTGCATTTGTTATAATCTTATCGTTTAATCTTCTTTCCCAAAACGCTGAAAAGTACATGCTTCCCTACCTTTACCCCTATTGATCATCCCATTCTGAGAAACTGAACTTCCATTATCTCTTAGAAATCGTTTCTCTTCGACTGCTTTGGAAAATAATACAGCCGGAAAAGCTTGACAAAGTAAGAGAAAACGCTGAAAAAATAAGAAAAAAAGGCAAATCTCCTTTCGACCATGCATTTCATTAAAATACTTTTTTTTTTTTAAAGATTGAAGATGATCTACATTTCGCGTGCTAAAATAAAGTTTGTCGAAAAGCTCCAGAAAAGTAATACCCGGGGTGTCTTAAAAATGTATTCCTTGATTTAAGGGTAAGAAATATGGATCTGAATTAGGGTATCAGGAGCGGAAAAAACATAAATATAAAAAGGTAAAAAGGATCCGATTGGTTTGAGAAGGTCAAATTTATTTTCGCGTTTCGAGGAGATGTGAAATGATATGGAAGAATCTAGATCACACGTATAAAAAAGGGGTGAAATAAATTGCACAGTGCTTTAAATATATGACCATAGATAACTGTTTTGGATCGTCTGAATAAAGTTGCATAATAAAGTAATTAAAAAACTTTGTAAAAAACACACATAAGAAGTAATAGGTAAGAGGATACGCACGTTTCGTTCAAAAATTGTTTTGAACTTCATCAGTCCAAGCCCTTCGTCGTAAAGAACACACGAAGGGCTTGGACTGATGAAGTTCAAAACAATTTTTGAACGAAACGTGCGTATCCTCTTACCTATTACTTCTTATGCGTGTTTTTTACAAATTTTTTTAATTACTTTATCGTTTAACACCAGTAATTTGAGTGATTTTTCAAAGTTGCATAATATTATTGAAACATAAAATGTTACATTAATCTTTTAGATACGGCAGAATTTTCTAGATATATTTTACAGTGACCGTACGATTTGTTCGCTTTGCAATCGTTTTTCCTGAAGTATGACCGTATCTTACCTTATGTTTGATAGTTAGACGCGCTAGAAGGACCATACAGAATTTCTCCCTCGGCAATTGTAATCAGTAAGACTCCACTTCCAGGAAGGTTAGGAAAGGATAGGAATAAAACAGGCCTGAAAAATTAGAAAAACACGTATCGGTACACATGTAATACCGATTCCAGGATTTGGTCTTGATTCTTTTCTGGCATACATGATGTACCTGTCTCAAAAGATTAAACTAAAAAATAAATTAAAGTTTATTATGTGAAACTTTTTTTGAAAAGCATTTATTAAACGTTTATTTATTTTATAAGCGTTTGTTTAAAAAATCATTTATTTTACAAACGTTCGATTAAACTTTATAAACGTTAATATTAATAAAGAAATTTATTTTCATAACAGTTTCAGTTATCCAGAATTTTGTGCACTCATGTCCAAAATTAGTGTTACACACATAATCTATAGTAACTGTAGTAATCTATAATAATGTATGGTAGTACGACGTTTATTGTAACAAAATTTGTCACAAATACAGTCAAGCTGCTTAGTGAAAGGAATATTCCTTTTATTGTAATAAATTTTCAACGCACCAAACCGTAATAATTTGTTAATGTGATCCCGTATAATGAAATATCCTGCTTATTAGACAAATTTTCAGGGCAAATTTGCTATTCTATTAAGTTGGTTCAATGAATAGAAAAAGCTAATTCTATCTGTGGTAAAAAGCATACTGTAACATAAAAATAATTGACCTGTATATTAAAGACGAATTGGTCGTTAATATACAGGTTATATCAAAAACGGTCTAATCATAGTTTTTTTCCTATTTCGTGAAAGGTCCATCTGATATAATGTGGACACCGTGGGCAGCTGTACAATAGGCTGTCCCGAAAAAAAAAATTTCGGCTTTCGCTGATGCAAGACCTCTCAAAATTTGCGTAATTGATCATAGATTACCAAAATATTTTTGAAAACAAAATTAAACTATATCTTCAGGGCTCTACCCATAGTTAAATTTTAAAAAATTGTCATTTTTATGGAAATTATTCGCACTATTTGTAATTTCGCCTCCTAATTTAAACATAAAAAAATATTCTTTTTATTCTTTATTTTTAATACATACTGTCTGTTTTCATCTACGGAAAACATCTACTTATCTGCCCGTGCACTGTGCACAAGACATCTGCATCTGCACTTCTGCGCATACGTGAGGTTTGCTTTGATTTCAGGAAAAGACGATTGGTTGTTTATTTTGTGAAATTGGATTGATTTAAAAGCGTTCTTTTCAGCGTTTATCTCTGTGCTAGAACTACAGAAAATTGCCCATTTGACACTCTCTCTCATCCCTCTCGACAGTAGAATCATCCGCGAAAGGGAAGGCGGCGTGTGGCATAGTATAGGAGGAACGGCAAGTTTCAATTTGCATCTTTTACTTTTCAACCTCTTAATTCTCTCAAGTTTCAACTTGTTTTGAGTACTCTAATTATACGAGTGTTTTCTTCGTAGCAAAAGTAATTTTTATGCTTTAAAAGTACAGTTGTGATTTTAAAAAAATCAGTTCAAGGCGTAGTGACACTACTTGCTCTATGTTGGGACCATACAAACAACTTGACGATCGGCAGCTACCAAGTATAAGGGACGTCATTAAATGTATTTTACATGTCAAGAGCAACCTGAAATTGAAGAATAATGGAAAGGATCCACCCATCTCAGATATATTTGCGATTGTTTCTGAAGAAATCAATAATATTTGGACAAAAGCTTCCATTCCAATCGTAACTAAGGAACGAGTTATTCAATTACTGAAATTCTATTTCAAAAATTACCTCAGTTTGAAAAGATACCCCCAAAACAAACGAAATGTTAGTTTTTAAAACAACCTGAAGTGTTTCTTAGAGTCATCTGAGAAGCTCTTCGACGTCGCTGCTTGTAAATGCACTTCATTTAATTAATGTTCGTGTTTGAAACCTAAGAAAGTTCCTATCACTGAGAGAAGTTTTTTGTTGGATCAAAGAAATGACAGAAAAATGGTTATAAGTGGTGTTGATGAGAAATAAGCAGCTAGATTGATGAAACGATCTCAGAGAAAAATTGAAGAGCCGGTAAGGGCAACAAAAAAGTTGTGTTCTACTCAAAATACCAATTGTGCCTTAGAAAATTGTGGTGAAGATTCAGTGCGTGCATTTTCACCAGAAACACACCCGATTACAGAGGAATCCCCGAAATTCACTTTATAAATCGACAGTTATACCATCGATTTATAAAGTGAATCCGAATACTTTGACGCTGCCAACAGTTGCTAAGGTCTGTGATAGATACAGTTTATCAACCCGATCTGCTGCTGCTGTTGCTTCTGCGATTTTAGCTGACGTTAGTTTGGTATCAAAAGAAGATTTGACTTTAGTAATTGATAAAACCAAAATACACAGAGCAGTATCGAAAGCCCGAAAAGAAGTATCAAAAGAGATTGAAGGTTTTGTACTAAAAAGCATTTACTTTGATGGAAGAAAAGACAAAACCCTGATAAATGGGAAAATAGGGGATCGTTATCATCGCAAAGAAGTTTTAGAAAAGCACATTTCAATTTTAGCTGAACCTGAATCACTTTATTTGGGACACACATCGCCAAATCGAGGCACTGCAAAGGAAACTTTTAATTCCATCACAACTTATCTAGAGGATCAAGGTTTGGATTTAAATGGAGTGATTTGTGTGGAATGTGATGGAACGACAACTAATACTGTTTGGAAAGGCGGTGTGATTCAATATTTAGAGAAGTATTTTGAAAGACCGTTACAATGGTGTGTGTGCATTCTTCATACCAACGAGTTACCCCTTCGTCACTTATTCTTGACCTTAGATGGTCGCAATTCTGGTCCTACTGTCCAGAATATTTTCTGGACCTATTGGAAAAGAATTAGCCGTATGCGAAAATAAAACCACCGTGTCTTTTTTGTGTGGTGGCTGGTAATTTACCTGACTTGTCTGAAAGCGTGGTCGAAGTACTAAGTACGGATCAAAAATATCTTTATAAGGTATGTCAAGCTGTGTCAATTGGTTTCTGTACTCTTGAGCTGGCTAATCGTCAACCTGGGAAAATGGCGCACTCGAGATAGCTTACTTCTGCTAATCGTATACTCAGACTTTACGTAAGCACTCTTAATCCATCAGAAAATTTGAAATTGCTAGTCAACACGTGGTTAAAGTATACGCTCCGATTTGGTTCCTAATCAAGCCAATTGCATCTTTTAAGGATGGAGCCAAACATATTTTCAGTTAATTACGTACTCTTGATTTTTACCAGAAAATTTGAGATATGTTGTAAATTTTGTTGTCGAAAGAAATGCTTTCTTTGCGCACCCAGAAAACCTATTTGTCGGCATGTTGTTTTATGAGAGAGATTATATTCGGGAGTTAGCATTCCGAAGAATAATAAAAGGTAGAGAAGCTGAAAGGAACATTAAATTCAGAATTTTAAAACCACCAAAAATTAACTTTTCTGCAACAGATTACACCGAAATTATTGAATGGTGCGAGTGTCAGATTACAGCTCCGCCGGTTCTTTGACATATTTCTGATGAGGACCTTCAAATCATGGCAAAAGTTAAGAGCTTGGATATTGTTGACTTTCCTTGCCACACACAATCACTGGAAAGATGTGTTAAACTGGTAACAGAGGCCTCACAAAGAGTAACTGACGTTAATTCTAGAGATGGCTTTATTAGAACAAGGTTACAATCTCGAGCAGAAATGCCAAATTTTGGACACAAGAATAAATTTAAATTTAAAGTTTTGTCATTACATATTACATCTATTTTTTATTATGTTTTTCAAAGTCATGTTTCCTTTATTTTTGTAATAAAATTCCCTTTAAACTTGAGATTTATATTATTTTAGGCATACGGTATATAGTGTAAAAACGGAAAAATTACAAAACTTCAAGGTCAGGTAGAGCCCTCAATATGACAAGCAATTCTATTTTTTTTTACTATTTTCATAATCTGTGTAAAATTACGCAACTTTTGATACCTCTTGCGATAGTGTATCTCAAAAAATTTTTTTCCCATATATGAACGGGACACCCTACTGTACAAGCCTCATAACAAGTCGTCATTGTCTTAAGGATGTTGTATATTATTTACTGATCTTGATTAGACCATTTTCGATATAACCTGTGTATTAACTAACAATTTACCAATGTTCTACATACTTTCTCCCAAATAATACGCATACTTCTATGCTAAATATGTTACAATATTCCGAGTATTTCTTCATTAAATATTCTGGTTTTGCAATCTTAATTTTGGACAGAAGCGTAATATTAATTAATATTATTTTGTATTTTTTCAAAGAAAATCTTATATACTAGGATTTCTGGAATTGTGTTGAATATTTTATTCGAATAAGTCAATTCAGATTAAATTAAACTACAGAAAATACAAATGAGTGCCTATAAAGTTTTTTTTAAATTTATATAAACGAATCATTGAAGTTATTATCCAAAACGGAATCACATCTAGAAAATTATAATAGAAAATTCATGATTTTTCTTTTACTTGTACAGAATGTTTATATCCAGAAAAAAAGACTTCAGTAAAGTTTCCAAATTCTCACTTAACAATGCGATTTTTACGAACATTAAAATCTAATTCTAAACATGCTATTAAGTAAAGTGCGTAACCTTTTAGAGATTAAAATTTTGAAAAGAATTTCTATTTCCATAAAAATAGGAACAACACTGTAAATTTTACTTTTATTTACAAGAAGCTCGTTTGGAACTTAGCTGTATTTTAAAATTGGTATTCAGTATTGATAATAAAATTCATCTATACTCTTTAGTCCATATTTTCACCATAATGATGAAATAATGCGAGGAAAAATGGAATAGCCAATGTATGCATAAAAATGCTTTAAATGCTTATCTGTCAAATGCTTCGCATTCTATAAAATTGGTATTCATAAAGTGAGGACACCATTTCCACGCTTTACAATTAAAATCATGTGGAAGAAATATACATATTTATGAAAGTGTGAACGAGAAATATTTGCGAATGTAGTAACGTGCAAATGAAGCCGCAGACAAATCCCTTCATTTACATTTTTGAAAAGCATAAATTTTCGAATGTTTGGAGAGAGAGAATGATGCAGTACGTACATCATTATGGATGGAGAACTGTGCAAATTGTGAGTACTAGGTATGCACTAATCCCCTCAAACATAATTAAAGATTCCATTTATATACTTTTAAACGCGCTAACCCTCAAAATAATTCTTCCAATTATTGCAGGTGATAATGAACACAAAACGGATTTATAATGAACATCATATTAGTTTTTAAAATGCCATTAAGAAGACTAAAATACGACAGTAGCATTTTGGCGAAAACGTGTATGGAATATTTAATATTAAAAAGACAGCCTTTTGTAAAATTATACGGCCAGTTACAATTTCAGCAATTTAAACAAAAGCATATTGAAAACTTTCCTAAATGCTAAAGAATTTTCCAAAATCAGTTTGTTTCGTACGTATAAGATTACTTTTGTGTGTCAAATAATTCAGGCGAAATTTATTGTAAATCAGAACTTTAAAGTCCTCTGAAAGGATGGAAAAAATGTTTTGAAAAAAAGAAAAAATTCATAAGTGAAACAATTTGTTTCTTTAAATTGTTTTATTAAAATGCCTTTTGGGTCTTAGAAGTTGAAAATAGAGGAGTAAAATTTTGTTTCTCATCTTAAAAGAAATCCGTAAACGTAAATACAACTGAAATTCTGGATTGTTCTGAAACTTCCATCAAAATTTTCTTTAAAAACAGAAAACTGCATGCAACGTACGAAGTATCTAGCTTAAAGAAAAAAAAGCTGTTACCAAGGAATGGTAATGAGAAGGAATGGCTTCTCAAATATTCCAGAAAAATTACCAGCCAGATTCGCTCAGCCAATCTAGCCAAAATTTCAGACGTGCTTGTTTGAAGGTATGCGCTGGGAGATTGTATTGATATTAAAGAACGCAGAATTCACGGTCATAGTTACAGCGTAAAAATTCAGAAATTTTCCAATGACAACACCCACTTTTCTTTCCACACTTTTCCACACTCCATACCAATAATCACTTAGGAAGAAGGACACATCTTCCAAAGGGATTATTGACAGCTACCCGGAGACGAGGTTTCTGACATCACATTGCTATGGGATTCTAAACTGTCTTGGATCCCTCTACCGCCCTTACATTTCCTCCAGCAGTTATGAATCAACCTGTGTTTTCTTTAAAAAGACCTTACATGTGGGTAAACTTTTTGTTCCGACCATGAAACGGAATTAGTACCATGAAAAGATAGATTTAATACATAATATTATATCATAAGCTTTCTACTGTCATAAGATATGTAAGAATTCGTCCATCAACTGAATTCGTCCATCGTAACTCTTTAAAATTTAATCCTTTCTAGAGCAATTTTCCTTTACTTGAAGCATAAATGGTAAGGAATAGGCTTTTTTTACGATACTTCTCTTTGATTTGACATTATAAAATTATTCATTATCGACTTATATTATCCACTTCGTATTCAATATATCTAATTGCATGGATATCTTGCTTCATCAATAACGTAAGTTGAAAAAAATTTTATTCTTAGGTATACATACTTATAACAATATTTTCAAACTTCTGAGAGTTTGCAAAAATTTCTTTTATACATGTCAACCATGCATTAAGTGAAATAACGCACCTGAATAAAATTCATAATTCAGTATCGTTTTGTTGTGACACTTCTCAGAAAAAAATACAGTATTAGCCGTCTCCTTGAAGCTTTTCCGATATCGTATACTTTTTTTTCCGGGGACAACCTCAAGCTAAAGGACACCGAAAAGCCAATAGCGAATCGGATGGCATAAATCAATACATGTATTGAGTTCACTACATAGATATCAGAATGATATATCTGTGATATGTATCCCTAAATGTGTATCATATATCTTTGTTGTATGCATTGGAATTCCATTAATCAATTTCCGGAGCATTTCTATTTAGAAGCAACACAGAAAAATTATCAAGTTTCGTGGAATAGTTGGTATGGAATACGTACATGCGTGGCAGACGAAATGTCATTTTTTGCTAGACATATGTCGATAAAATGCTGTGTGCGTAATTAGAGAAATAAATCAAGTGGAACAGAAAACTTCGCTAATTTTTTTAGTCCATAATGAATAATATTGACGTTCTATCCTATTGACAAGTAGAATATAATTGATACATTGAAAATACATTTAATAAGTTTAATTATAGGAAAAATTTCAAGTATTTTGACCAATTTTTAGAACTCCAAGAGAAATATTAATGCAAAACTTCCGAGCGCCTCGTAATATATGTACGCTATAATAAATGCGATAAATCGGTGATTATTTATAATCACGAATATTCGTTAAGAGATATTTAACTACATCTAACTAATGAAGTTTACAGCCTAAGGTCATACTACATACTAGAATTATCGACGAAACTTGCCCGAGTGCAGAATTGACATAAGCTGACTATTTGCAAGAGAATTGGAAGTAAATGATAGTTCCATTTCAGACACCTTGCATTTAATGATAACGATATTTTTTGCAGATTTCACAACACAGTGTTAAAAGGTATGTTTCTTTCTTTCAAATGCCAGAACTCTTTTGACAAAATATGAGCAACACGCCAATGCAAACTGTTTGCACAAACATCATTTGAGATGGCGAGAAACTTTTGGTACGACGTAATATTATATCTGAATTTATGTACCCACATTTAGCTTCATTAATGCTCTGGGTAATATACTCAATATTAAATAAGTGCACTTGGGCAAAATTTTCAAAACACCTTTTACTCATAACTAGAACGTTTGCTCAAGATAATAAGCATTGAAACATGCTTATTTGTTTTTGTTAGTTTCATATCGTGATAGCATCTAAATTTATTCCAGTACCCATTTCGCACACAGATATATTTTACTTTAAACTATTTCTTTAATGGCATACTATTAAACATTTTCATATTCCATACAATTGAGTGAAAAATGTCCTGCTGCTCTCAAATGTTATCAACATATTTTCCTCTCTGTTAGATGATATCGATTTTTCATATTTCTTTTTAGAAACAGATGGTACCTCATTTAAAAGTTCTGACGCATAATAAAGTCCACATGTTTTATTTCTTTTATGAATTTCAATATGTAAATTACGGGTTTCTCGTGAAAAAAAAATTGTTAAAAGTTCTGAAGTATTACATAACATTGCGTTCCGAAGCATTACATAAAATCATTAATTTGTATCACTGTTGTATCACTGTTTAAACTTGATAAAATGAAATGTCGAGTTCATTTTTAACAAAATCCTCCTGAATTTCCTTTAGAGTACGTTATTTTGTGATAATTTAACAAAAATCCTATGGCAGCATTTAGTTTTTCTTTTTTAGTTATTACTTTTTTAAAAATTTACTAATTGTTTTTATTTCCTTCTGATACCGTAATGGCTACACTCTGTTGTAGTGTTGTTGCAATGTACGCAATACAAGGTGCAACACTGCTTGGTAGTGTGCTTTTTTATTTAGAAAAAATTATCAGATATATAATAAAAGACAATATGGTCTATTTATTTAAAAGGTATTACAAATTTAGTATCATACATGTTAAACGTATAACTGTTTTGTCTAACAAATAACATGAATTGAAATGTAATTAAAAATAAAAATATAATAAAACATTTCTTCGAAATTTTGCAAAGCCTCAGTTTTATTTAATATTTAGGTCAATGTGATCCTACATATTAAAAAGATGTTGCAAATATATTAAAACAAATTACAAAAAAACATAGAGATCACATTTTGAACTAAAAAATTCAAGACCTACACTAATATAAAAAAGAGAAAGAGAAAGAAAGAACGAAAGAAAAGAAAAATAAGTAAAGTAATGGATTACTAAGAAATTTCTGGAAATCAAAACTTATAATTATTATTACTAGAGAAAGTTATGTGTAAATAGAAATGCACTTGATTATACTTCAAATTCTTTTGTAATAATGCTAATATAATAGCTATCGAAAATAATTCTTTAAATTAAAAATGTTTAACACTGATTTTTAAATGATTTTCATACATTAAATTTTATTTCATGTTGACTGTAATTTGACTAATAAAGTAAAATTAGAAAAATATTAAGCTCTTTCTTGTTAGAAAAATTTGCAAATAATATTTCTCCGTATAATATTAAAAAAATAAATATGTTCCAGAAGAATTTAGAACATTTTTGCGATTTATATAAATTAAGCATAAGTGTTATTCACAGTTGCACAACATTTATTGTATAAACAATAGATGTCTATAAAAAGCATACAGAATGGAACTAAAATAGAAAGGAGGAAGCTGTAACTTATAGATCCATATTATAAAGCTCTGACAAGTCGAAAAATACAACTAGAAAAAAACTTTATTTTCTAAAAGTTAAAAAATATATAATATTTCAACTTCAAAATTGAAACTCATAGTGTTATGGTTAGCAGAAAGACATGATAGAAAATAAATTAAAAGTATCTTGCTTCCGTATTTCCCAGAGGAACGATAAAGCTGGAAAGCTATTCATATATTTTTGATGTGTGAAATTGCTTCAAATTTCAAGAGGATCAAATTACAACTTTTTGAGATCAGTTAAAAGAAGTAGTACAACATACTCAGTAAAATATATTACGTACTAAACACCTTTCAGTTAGCTATGTGTGCTCAAAATTGTCAAGGAACAAACAAATAGGGAATTACATTTATTTATAATCGGTGCAGCAATTTTTAATAATACAATAAAACACCTGATACAGCAGATATTTATTATTATCACAAACAAAGTCGTCTTTCTTATTTTAAAGAATCTGTTGCGTGTAAAGATATGTGGAATTTAATTTCACACAGTTAACAGGGACACATGGTGTCTCAAAAATGGTCACAATGAAATACTTTAGAAAAGAGTTTCCCAATCTTTCTATAGAAAAATATGTGGCATTTAATATCACACATGTAATTTGGACACATGGTATTTAATTGTCACAAAAATGGTCACAGTGAAATCATTTTAGAGCAGATTTTAACAACCTTTCTGCCTAACCCAAGTGCCTTCACAACGAAACTCTTGTTTAGATTCACTTATAGTTTAATTGAAAAAAAAAACCGGAAAGTTCTGCCAAATACCAGACTACTTTTAACATTTTTTTAAAGAAAAAATAGGATGCGGACACCACATGACTTCCTTGTACGTATATTCATTCATAAATATTTTCAGTGCACTTCATCTAAACGTATTTTGCTTGAACGAGATAAAATGATTAAATAATACTAAGGTTTAGCCATTTCTAGCTAAATATTTGAGATATCGCCAAGCTGGATTCAGTATGAAAGATTTATTTGTGGCATTTAAAATGGCGATATTACGACATAAGCCGCCAAGCCTGAGGTAGTTTGTGAGATTTTGGGTATAGCTGAAATAGTGACTGATCACGGACTTTAAATGAATTGAAGGTATCAACACACCTTAATGTATTGAAAGTCTTTTGGGTGACCCTGTGAATAAATTACACAGTACGTCTGCAATTAAAAGAGATATGAACAATTAAATGTTTCAATAGCTACAAATACAAAGCCTCAACATTCTACGGCAGTTTTAAAGTTATGCGAAATACGTAAATTTTTTCGCCGGTAAATTTAGCGACATTTCGGCAAAACTCGCCATATTTTGTAACAGTTAGAAAGATTTTAAGCATAGCCCAAGAAATGGCTGACTATAGACATATATATTAAAGATATCCATAGATCTTAATGTTTTTAAATTCTTTTGGATGGACGAGTAAATAAACTATCTAGTAGACTGGAATCAAAATGGTAGGTGCAGAACTAGATGTACACCAATCTTAAACATAAAGTTTCCAAATTCTACGACTAATGATTTTTGAGATATGGGAGTTACGTATGTTTCAAGAAGGCACACGACCACGTCGGATTGTAAGTTCAAGTTTTTCAAAAGTGCACTTGCCTGACATTAAGTTCACTTATCTTTCATACTTAAAGTGATTTCGATCTTTAGAGCGTCGGTCTACAATTCCCGCTGCACATTGTACAGCATGACTGGTGGCAAGCTGGAGCAAATGTAAATAGTACGCTTTTAACCCTAGCATTTTTATGGTTTCAATTTTTAACATTTATGTACGCACGGTGTCTTCTCTTACTAAATCGATGATGCTGAACAATATTATAATTGATTTTTTCCTGTAACGTGTACCATTTTTGAGATACGAATACTAATTGCAAATTTAGCCACATGGTATTGCTGTAAGCGGTTTACTTGGGTAGTCATGGCAACTTTACTACACTTAAACCCCACTTTTATGTCTATAGCTCCTGCCGTTCAGAAATTATTCGAATGACAATGCATTTAGCAAGTATACTGTATACATGTCTATATCAATCGATCTATCTGTATATCTACTTGTCTATTTATATATATATATCTGTCTACACACTCATCGTGTCCACTGCTAACGGTGCCCAATGGCTATTTCCTAAACCGTTAGACACAATTGCAAAAATGTTTCAAATTGCATAATCTTTTATATCAGAAAAAATTCCAAGCCAATAAAACAATTCCTATAAAAATTGCGAAATTTATTTTTTTACAGTCCCGCTGGCCTAACGGTTATATTTAGAAAACATTTCCTTATACAATTCCATGCAAAATTAAAAAAAGAGATCCCCCTTTTACAACCAAAATTCACCGAGTTATAAAGCATCAAACATTTTGGCTTAAGTTACTTTTCCATACTTAAAAATGTCCTGTTACGGTACCATATAAATATCGAAATGTTAAATCATACGTTTTATTTTTATCTTCTAGCATAATGCAGGGAAAGAAGTAAAACTAATTTTAGAATACTGATCTTTAAGCAGAGGGTTATAGTCAGGCTCTATAAAACTCTATCCGAGGTCTTTTGTAAAATCTATTATGTAAATGAAGTAACAGAATTTTAATAAGCTGTGTAAAGAAAATGCATTCTGGATGCAGCCCGTATTTCGCAGAACGAAAACTGCTCTAACTTTAAGCAGCTGTAACTCGGTGAATTTTGATCATAGAAGGTCATTTTGTTTATTGTGCACGAAACTGTATAAAGGAAAATCTTCTAAGCATAACTTAAGAACCGGGGGACCGTATAAAAATTTAAATTTCGCAATTTTTATAGGAATTGTTTTATTGACTTCGAATGTTTCTTATATAATATATTGTATAATTTAAATCATTTTTGCAACTAGAACTACGTATCTCTGACTAATGGTTTAGAAAATAGCCTTTGGCACCGTTAGCACTGGGCACTATATATAAAGGGCGGTTAGTAAACGATGTGAGACGGGTTCGCTTGGTGTTGGGGTAGAAGTGGTAGGCTTTTCATGTTGTAGTTTGGCCCAAGTTAGTTCGCTATCTTAATAAATCTTGTGTTTCTCACCGGCTTCTTTGGCACCGAAATATCTCAGATTCTGAATAGAATATAAAATTAACATGGTTACAAACAGGGGCAGTCCTAGGGCAAGTGGCGCCGCCTGATAACGTTCAAAAGACTCCCCAAATTATGCTGTACTTAGTTTATGAGTTCGACATGACGCCCCCTCGAAGCCAGCGGCCAGATGCGATGATTACCTTGCTTAAAGTGTCGGGCCGCCCCTGGTTACAAAAATAAGATGGTGTAGTAATAAAAACCTACAAAAAAGTACAAATTATTTTTGTCCTATATTAATTTTGAAGAGCTTATAGATATATCGCTCGTTCTCAAAAAAGCGGAAAGGGGAAAAAAAAGTAAGAAAATCTGAAACACTTTCAGATTTTAAATACGCACTTAAGTGCTATATATTAAAAGCGTATCATATCCATGCGTCTTCCCTATTTTCTTTCCTTATTCCATTAAGTTGGAAAGTACATCATTATTCATGAGTGTGATTAAACAAAATTAAAACTGAGATTTCTAACATCCTTTTTCAGTACATTAGAAATAGAAGGCGGAAAAGACGCGCAGAAAAATGCATAATTAGAACTGAATGAAAATTTCAAAAACTTATTTTTGTTGTTTGTGTGTGCAGCATGTATTTCATATTTGTGTCCTTGACCCGAAATCCGGTTATAAATCCACGTCAGAATTTAAAAACGTATACAGGTGTTCTTATTTATTAAAAACTGCGTATTGTATAAGTTTGCGCCATCTGTCGACGGCTTTGTAAAAAAGAAGCTCAATTGTATTCTCTTTTTTTATAAAAAGGTTTTTGTATATTATTGGAACAGTATTTTTTTCGCATGATAAAAAGTAGCCTGTTTGTCAATCTAGGACTTTAAATGTCTTTATACCAAATTTCATTAAAATCAGCCAAACCGTTTCAGCGTGAAAGAGTAACAAACATACATACAAACATAGACATTTACAATGTTAGTAGGATTAAAATGCCCGGGTCTCACAGTCACTGGAAATTAATTTCTTTTTTATGAAAATGTTGTAAAAGTTGTTAGAAAATTTTGAAGAGAACTGATACAAAATTGGAATTTTGAAAGGATTTCAAGGACGATATATTTTTGATGAAGCATTTAAACATAGAAGATATATCCAAAAAATATTAATACTGTACCGATAAGCTTGTATAATCCAGGAAAATTTAACGTTGGCATCCAAGAATCACTCTGATTGATCGCTTAAAGTAATAAAATTCAGTCGTAAACTTTCAACGTGGAATTCTGTATTAGATGAAACCAGCCATAAAGTTTCAAATTTCGAGTAATAATTTAATAAATAAGGAAATAATGAGGCTTTTTTTTATCTAACAGAACTAAAATGTGCCAGAAAAACTGTGAGCTAGAAAAAACAGAAGAAAAAACAGAAAATTTTAGTTTAATAAAATTTTCTATACATATTTCGTTGGGTTACATTTAAAATAACTATTTAATTAATACTTTAGCAGTATTTTTCGATAGTACAAACAATTTTCTCTTCTTTGTTGCATTCGTAAAATATGTCACTTAAATAATATTGGCTCTACCTTATCTTTTTCTAGGATTTCTTAGATCGGAATCAAATCAATATCTTAAGAAAATGTACTTTAGCACGTTATACATTCCATTCCCTCTTATTCGATTTGAGGGACTGGCTAAGTAAAGAAAATTCAATTACTGATTTTTTTTTCCCCTGAAAAGGAAAATCGAACGCTGTTCTTAATTTTATACGATTCTCCACGAAGCAAACCGAATATTTTTATTGGTTAAAAAAAAAGTCGCCCTTTGATCAAACAGCAATGATTTTATGAAATAAATAATGGATAAGCTTTGAGCTGCAAGTACAAATGATAAGTGTTGTAGAAAAATAGCAAGAAATATAATTCATTTAAAATTCATCGATTATGGTAAAATGCCCGCCACAAGATTTTTGTGCTTACTGCTGCAAAGAAAATAAACAAGAATATATATTTGTGTCCAAAATCTCATATCTAGCTCTTTATTTCTGAAATATTGCAAAGCTACGTAAAAAAGATACACAATTTGAGGATAAGGATTCAAATATTTAGCAGATTATTTTTAAAGAAACACAAAGTCTAATTTTTTACACGCTCCTTGTGTGAAAAAGCCTTTGTTATTTGCAGTCAAACGAAACGAGACAGAGGAATAAAGAAAATTAAAGAGTTTGTTGATTTCAAAAGTGATAACCAATAGTTCCAATACATTTATCCCACTGCGTGACATGACGGTCAGTGCTTTCATGGAAATATGTTGTCCACACTCTATGAACTCTTCGTCCAAAGCTAATCGACAACCAGAATGTCTTTTTTGAGGGCTTTAAAAATACAGAAATCCCATTGAGAAAGGTATAGACTGTATGAAGGTTGAGTAAGGGCTTTCCAATGATGCTTCTGCAGGGTCAACATGCGGGCTGGCATTATCCTGTTTCCACGTACTCTGTGCGTTAATTGTGGCGCAGTCAAAGGACGCATTGCACCTCAGTATTTTTCTTTCCTTGCTTCGTAAGTTATGCAGGATGCCACACGACTCGCTGCCGTCACTTCGAGCAACTCTAACAGACAAATGGAACGACAGTGAGTGTTCAGACTATTGCTTCCTGATTCTCAATAAAGGGTACTTCTATACACATATCAGCGATACCGATCCCATATTTAGCATTCACTTTAATTTGTTTTCAGTTTCTTAATCTGTTTAAAATCAAGCATTTTAGCCTTTACGTCTGTTCGCATTTCTCCTTACTTCAGTTTTCAAAATTTGTATTTCCCTTTTATCCGCATACAATAACCTTTTAGAATATTTATTTCAGTTTGTGTGGCGTCTGTTGGGCTAAAAATAATTTTTCCTATGTCGGTTTCGAACCGTAACGTGTTAGTCCTTATATTCTGCCTCCCCCCCCCTGTTTCCTATTGCTTTGCATACTTTATTTAAATTATTTTTGATGCCACGCACTTGCTTTCCAAATTATCCAATCGCTGTCTGCTTGCTTTAATTTCATTGATCTAAATTATTGAAGCTCTGTAATTGGCGCTAGTTATCTCGGATAAGTGTATGTTCTCGCAACGGTCAAGCCCCACTAGCATGTAACATTTCTCGCTAACTTTCCCACGATTCAATTGTAAAGTTAGACATATCATTTACGCCGGCCACCCCCAGCCCGTAATATTTAATTGTTTATTTTAAATTCTCGCTTCAATAAATAGTTTTAAAAGATCGGATGTCTGTGCGATCTTATGATTAGAAGATAAATGATTCGAACCTGAGTTTTGCAATGACAACACCAATTAATTAAAAAATGAAATAATTAATTCATTTCTTCATTACAACACTTACTCGTGTTATTCCAAGCCATTTTTAAAAGTATTTTGCTCATAATTACACCGTAGTCGTAACTAAGCCAACCTGCCCTACATCATAATTTCGTTTTTGCTTTTTTGCACTACAGATTCAATGAAATGCTTAGAAATTGAATTATGCGTTCAATTTAAATCATTTTTATATAAAAAATTTACTATGTATTTCAAAGGAAAATATTCTCAAAGTTAATATATACATTTTTTTTTGTAATAAAAAATTTCGAAATAAAAATTTCGCATGTGTTCGACCCTGTGGCAATATCTTTAGAATTTCTTTAAAATAGCTATTTAAATCTATTATTTAATATTTTCTATTTTTTAACATAGTTATTAACTGTTTGAGTAACCGTCTCCATATTTATCATTAATTAACTTTAAAATATTCAAACCGTTTATTTTTATTAACATTTAATTATTTGTCAACCACTCAATGAAGACACAAATACATGAAATATAAAATTTCTCTGCTGTAATGTTTAAAGAGTATTCTATAGTGCTTGTAAAATGAATGGAATCGTTGCGATATTCTCTTTCTCATATAGATACCTTTTTAAACGTATTGCCTATTGTTTCCTATAATTTTATAAGCATTTTAACTTTTCGGGAAAAAAGGTTGGTAGTTTATATGTTTATTTTATTATTATATATTATATATATTATATATATGTATTATATATAACACTGAAACTTTAGGTAAAAATTAAACATTTTTATTTGCTCGGTAAATTCGGTGTACGAAAAAAATCTTTATTAAGTACTAGCTGAAGTAACCGTTCTTCGCACGGAAATGAATGGACTTTTTGATATTACGATTTGTGGTAATTACTATTCATTGTAATAAACAGATATAGCAAAGTGGATATCGCGTTATATTGTGTCCAATAATCATGCATACCGAATTGCAAGGCAATCGTTTGTACGGTGCAGAAGGCCATGCGGCGTAGCGCAATCTAGTGGCGAGTTTTAGCAAAACGGATACGGCGAAAATATTTTTCGCATTCAGATATCGATGTATACGAATTTTCATGACTATCGGCTGGACAGTCCTGAAGTTCATGTGTTGACGCGACATCTAGTGGCAAGTTATAGGAAAATGGATAGCGCCAAACTCTTCCCCGTGTTCAAATATCTATGTATACCTATTTTCATAGCGATTATTTGCACAGTCAAGAAGTGATACACTGCAGGGCCATCTAGTGGTTCAATAAAGTAATGCTTTGCTACAGCGCCGTCAAGTGGCGAGTTATAGCAAAATGGATAACGCCAAAATATTCTCATTGTTCCAATAGCTATGTATACTGATTTTCATAGCGACAATGTTCAACTATCTATGTGTACCAATTTTCATAACGATCATTTGCACAGTCAAGAAGTGATACATTGCAGGGCCATCTAGTAGTTAATTAAAGTAATGATTTGCTACAGTGCCGTCAAGTGGCGAGTTATAGCAAAATGGATGACGTCAAAATATTCTCATTGTTCAAATAGCTATGTATACTGATTTTCATAGCGACCGTTTGAATGGTCAAGAATTTGGCCTGCTGCAGCGTCATCTAGTGGCGAGTTAAAATAATAATGCATTGCAGTGTCATCTAGTGGTGAGTAACATCAAAAGGAATGCAGTTAAAATATATTCTTCGTGCTCAAATGTGTAAGTAGTAAAAATTTTATGCCGATCGATCGAACGGTATAGAAGTTGATGCTTTGCAGCGCCATTTAGCGGCAAGTTACAGCAAAATGGATAGTGAAAAATATTCTCCGTGTTCTAATATTCGCGTGTACCAAATTTCATCGAAATCGGTTGGACGATATTCGCATAGCAAACGGCTAAACGGAATAGAATTCAACGTTGTGTTGCGGCACCAAGTGGCAAGTTAAGGAAAACGGATAGCATAAAAACCTTCTCCATCATAAGACTTAGGTGAACCAAATTTCATCGTGCAACGGTGCTCAACGGTGCTGGAGTTTTTCAACCTCATAAACACATACCAACATTCATTTTTATCTATAACCAGTGTTATTATATATACCAGTCTCAAATAAAATCCAGTTTTAAATCTAAGCCTCGCCAAAGTGCCAACATACGCCATTTTGCAAGAGTTTTTTCAGGGAATCATTCGAAGCATTGACTTAGCAGTAATCAATATGGGAAATGGTTCGAACGCCAAAGAGTAAGCACGCATTTATTTGAAAATTGGAATTCCTTAATACAGCCGATTTTTTTTTTAAATTATCAACTATAATGTGTTTTATTCATCGTTACTCCGATGTACTAAATGAGAAGATTTAAATTTTCTGAAATTTGGCGGAATTCCCCCAACTTAAATCAATGTACTCAATTGGCGAGAATTCTGAAGTTAGATCGCTTGAAATCCCTTAATAACTGCATTATTTCTTCACGGATCATTAAAATTTAACGCTGTATTCTAATAAAACCTTTGCACTTGTTTTCAAAAATCTATTTCCTTAAGCTCTCAATAAGTTGCGCCCAGCCGAAAACTGTGCAAACCGCTAGAACTCACTTACTCAAAATCCATATTTCAGCCATTTTATTTTTTCGCCAAACTAAAATAATTTACACATTAGCCTCGGAAATCTTCAATTCTTTTTGTTTTGCGTGTAAAGCATTACATTCCTGCTCTGATTTCCCATGCACACGATATTATAATTTAAAAAAAAAATAACCTTACGAATATAAACTAACAAAAAAAAAATCATTATTATTCTTTTATTTTTACTTTGAGAATTCAAAACATTTTATTCGGCAAAATCGCCACACATGGCAACCACGATCCTTATTTCACACTTTTTTCACTACAGGGGTTACAATTACGGAAAGATTTTTGCGTGAAGAGCATACAAAATCTCTTAAATTCCGGGAACGGGTGGACTTCCAAAGTTTTAAAGTGGACTACGATTTATTCTATATTATTTTACATATCTGTGCTAAATTTCAGGCCGATAGGTTCATTTTTGTGGATTTGTATACGAACGACATTTTATTCGGCAAAATCGCCACACATGGCAACCACGATCCTTATTTCACACTTTTTTCACTACAGGGGTTACAATTACAGAAAGATTTTTGCGTGAAGAGCATAAAAAATCTCTTAAATTCCGGGAACAGGCGGACTTTCAAAGTTTTAAAGTGGACTATGATTTATTCTATATTATTTTACATATCTGTGCTAAATTTCAGGCCGATAGGTCCATTTTTGTGGATTTGTATACGAGTCAAATCCACAAACAAACAAACAAACAAACAGAATTTCATTTTTATTTATAAGATAAACGTATTATTTTGCAAAAGTTTACAAAAAAAAATGATGTTCAAAATTTTCACCGTGAATATCGAAGCTAGCATGCTTGAGCCGTGTAAGGAAGGGGTAATGGGCGTCACGTTACACCGATTTGGTGCACACAAAAGTATACGCAACATTTGGGGGAGGTATTAAGTCACTTTCTGTCGTGAATAGTTATCGGCAGACCAATTACTTCACACGCTCTCATTAGAAGAGATCTAAAGGCGCCAGCTCTGGCGATCGCAGGGGCCATAACCGGTCACCCGAATCCTGCTGTCAATGATCATGCTTTTTTTTAACCGGATGTGACGTTATTTCTTTTATCTCTCATTTTTCTCGAAAACTATGGGTCGTAGAGGCATAGTTCGCTGGACATTTTTTAGGTACTTCGAGAGGGGAAGTTGGTTAAGTTGAGTTAATACGGTCTTGTTGGGACACCCTGTATATATTATACCGTACGAATAAATTTGTCTTGAACGTTTATTTTTTTAATAAGTAATATGATTCTAACAATTTACCTTAAGTGTTTATGAACGAATTTAAATTGGGGAGTTAGTTAGAGCATAACTCTGAAACAAGGTTCTTGTTTCCGTAATCAGGGATTTTTCTTTTATATCTTAGTTATTGGGTTCCTGTATAAATATTTTTAAAATTTTCTTTGAGAGAATAGTAGATACAAGAAAGAATTTCGAAGAGATACAAGAAAGAATTTCGAATTTATCAACATCAGTACTTACATCAATGCACTAAAATTATAATAAGGCCTTTTTAACAGCGTAAAATGTTTAATCTACGTTCTTAAAATATTAAAGCATATTATTTCATCCGCATGAAAACATTTAAGTATCGACCTCAAATCAAGACGACTAGTGAAGTGTATAAACAGCAAATATATTTAAAAATTCTCTCCCAAGTTTTACATTTATCTCGGAAAAAGTCTTTTTGCTACTGAAAGAAATTCTTAAATTTTTTTTTCTAAACTGAAAACCAACTGAAGTTTAAGTGCTTGAACTATTCAGAATTTCAGTTATGAAAGTGTTATTTTCAGATCATTGAACTGAAAATTAAATGTTGTTTCTAATTCAATAAATCATTTGGTACGAAAGTACTGAATTCTGGCTTACAACTTATCAAGCTCACTTTCCAAAAATCTGAGGAAATGTTAACAACTTTGATTTTTAAAGTAATCACATGCATTAAAGGGATATAGAATATGCAGTGAAAAATTGCTGATATATAGCGATTTTACTTTCCTTATACCAGGTAAAAAGCAGTTGAAATAAACATAAAAGATTTTTCGAGCTAGTACTTCTGCCCATTTTGACATGTTCTTCTTATTATTGTCATGGATTATGGGGTCTAAGGCATTTCTGCAACAGAACATTTTGTACCACCCCAAATCCAGATTAGGTCGACAGCGTCAGTACCTGCCAAACTTGTTAATTTCTACCAGACTCCCGAAAAGTTCATGTCTACCACATTCAGGAGCCGATAAATGGCAGCACTTAAGCGGGGGGGAGGGGGGGTTCTTAATTATGAAACAAATACCAAGCAGACGACCCCAACGCTTAGTTTTGCCATCCCCAGATGTATCGATTTGCATGGGAACTTGGAGGACATTGTGACTACGACATATTTAACGTGCCCCAGTCGCCATTAGCCAGCACGGCGGTCTTTTGTTGGTCCCAGGATCGAACTCGCAACTTTTCGGACTCGAGACCGACGCCTCTCCAAACTAGGCTACCGCGTCCCATTCATTTTGGGGTAGAATTGAACTAACTAAAAATTTGAGCTGGACATCCTGACAAACTGTCAAAAATACGTTGTTAAAGTCGCAAGTGATTAGTTGGTTTTTATTTTTCATTTTTTAAAACAGTCATACATCATGTACTTGATCATGCCACTGGACTATGAGCTCGGACATGGCAATTGTTAAAAAATATGTTTCAATGATGTTTACGTTGTTTATAAAAACAAATTATAAATATTTTATTGAAAGCTACTATATACGTTTTAAAAGTTTTTTTTGGCAGACATGTGTATAGTATTCACAGATTTTTTTGGACGGCAATACATAAAATCCTGTGTTTCTAAGAAATATCATGTTAATTTTTTCAATTACATTTACTATACAATGCTCTGTTTGAGACAAAAAAATGTATTTTACTAAGACCTCAGGAATTCATTAGGAATTTCGTCCTCAAATTATCCAAATCAACAAAAAAGCTGGTTGAAAAGATTTTAATGAAAGACGTTAATAAAGAAATTTAGTCCTGCAATCCTCTAAAATAAAAGCGAATGAAGGTCCAGTAAATACTACACAATTTCATTTCCAGAAAACTCCAGTATTCCGGTATAAATATACTGTTATATTATATGATCTGTGTTTATATGTTTTCATCATATTGTATAATGCTTAATTTTCAAATTTTATTTTTACGTAATTTTTTTATGATTTTCTTAGATACTTACTGTATGTATTACTTATATATATATATGGACTTACTACAAAAAGAATAGAAAAGATGCTTACCCGATTATTTGAATCATACTATTATCACATAAAAAAGTCGTTCAGTGCATTCATGTATGAATTTTTTGATGAATTATTGTTCATATGTCCATCGCAGAAATTAGATTTTAAAATTCATTTTCATGGGAATGGATGCTTGTGGGTTGCATTCTCTTAGCATTATAACCCTTTTACTTCATCAGCAGAATAGCTTAAAAAAAGGCTCATAACTTTAACCTAAAATGAAATTATTTACTAAACCACCCCTATTCGATAAATAAGTTCCTTATAAAATAAAAAAAAAATATCTGCATATCCGAAGTAAATTTAAAACTATGTAATAGAATAATTTAACAATATTTATAAAATTCGAAAAATAAATATCTGATCACGATTTTCCTTTTTGAAACTGTAATTTTACCACTCTCAAATGTCTTGTTTTGAATGATTAAGGCATACTCAAAATTAATTTCGTGTGATTTTTTAAACGCTAAAATTATTCTTCTAATAATTCATATATTTAAGAAGTTGAAAGAGAAATTTCATGTAACATCTTTTCAGGCATTTGACCAGTCATTTGCTTTCAGTGATTTAAAAAATGTCAGTCACCATTAATTTTAATAATTATTTTTGGGGAACATCGGCTAGCTTTAGCCAGGGGAATTTCGCAAGGCTACTGATTTGATTCCTTTGCTCTTTAAAACGTTAGAAAACTTTTACTTGAAGGAAATATGCATTTTATTTTTCAATGCAATGAGTTTCTGTAATTTTGTTTGTTCTAAATTAACAGAATAACTTTAGAAATCAGTAGAAGAGAGTTTGAATTTTTAGTCCATCCAAACAAGTAGGGTAACTCCGGTAGAAGTGCCGCATCCAGGACAAATGCCGCTCACCTTGTATATCTTGTAATTGTATATAGATAGCAGTCAAACGCACAGTATAGGTGTGTAAGGAGATATCCTTAACCAGTGTATAGCTTGAATAAATTTTAATGCTTTACATGCAATGATGCAATCCTCCCTTTTTTTTTTTTTAGATAAACGCATGATTTCACTGTAAATAGTTTTAAACATGTTGTGCTTAAATATCTTTTGTACACTTATTACTCAATCCATGTGTGATTTCGAACTCAAAACTAAGTATAGCACCTGTATAGAGCACTGTGTATATGGTTACGCCATTTTCTGTTGCGAGGTCAGGCAACTGTGATGTGTTACGTCTGTACCTTACAAAACGGGATTCATGCCGCAGTTTCTTTTGTTCGAGTACGGGACGCCGCAGTTAGTAAAATTTTAATTTCACTCTGTGTCTTATTTTTTTTACATTAGTGAATTTATGTTGCAAGGGTATATGTACTGGATTTGTTAAAGTGTAATTAACATATTTTTTTTTCTTTTCATTTTACAGAAACTGGTCAAGTTGAGCATGTTATTTGTCGTTAGTTGTAATAATTCTGCATTTTAACGTTCTGGCTTAAATGAAATATTGTTTTTAAAAAACTGGATAAATTGTTAAATCCTTTGCAGATTTTATTAGAAACGCCTACATAAAAAAAAAACAATCTTAAAACAAATAAAACAATTGATCTAACAACGATTAAAATTCAATATTTAAAAAGAAAAAAATTAATTTTAGTTGTGAACTAAGTAGGCAGACTAATATTGACTTAAACCTGCTAGTTCGTCTCTTTATACCAATTTAGTATCTTTTGTTATTAAATAGGTAATTATAGTCGAGATACGAATATATTTTCGTGTATTTTTTATTATTATTCATTATTTCATTAAGTTCTTATGAGAGGCGCGGCATAACTCCCACACCAGAGCGGCGTCGCACCTTGAAGAGTAGCGTGTCACCCAAAATTCCATGTTTTATAAAAAAAAATTAATATTAATTATTTTTTTTTAGAATTTTTTGTTGCAGTACACATGTTCTATATTGTACTATAAATAGCACAGCATCATTTATTGTACTTTATGTGCATCCTGGGATTTATTACACAAATTCAAAACAAATAGTATGTGGCATAAGTACCGGAATTACCCTATATACTTGAAATATTAAATATTTTGTATTTTAACTAAATCTTTGCTGATAATTTAATTGATATATAGTAGAACTCGCTTAAACTAACAGACGATTTCCCACGAAACTTTAGTGTAATTAGCGGAATATGCCATTATATGGGATCACTATTACGGTTTGGCGTACCGAAAATGTATTACAATAAGCGGGATATTCCCTTAACCGATATTTCAATAAGCAGGCTCGACTGTATATTTATTTATCTCCAAATATTTTTAATGCATCAGATATATATATTTATGTATCTAAACTAAATGAGTTGAAAGAATAAAAAATAGTGGAGAAAAAATTTACACAGATTTCTGGCTTAAAATGTAACTTTATTGAAATCGGCTATATCAAACGCTAATTACAAAGATTTTTCTCTTGAATGACATGGTCATATTTTAAAATAATAAAGTAGATTACTCCTTGACTTATTTGTAAAATCTAAAGGCGATGGAATTATACCATGTTGCTTGTTTTATTGTAATTCGGAAACTGGTAATTTCAGACGCACAAATTTTTAAATTAGTTTTGAATATCACTAATGTATAGCTCAGCTGAAAAAAGGGTTAAAAGCACTATGAGGAATAATTCTTTGTAGTGTTTAGTACGAGGTTCAATCTGAAAATAAATGGTCATCCATGCCAGAGATATATTATTCCAAATTTTACAACTTATTGTAATTGTTGGAGGGGGAAAAAAGACTATATGAAATTGAAGTTGCTGCTTACTTTACAGAAAAATGCTATAAATGAAAAATTCAATGAATAGAGAGATTGCTTAGAGAGAAAAAACTTAACGGAACAACTTTTAACTGTGAAGCAACCAAATCATGCTATCCATCATAGCGCGCAGATACTTAACTAATTTTTTTGCATTTGCTGACGTTGAATCTTTTGAGGATACTGCACCATAGTGCCATCAATTGATTGCTATAAGAACTATACTATGTTTTAAGTATGAAATGTTACAATAAACTCGTGTTAATTTTGACTCCAGTTTTCCCTACAGTGAAATCACCTATGAATTTTAAAAGGATTTTTGAAACCAACCAGTCATTTGTGGTGCATTTGTTATGAATGACAGCATAAAACTAACCAAATGAAATAGTGTTAATATTTTTAGTACTCTTTAGCTTAATATATTTTCAATCAATTGCATTGAGAGAATACATCTTAGCATTGAATTATTTTTATTGTGATTATGAGCACATCTGTAAAATATTTAGTTACAAGAAAGAAGAAAAATTTCAAAATTTATTTATTAAAAAAATATTTTTTTTTCCAAAAATTAAGCCTTAATAAAGACTCAAATAGTTTCGTAAAAAGATTTTATTTTCAAATTTACATATCTTGAAGGTGAGAGAAAAAGTAACAATAAAAAATATATGTCATTTTAATACTGTACGTTGAGCGAGAAAACAAAATAGTATTTTAAATTTAAAATACTATTATAAAATCTAAAGATAAAATGAAACTAAAAAGGTTTATATATAATAATTTTGTATCACATTAAATAAGGTTTAAGAACAAGAAAGATACACTGTAAATCAAATACTTTTGGAGCTCTAATTAAATGAATGCTAATATTGTATTTTATGTAACATATATTTCATTGCTTTATAATTTAATTACACAAAGCTCACAATAATGGAATAAAATCACTGTTCTGAAGAAACTCACAATTTTTAAAAATCTTGGAATCAAGATTCGGATGTTGTTTGAATACTTTAATACATCTCGTGCCTACAAAGTTTGAACACAAGTAAATCCATATGAAACTCTTTGTTCGATTTGAATTTGTAGAAAAAATACTGTCAAATTTTTCAATGAAGTAATGTAATACTGAATATTATAGTTAGTAATATGATGACAAGGGCAAGAAACTTTGATAGCACCAAGCACATCGGCGTCCATCTCGTAATTTTATTTATAAAAGGTATGTACTGAGTGTGCAAACTATGATACATAGAAGCTCTGCAGAATTCAAAAGAATTATCGGTACATCAGTATACATGTGCACTGTCATGCGAAGACTGTGGTAAGAGTTCCTGAAGCTGTGAATCTGGTGGTGCGTCTGTGCTTGTATCTGGGGTGTTTCCACCGTTTTCCATAATGTAGTACAACTTATTACCCAGTCCATGGTAAGATGTTGTTCTAAGACCCACTGTCCCTTCAGTTAACGTCACTATGGATACCTCATCCTTCTGAGGGTAGTAGGAAATACTACTGCTGCGCCTCATATTTCTGTGCTTTACTGGCTGGTACCGGTGTCGAAGACGGAAGCATGTGAAGGCCGTGAGTGCTATGATGACGAATAGAACGCATGCTCCTGAGAGGGTACCGGATACCACTATGGTAGTGGTTTGATCCCAACCGTTTCCGTCCGAAGTTTGCGGCGCTACTCTCAATCTGGAAGACAAAACACGTCTCTGAGGTGACATCGTCTGAGGATTCGAAACATTTTGAGTGTCATTGTCTGTTATGTTGTCTCCTGTTTTAGGACCTTTCAAGGTCGATAATTCTGATGGTGGAACTTTCGTCGTATAAGAATCTTGAGAAGTCAAGTGTTGTGAATCTGAATGAGAGGTTGTAGTCCATGACATTTGAGCAGTGTTGAGGCTACTATGAGTTTGGGTTTCAGATGTTTTAAAGGTAGAAGTTGAAACAGATTGCATTATAACATCTTTTTTGTGTTCGTTAATAATACTGTATTCATACGCATGGGTTGGCACAAAATCATCTTCCGACGTATTTTTAGCTTTTATAGAGATAGATGAATCTGTCGGACTCGTATATGGCACTACTGTTGTATCTACAGTGGTGGTATCAGTATCGAAATTTTTATCTGGTTTATTATTTGGAGGTGTAAGAAATGTTGTAGATAAAATATCAGCTGCTGTAGAATATACCGTCGTTAAAACTTCCGTCGTTGTTGTTTCAAAATCACTGTCTGTTAACATCATTAAAGGCTTGAAAAGAATATTTTGAGGACTGGCACATCTAATATTATAACTACTGTAAAACTGGACATTTGATTGTTTTATCCAATTTGATAACCATTTTATGTTCTCATCACAATTCCATGAATTACCACTCAATTTAATGATTTTTAAGAACGGAAAAAAAGATGGAAAGTCAGACCTAAGCCGTACAATGCGATTATGCATTATGTTTAACTCCTGCACTTTTCTTAGTCCATGAAGCATTCTAGTAGAATTGATCATAGAGTGAACTAGGTTGCAACTGTCATATACTTCCAATGTTTGTAAATTCTGAAGTGGATCGAATACAGTGTCATCCAGCTGAACATTTGTATGAACGCGAGACATTTGCAAAGTTGTCAAATGAGGTAAACTCTCAAAGCAACGTGAATCAATATGTTTCAAATTGTTTTGTGAAAGATCTAACGTTTGTAGTTGCGTTAAGTTATAAAAAACTCCAGTAGTTAGATTCTCAATCTGATTTGCTTGAAGATCAAGACTTTTCAGACTGACTAAGTCACAAAAAACACAAGATGCCATATATTTTATTTCATTTCTTTGTAGAAACAGTTGTTCAAGATGAATCAATCCTTTGAAACTGTAACTTGGTAGCTCAGTCAGCTTATTTTCCTCCATGTATAACGCCAAAAGACTTGGTGGTAAATTTGGTGGCACTTTTGTCAGACAGTTACCATTTAGCCAAAGTCTCATTAGGTACTCTTGTCGACCTAGGGCGTCATTTTCTATTTCACTTACACAATTATCGTCCAACACTAATAAGCCCAAGTACGGATAACTGTCAAAATCCCCAGCGCTAATGTGAGTAAGATTATTTTTGGCGAGTCTTAAATCTCTCACAAATTTTGTTAAGCTCTGTGGTATTCTATCCAAACCAACGTGAGAGATGTCTATGTACTGAAGACGAGATCCAAAGAAATCAAGTCTAGATAATGTAGTTAATGGATTGTTGCTAATAATGAGATGAGCTAAATTTGTAAGGTACTGAAACGTACCAACTTCAATTGCAGAAATATTATTTGTGTCGAGATTTAAATATTGCACTTTGTGCAATCCAACAAAAGTATTTGTCGTGAGCTGTTGCAGCTTATTATCTCTTAGATTCAGTTGTTCTAAATTAGCTAAACCCATGAAAGTTTCTTCAACGTACTCAATGATATTCGTTGACAAATCAAGATATCGAAGATTATTTAAGTTACTAAATACTGAGGAACTGAGTGAAGTCAAAAGATTCTGGCTGAGATCTAGTTTCTCTAATCTGACATTAGAAGCAAATGTGTTATTTTCAATAGCTTCTAATTTTGATTGCTGTAACTTCAGCTCTTCCATTTCTAAAAGATTTGTAAAATCGTCTGCATTCAGCTCTTTTACGAGATAATTTCTCAGTTCTAATCTTATTGTAGTATTCGGAATTTCCATAGGAAACCTCCATAGCCCATCTCCAACACAGCTCACATATTCTCCATTGTCATCACAATAGCATGAGCTTGGACAAGTGACAGTTGTTAGAGAAGAGTGGGCACTCATACCCCCCTTGCTATCAACACCAGCTGTAAATTCTAGCAACGTAAAACATATGACGCACATAAAAAGCATTTTTGGTCTTTTTTGACTCCTGTATGGGCAATCACTGTACTTCATTAGCATTTTAGGTGCACGATTAAAAGAAGTATACGTATTTCAGTGCTATCTTTCATGTTATGAAATTGCTCGTAGTACATCGTTCAGTTAGTGTTACCTATTCAATTTTTACTTTAATTTTAACAGATGCATACTTCTTTATTTTACGTCACCATTACTTCATATTTTACAAAAATATTTGATAAAATCCGCAAGATTTAATAAAAGAAACTTAGTTTACATTTTCTTTACTGTTTCTTCACATCAGTCCTAAAAAGTCACTTTCATAAGAATTGGTTCTCACTTTGTACCTTGAGTTTGTTCTAAGAAATTACTAGAATATTCTTCAGATTTAATAGAAAGCTTCCGGTAGAGTATTTTTCAATACGGAAGTTAAAATATCTCTTCCTCAGTAGTAGATGAAACTGAAGAAAATATTTCCGGGTAATTGTACGGTGTTTCCGTTTATTTCTGTGTTAGCACATTTAATTGTTCCGGTCTTTAAAGGAATATCCTTTATAGGAGAAACAACGCGATTCTTTAATTTCTGCTTAGATACAGTGTTTTACAATGTTTTAAGGGATTTTTATTTCTTTTAAAGTATAAATAAATGATTTTTAAAATCGAGTGATATATATTTACTTCATATCTTACATTTTAATGATCAAAAATTCCATTTTTTGTGAGCCAAACGAAGTAAAATTTGAAAACGATGGAAATGTGACATTCTAAGTAAATTTAGAAAATTTCGTTCTTCAAGATAAAGTTTTTATTTCTGCATTTGTCTGTAAACATTTTCCAGTCATAATTTCTGCATTTTCTTTCATCGTTTTGATTTTTCTGTGGTTCTCTTCACAATCCTTTTAAGCATTACATTGTAAATGCAAACCTAAAAGAAACAAACAAAAAATAATCAGAGAAAATGCTTAAAAATATACGTAAGAAAGACATTATATAACGATTGCATAGCAATAAGTAATATTGCGCATAATTGAAAAAGCTTACAGTTCATACATACTATTATATACCGAATTCATTTGTTACAGAAATATTTGTAGTATAACATATTCATAAATTTAAGTTAGCAATAATGATACTTTAGCAAATGTACTTAAGTTATAAATAATGAATCAGTTCAACCTTTGTATAATAGCATAAAGTTTTTTTCTGCGCAGGGTGTTTCCAACTCTTTAATGCGTATATCCTTTAAACTACTGACACTAATCCTAAACTTCTAATTAGAAGCGTTTTTCTAATGGCATGCAGTCACTTTTTTAGGGTAACCCTGAATACAAAAACAGAATCCTATGAGAAAAACGAAGTCTTATCATGAATTGTCGTTCACAAAATACTGCTTATGTGTGAATGTAATGCTGACAGTTTCTTTAACACTCTCAACCTTGTCGGAAGATACTGAATATTACAGGAATATGATGACAACTACAAAAATTTGATAGTTTTTGTAATTGTAGCGGCCGAACAATATACGTATATATATATATATATATATATATATATATATATATATATATATGTATATATCATGTTTCATTTTTTCATAGCTCCAAAAATGGAAATCTCTATTAGTATTTGGTTAGCTTTTTCCAGGATGTTATTATAGAAGGTACATAATTCAATGCGCGTAATATTTGAAATACATCTTTGATTCAAAGGAACAGTGACAGAAAGAAAATAAATAAATAAATGAACAAGAACTAGCATTAAATAAGAAAATATTCACCAAAGCAACCTAATATTTAAGAAAAAGAAAACAATTTGAGCGCAACCTCTGAATTCGAGATTTTAAATGCCAAAAAGTAGATATTTGGTTAAAAAATCATTTTTGAATTTCGGATATCTCCTTTAATTTATATTAAAAAAACTTTAAAAAATGACTTTATCAAAAGTCGGATTTCATAATTTTATTGGACTTCTTTTTATACAGGGTAAGAGTCTGTTATTTTTTATATGGACAATCCCTTATAAAATATAAAGCATGAAAACTAACTACATGCTGTAGAATTTTTTTTCTTGTTGAATGTTTAGTGATAAAGCGATAAAAGTGTCGGATTTCATTATTTTATTGGACTTATTTTTCTACAGGGTCAAAGTCTGTTATTTTTTAATTGACAATCCCTTATAAAATATAAAGCTACTCAGAAAGATTGGATCACTACATATATACATCAAAGAATAATTCCATTTAACACTGTGTATATAAGTTCAATAAATATTAAAGTTTCAGTTATTATTTATCATAAATGCGTACAGAGATATTATATACAGGATTTAAGTATGTAGCAGAATAATACAGCAATGTGTGCGTGTTCAAATGAAATCTGGGTTTCAACAGCTCCAACGAATTTTAATTCAAAGGCATTTGAAATCATAATCTAACGTATAATACATGAAAGTAATAAATTATGCATACATTATTTTTAAGTATCCTTGAAAAATTAGCTTTCAGGAAAAACAATTTCCCAGGGAAAGCAATTGCTTTTATTAATCATTCATCATTTCATAATCCATGCTCATGAATGTATAAATTATTTAATTTAATTAAAAGAACGGAACAGAAATGTGAAATCTTTGAAAAACTATAAATGAAAAGTCGTTCAATTGAATGAAAATCTCATTTTTTCTGGAAGTCTCCCTTTTTGTAATTAATATCATTAATTAAAAAATACTTAAATTTACTTAATGCTGTTGTGCTCTCACTATTCAGGTTGGAGTTAAACATAACTAGTAACATGTAAGGGGAACAAAATGTTGCTCTTAACTACTATGGAAATGCTTTTTATATTTTCTGTCCTTCCCGCATGTTTTTTTGGCATTTTTAAGAGTAATTTTGATGACTGGGGAGAAAATTTTGTGGATTAAATTCTGTGACTAACTGTAAAAAAATTTCAACATGGAATCCTGTTGATATTTGCCTACTATCTCGTGAATAGAAATCTCTTATTTTAAAATTTGCAAGAACGTAGAAAGAAATATGTTTTGAATTTGCTTAAGTATTTTCAATTTTTGGCGCACTTTAAGTATATGAATTAAAGATACTATAAGATTTCTACATCATCATACTGAGAATTCGTAGGATCTTGATTTTTAAAATAATATTTCCAGTTTTGAGAACAATATAAATGGTAATAGTTACGTTAAATAAAATTCTCAGTTTTATTTGAGGGCAATGCACTTGTGATGAATAATTTTATAAAACTAAATACTTCAGAACGGAATTATTTGGTAGTTTCCGATAGATTTTAAATATCCTGAAAATCTTAGTTTGAGGTCCATAAATTTAAAACTTTCAGTACGTTCGGTGACGCATTCATAAAATGCCCTTTTAATTCGATGTATTATTTCAATTGAATTCATTTCTACAATGAACTTACTTAAAGAAAAATAGAGTATGCTTATTTAGAGAAAAATAGATTATGCTTAATATATCTACAATCTCAATAAAGAATCCCATAAAGAAGCTCTACGAATACGGAAATCGGATTGTGTATGTATTGGAAAACCAGTTGTAAAAGTGTGAACTCTATTCTACGTAGAAAAAAATCTGTTATTTCTATGTTATTTCTATGTTATATCATTATTTGCATATTTCAAATTTGCGAATTTTTAACTCTCTTGAATATGAGAAAAATATTGTTTTGATTGATTAGTGTAAAACTTTGACCTGCGAAAAATCTAGTGATTTTTTACTGTCGCATTATTTCCTTAAAATTTATTGGGATATTTAAAATTACTCAAAAAAAAGTGGGGCAGTTTGGATCATTGATTTCTATTGATAAGTATGCATGCAGCTTGTTTTGGAGTGATGGGGACTACTGATCTGGTATTTATTAGGTTTTTGAGTTACCCTGATGCTTAAGTATTTGAAAAAAATTAAAAAATTGTAATTTCTACGTATTAAATAAAATGGCTTCTCATTGCTACGATGTCTTTATGGAACACTCTTTTAATTAAAAAAGAATATTGTTTGTAAAAATTGATCCAGGAAATTGAAAGAAATTGTACGTAATGTTTACCGTTAAAAAACAAGAAGAAAATCTTAAAACAGATTCAAGATAAACGTTTAAAAGAGCTTAAGAGCAGTGTTCTCGGTATGTAGTCGTTTAAGAATATAGTTCCTTTTTTTCGTTTCAGTGATGCAAGTTTTATAGTAGAGCAGTTTAAACCACGAGAATGCATATTATGTCCAAAATTTTGCGAGCAATATGTTCTACGAAGAATTTCAATAAACCTTTAGAAAAAAAAATCATGAGAGAGCTTTTCTCAAGGAATGAGTTATGAGGTAATGTAAAACACTCCTCTTGTTTAATTACACAAATGGCCATTAAAATTGTTATACCAAGAAGGCAACATGATACAGACGTGAAATTTAAACGACAAAAGATGCTGTCTTATGCAAATGAGTAGCTTTTCAGCGCATTCAGACAAAGCAGGCACCGGTAGCGACACCTACTCCTACAATGTATTTAAATGAGGAAATTGTACACCCGGTTACCCGCTTGGTCTTAATGGATCGTACAGTCACGTCATGAACCCTGAGTCAAGAAATGGGGTCGCTTGCAAGACAACTGTCTGCACGAGCAGTTAGACTACGTTTGGAGAAGCATGGACTCTCATCTCGGAGACCACGGCTGCGGCTACCCTTGCCGCTGAATCATAGATAGGCGCACCTTCAATGGTTTGATCAACGACGGACCTGGGCGCACGAATGGCGAGACATAATTTTTTTCAGATGAATCCAGGTTCTGTTTGCAGCACCATGGTGACCGCATCCGTGTTTGGCGGCATCGTGGTGAACGCACATTGGCAGCGAACATTCGTCATCGTCATACTGGCCCATCAACTGGCGTGATGGTATGGGGTGCTTTTGGATACACGTCTCGGTCACCTCATGTTCGCAGTGACGGTACTTTGACCAGCGGACATTACATCTCTGACGTTTTACGACCCTTGGCTCTACCCTTTATTCGAACCCTACGATATCCTACCTTTCAGTAGGATAATGCACGACCGCATGCTGCCAATATTGCAAGGACCTTCCTTGATGCGGAAAATGCTCGGCTGCTGCCCTGCCCATCACGTTCTCCAGATCTCTCATCAATAGAAAAACGTCTCGTCAATGGTTGCCGACCGACTTGTTTGTCACCATACACCAGTCACTACGGTTAATGAACTGTGGACCCGTGTTAAAGCTGCATGGGCATCTGTACCTGTACATGCCATCGAATCAATGTCCAGGCGTATAAGTGCTGTTATCAGTGCCAAGAAGTAGTTGTTCTGTGTTCTGATTTCTCAGGATACATGCACCCGAATTTCTTGAAAATTATTATTTCCAGTATAATATATTTGTCCAATAAAAAATCATTTTGTTATCTACATTTTCCCTGGTGTAGCAATTTTAATGGTCAGTAGTGTATGAGCAAGTAATTATTTGTGTGAAAAAATGCACATGGTCTAAATTATATATTTTTAAGTTATGTGTCTCATGCAACAGGCCTTGATAGTAAGCTTTAAGTATTCGATTTTTTGATTACTGAATATAAAAATTTCCATTTTCAATCTATTTTTTTCTTAATGGTTTTAAGTGATATAAAGGAAGAATGTAATTTTTCAGGTCAGAATGACTTTTTTCTATATTTTTTTACACATGCTCATAATTATCGCACTTTAACAGTGTATGGCCATAATTTAAAACTATTTAAATATATTAGAAAAAGTGAAAACATGTCGGATGTTTTTAAACACGCTGCCAACATACTTCTTAATTTGAGTAAGCTTGCCTGTTTTCCTTTTATGCTAAACAACTTAGAATGCCATATCGACAAATCCGGTTATTGATAATTTTGACATGATGCTTGTTTTTCAATTGTGACTACCTCTTAAATACTTGAAATAAACGAAGAAAGATACCTATCATGAAAAATACATTATAATCATTGTGTCTAATTTTATGCGAATGAATATTGCTTACAGTTTTATTTTTAAACTTTTAAACTACACTAATCGTAATTATCCAACCGGACCCTATCTATCATTGTACCAGGCTCACCATGGCCGAGTGGATGGTCACCATGGTTACCACTTAACAGGGTAAATGGCTGAAGTGTGAAGATCGCACGTTCGGGTACGGCCGCGTGTCTGCCGATCTACGATCTGGAATTTGGGTAGATTTCCTCCAGACGTAATTTGAATACGCATTAGAACCCCTTGAAAAGTCCACCGAGTAAGGCACCCCCCCCCTTCCGTAGGCAGATGCCCTTTTCGTAGGTTTGCCAGAACAATCAAACAAATTACCATTGTACCTGCTTCGGTTGAACGGCTAAATGTGCAATAAATACGAAAAAAAATGCGCAAAGTCAGTTTAAAATACATACGCCCTGTACTGACAATATTTGGAGCTATAGATATTTGTTTTACCTCTCTCTGGAAGAAATTTACATGCCTTAACACATTTTATGCAGCCAGTTTTAAAATATATACGCCCTATATTGACCATACTTGGATTTATCTATAGAATATACTTATTTTTTTAATCTCTTTTTCACTGAATGAAATTTTGCATTCCTTGATTAATTCATACACAAAATTTCGCATGTTATTATAGCAGATTTATAGCGGGAGAAGACTTTGAAATAGAGTCTTGTAATTAGAAGCTACCTGCCCATTATTTTTATTTCAGTAAAAATTACTCTAATATGCATCTTTGAAATTAATGGCGTTTAAACATCGGCTTTAATACACGTATTTTATAGTATCCATTATGAATTTATCAGGCAACTTCAAAAATGAATAAATTTCGTTGATTCAGGTATCCAATACCTTTATTAAAAAAGTGCTTATAATCATATTTCATCATACGTCTGCTGCTTTCCAGAGCGCAAATTCATTAACCTTATGAAGTACAGCTATTTTGCATAAAAATATTCTTCAGCACAGAAAATTATTTTTGAATAATTTGCAACATGTGAAACTGTCTGCAATGATGCATCATTATTGTTTTAATAAGCGTGTTTTATTTCATAAGATAAATGCACTTTCAAGAATTTTTCTTGATTAATCTATCAGCTATTATAAATCACAAAATTGAATGCTTTGCTTTAACCAAAAAAATGGAAAGTACACAGACATGAGCAATTTTATAGACATATTTTTACGATGCCAAAATTATTAGTCTAGCTTTATGAGAGTGTGCAATAGAAATATACAACGATAAAAATTGAATGTTTAAGACATGGTAAATTTGTCTTAGAAATTCCAAATATATCGATTAATATTTACAAAACGGAATCTTAACTATATTCTTATCAAGTTTTTTGAAGAAAAAATTGAATAGTGTTCGATTTGTATACATATTTTAATAAAACAGCTATTTTTGGAAATTTCACAATTTATTAAAGCAGTGAATGAGGATTTATCGCTGAGGTTATGCAGCATTTACTTGTTAGTTTATAATACACACATGATCGGGCTTATGAAGATGAATTATGATATTTGTTTTCCTAAAACAATTACTTGTTTTTACCTCTTTCCTTTATGGGCCCTAAAATACACGCTTTTATTGTAAAACATCGGTATTTTTGTAATAGTCATCCAATGACGTAGCCTATGTTAATAAACTAATACGTTTTACATAATCTGCCACCGTAAAATGCATAAAACTACATAAAGAATTATTAAATGTAAATTGTCAACATCTTTAACTAGTCCCGGAGAAAAAAAAAAAGTTTGTTGAACTACTTCAAGTTTGAATAAAATGTTTAGGAAAAAAAATCTCCTTGGTTTTCAGGAAAATCTACTGCAATTTTAAATTTTCATTCGAACGAGTAATAAAAAACACATTTTACGAACTTCGACAAGTATCTATGCTTTTTTAGATTACTTCTTCATATCATCAATACTACTCTACCTGCCTGCCTGTAAAATGCATAAAACTACATAAAGAATTATTAAATGTAAGTTGTCAATATCTTTAACTTGTCCCGGAGAAATAACGTTTGTTCAATTACTTCAAGTTTGCATAAAGTACACTGTTTAGGAAAAAAATCTCCTTGGTTTTCATGAAAATCTACTGCAATTTTAAATTTTCATTCGAACGAGTAATAAAAACACATTTTACAAACTTCGACAATGCTTATTTTAGATGACTTCTTCATATCATCAATACTAATTTTTACAGATTGGGTTCTTTCTCGAAATTCTGTGTTTCGCTGGAGCTATTATTTTAGATTTCCCCCTATTTCTATTTATGTTACGGCAATCCGAGGCGCTAATATTCTACCACGATTAGCCAGCAATTATTTAAATAGGGAACTTTTCGGTCTCTAAATCGCTAATTTCACGGGCGGTTGCATGTTTTCTAGTCTTTCTCCTTCTCTTCGTTTTAAGCATCGCATTCCACGATCATCCAGCCATCAAGCGGTATTTCTTTCAATTTGAATGAAACTTATTCGGTATTAGGCTGAATTTGTAAAGAGTCCCTACTGAGTTCGGCGCTTCTCCACTTCTTTTGATGGGTATCTTTTCTATTTGTATCAATGATACTACTAGTTTAATCGATGCTGGAAGTACACATAAATTATTCTTTTTTTAAATATTGCTTCTATAAAATAGTTAACTCTCATATGATATTAAAAATGTTTCATAATGCAAACAATGTCAACTGACTAATTTTATTCGATACATGCCGTCGACTTAATAGCGTCGAAATTTTATGAAGATAAATTTATATGATTGACTGTTTATAAATTCCAGTCTCATACGATCTTACTTTAATCCATAATGTTAATAATGTCTTACTATTTGGAGAACCTACAAATTTCCAATTCAATTCCATCTGTATTTGATTCAGTAAGATCTCTCGTTTATAAGTGAAGTATTAAGCTCCCTTCTGTACTTTTGTAACATGATAAACACGTAAACGACATTATTCATAGGTCTACGAAAAATGCATCGTAACACAAAGAAAAAAATTCATTCAATGATAAGATAGAACCTCAATATAAAAAATTTAAAAAAAGTTAAAACCAGCTATAGACAACTTTATTTATTTACAAAACTCTAAAATAGTCTTTCCTTTGTATTCTCATCACAATTATTATTGTTTTTCACATTAAACATTTTCCCTTTTATTTCCATTAAATATTAGTATTCCATGGAAAAAAAAGATTTTTACCAACCGAATCTGAAAATTATTGAATGTGATAATAAATTAAAGTTTTTTCTCAGATTAAGTTCTTAAACAGGTATCACAGGAAAAAAATCTGCCATTTCCAAACATATAACCATTGTGCCATGGTGAATCTCGGTGACAATTAATCTCACCATTTAGAAAAATAAGTTTTAAATTTAGACGGTTTTCCATTTGTAGCGTGCACTTAACCATCAGGCATTCGTTACTACTAAGGACCAGACTAGTAAACATTGTATTATAAGGATACCTGATAGGCGGCCACGTAACCTCCTACAAAAGGACGAACAATTGATACCCATACTCAAGAGCGGAATCGAACTCGGACCGAAGGTGTGATAGAATGCTATTATACATATATATAGCCCGTAATAGAAAGCATTACCCCCCACACTATCTGAGTGGCAAATTTAGTCGATACAATACTTCAAATTAGACGTTAGAATATTGCAATTACTCTCTCGAATAGATTGTTAAATGTTGAAGGATACGTTCGCAATCGACAATCCTATATGGTTTTCATTTCACTTTACTTTAAATAGCCTACTTTTCCAAAAAGTTTGTAGCACTGGCAGTGAACCATCCTGAGCAATACTCTACATTTAATTACAATATATTTATTCTCAAAGACTTCAGCATTTTTCACATTTATTGTTCCATTTAAGAAATGTACCTGACGTGATTTTATCAAACATCATTTGAAATCAAAATGATTTTTTTTTCTTTTTCTTTTTTTTAATGACAGCTCCTAGATTAGAACCATTAAATAATATTAACAGGATTCTTCTGAGAAGTTGCATTGAAAACAAGATAAATATTTTTGGTAAATTAAAGTTCAGAAATATCTACATAATTAACACATTTAAAATTTTCTCGTGTACATTCGAGATGCGTAATGTTAATGTGCACTTGAGCAAATTATTTCTCACGTAGAGTTTTAAATTAAAATTCCCTTAAGCATATTTTAGAAGTTTTAATGGAACTGCATCATTCTTAGGAGTTATAGCTTACATAATTCAGCTATGATGCTCTATCTTGCAATTATGCTTTCTGTTTGTTTCACATTATTTTAACTTCTGACACATTACTAACATTAAAATTGTTGGAATAATAGTTCTTAAGTTTATTTTCCTTTTATACTTTCAAACAATTTATATGCATATATATATATATATATATATATATAATATGTAATATAAAATATATAATATATATATATAGAGAGAGAGAGAGAGAGGTATAAATTCTTAGTCAGTACATAAGGGCATGGACGTGGTGAATGTAAAATAACTAGCTAGACATACAACGTGTTCCATCAAGACCGCATAAACTGTGCACAACTATTCTTTGCTTGGAATACATACAAAAATGCCAGGGAAAACTACACCTTATCACCTTATCGACCCTTAGATATGAGAAAAATGAGATAGAAAAGTAATGACGTCACAACCTGTGCAAAAGAAAAAAAAAAAAAATATTTGAAACACGAACATAGGCTTCTGGTTTCGACATGTAGACGTGCGATTTCATGGCTGCTACGATCACTAGATCTGTCACATTTGAATTTCTTTCTATGAGGATGTCCGAAAAAATAGGTATATACAGGCCTAGTTAATACAAGAATGACTTAGTCCCTCCCCTTCTTATTGCGTGAACACTTGCGAGCACCAGGTTGATGAGAATTAAGCAGGGAACCTTTTTTTGGCAAAGTATGCGTTTCTCCATATTTGATCATTGACATGAATGAGGACATTTTTATGCAAACATATGAGAAAACAAATACTCATGCATTCAATAAAGGTGTACATCGGATCTTACGTTTTAAATTTATTTCTAGCATTTTTCTGAAAAATTATATGTCGTACATATATAGAAATTTGCACATATTTCATGCATTCCAAGTAAGAAATTCGGTGTTGTAGAGCTCATGTGGGCTTGCATATCATGTATAGATACATACATGCAATGCACTTAATTATGCAATCAGAGGACAAACTATAGGTGCATTGTATTTACAAATCATCAATAAATTGTTTAACACTGAGGTAGATGAAAAAAAATTAATTTCTCAAAAATAAAGTAACCGACAAGAATACTTTTCGAGAACGGATTTACCAGGTGTAGAAGTATGAAACCAAAATTTCCCTATAGACAGCGCTAGCCATCGGTTTAGTGACCACAATCAGGTTCAACAACGTCATTATCTCCCTCTAACAGCTGATGAAAATTCTCAACACACAGCAACCCAAGTTCCATGGCACCGGTATATTTTTGTATAACCTTAAACATGTCGAGTTTTGTGCCTGCGAACTACGATTTGCGGACAGCATTGGTTTTCTTTTATCATTTGAAGAAAACTGCCGCAGAATCGCATCGAATGCTTGTCGAAGCTTACGGTGAACATGTTCTTGTTTAAACGCATTTTTTCGAGTGGTTCAAAAAATTCAAAAGTGGGGATTTTTGCGTGAGAAACGAAGAGTGTGGAGAAAATCTATTATGAGCTGTAAAAACCTGTTGAAACCGTTAACACTTATCGCTACTAACAGAAAATGATCGATTTAAATCGAGAATTACCTCAAAACCGAGCGGAATATGGAAAAAGGCAGCACAAAGTCATTTTGCTCCATGATAATGCCCCTTCGCACACAGAAAAACAGGCCATGGAAACGATCGAGGCGTTCAGTTGGGAAATACTAACGCATGCGGCTTATATAGTCATACGCGAGTGATTTTAATGTTGTAGTTTAATTGAAAATGAAGATAAATGTAACATTACATTAACGAGATAGACTAAAATATTTAGTTAAAATATGTGTCTCCTCAGGGGCGGGGCATTTTTCAGTTAAGAAAAAAATATATGAAGATTGAAGCACATAAGATATCCATAAAGCATTTTCCTAAGAATTAGCCATTGCATTTCATTATCCAGGATAAACCTTGTTTGCGCTTTTTTAAATAACTTGGTAAAAAAGAGCATATTTATCAATATGTACTTTTTCCGTATTAAACAGAATTCAATACTTTTGCGTTGAATTCAACCTTCGGAGTGCTAAATACAAATTTCCGTAGAAAAAATAAATCTTATATAGTTTTGCGTAAATTCCAATACATACATTCATCACAAAATTTTATACAAAAAATCAAAATTTGTGAAGATTCAATTTAAGTATAAATGTTATTATTAAATTATTCTGTTATGATTATTATTTTGGTTATTGAAGCTTCTTGAATTCTGTAGACTGAGTAATCTATTTCTCTCATTTTCTTTTCTGTTTCTTTTTATTTCAACTTATGATACACCACTTCGCATCCGTCGGGTCACTAACATGGCAGAGAACATTAGCCTGATGTTCGGAGAGTTTTCTCTTTCAGCGACAAAAGTACATAAAACATGTAAATAAAGGTTTGAGTTAAAAACCTGCTTTTGGGAACTCAATTGACACAGATCATTTAAAAAAAACATTCTTACATTTTCGTCCTTTTACAATACGCTCAAAGCTTTAATGCTTTCCGATTCCGTGGAACGTTTTCAAGTTTTTTGTAAGAATCTTGCTAAATAACACGTTGAAACTTAGAATATTCAGGATCTCTTTACTTCCCGTTATACACGGAACGACATTCCCTTTCTCACTGAATTTAATCCCTCCCTATTCAGGAATCGCAAGAAAATTTTACCAGTTTCTTGTATAAATTTAAAACTCGGGGATTTCCGTGCTTGCGAAGACGCTCAGAAGCAGAACAGTTTCTAATTTTCTTTTGTGAAAAATTCCCTGTCCCTGGAATATGTCTCGAGGGGAATCTGGGAAGTGGAAGTACCCTTAATCCCTTTCACTAAAGTGCTTTCATACTTTCTAAATATACATACACCTATTTGGGAGTTTGAATAACTTAAGAAATTGTGTTTGTGACTAATACTGGTGCTTAGTTGTGTGTTCTTCATTTATTTCTGCTGTAGATTGCAGATTATAGTTATTGATTCGAAGTGTGTTATATGTAACATGTGATTTCTTTAAACATGGAATTGTGATTAAAATTAGAATACATTTATTGTTATCATCCGGCTGTCGATCTAACAGTCTAGAGTTTCGGTGGTTTTCTCTTGATGAAAATTAAATATGCATTAAAACCCCGTTAAAAGTCCTCCGACCTAAGCACACAACATACTTAGAAGAAAGCCATTGTGTAGCTTTGCCATAAGATAACACAATACATTTATTTAATTTTTAGATAAATTTACATATTTACAGCCTGTATTTATAAAATAAAATAAATATTGGAAAATTAAACAATATTCAAGAAAATGAAAATGATTTAATTCTGTCATTTCATATGAAAATTACTAATGTAAATAAAGGCTGAATAGAGTTACAATGTCGAATTTGAACTGTTGAAAAGTATGCAGACAAACCATTCATCACAGAATATTTTAGCTAGTCTTGAAATTCTTGCGTAACTTTTAATTATTTTTTTGTCACAGCTGCATTATGAAATAGAGCTTTTTATCATTTACCAAAAACATTTCTGAACATCGCATAAAGAAAATATTTCCTTTATATAATATTAATTTTATTTAAAAAAAAAGAAAACCAATAATAAAAAAAATTTCTTAGCATATGTTTCCATTTTAAAATATTAGAATAAAGCTGCTAGAATAATGTTTAATAATAGAAATTCTGAGATTTTTTACTCCTTTTCCAAATATTTCGGGAAATAAAAAAAACTGCTCTTTACTCGGAACATGACTAGTTTTACAAAAGGCAGTTAAGTGAGAAAGATACAAAAGTTGTTTTTACCCTTGTCACGTGCTTCTAACGAACAATCTGTGGCAATGGTGAGATGTGTAAAGAAAGAGAATCATTCTTTAAATTCCCCTTTTAAGATTAAGAAGTTTAGATTCAGTATAGCTAGAATTGTGTAATGTGAGAACTATAGCTGTGAACACGCAAGAACACTGAATAAATCACTCCATGAAAGACACGCTAACTCATAAAGGTTTTACAGTTGTTTTGCAGATTATGTATAAGCATATTTTCCCAAAAATTTCTTGAACATCATAACTAGTGATAAGAAAGATCTCAATGGAAAAATTTTTGCATAACCTCAAGGGGAAAAAAGTATTCGTATTTTAAAAGGAATAGCAAGATTCAATCTGAACACTGCTACAATCATCAGTAGTTAGTATCAGTTACAGTTCAGTGAGTTAGAATCAGTTAGTTGGCATCAATAGTTATCATCACTTACGCATTATTAAGTGATACAATCAAATATCACATTGTAAAGATTTATATATAGAATCGAAAAAAAGGAATAGTAAAATTAAATCGGAATAGTATAATACGAGAGCAGCGAACTTGCTTCATGAGATTTTATATCTGAATTAAAAATAAATATAATTGAGGCTTTTTTTAATAGTATAAATTCCATTTCTCAAATAAAGGACCGAATTATGCACTTTTAATGCACCATTAAATCATATTTCCTTCATAAATGCAGAGAAACTTTGTGAAGCAATCATTGGATAAGATGTAAGCCCAGATTTTCAGATATTTACTGACCAATTGTAATAGTTACCGTGAATTTCAAGATTTGCGATGTATAGGCACTTTGTTTAAAAATACTACATTCAAAGACTAGCACTGTTGTGGTTTTCTAATCCATATCTCATGATAATAGGGCGAGATAAATTTGCTTATACAATCAGTTACTGTTGGTTAACACAGTACCAGCTCTAATTCATGCAGAAGTCAATTTCTATCACCATGTTTTTTTGTTTTTTTTAAACATAAGATTACGTTCCCTCATAAAGGTTCAATGTAAAGAAAACAATTTTTTTTAACGTTAGTTATAGTGTTACTTCAAGCCATGTTTATGTGTGATTTACTCAGGAGCCAGAAGACATGCAAAAACGTGATAAGTATTGAGAAAAATCGGGAAATTTTCAGGAACATCAATTAGCTTAGTTAAATTTTGATATTCGAATTATTTTGGAAGATATTGACAGAAAAACGAAAAAAGGAAACATTTTGGTTGTCATGCTTCACGAAATGTTTTGAGTGGGATTGGGGGAGATTCGTGCAAGACGGGGCATGCTAGAAGAACAAGGAAAGTAAACTATTGCAATTACATAATCTCTTGTATTTTTATAATCTTCTTTGAAAATCAGTCTTTCAAATTTCTATCATTTTAGCAACGTTAAAGCATACATATGTGCAGGGTGTTCATAGTTAAACTTGAAATTTGCTAACAGTCTGTAGCAAAAAATGTTTTGACGAATAGCATAAAAGTGGGGTAATGACCGAATGAAATTATGAGAATTTTATCGAGGAAAATAACAATGGGTTTCAAAAGCCACCACTAGATGGCGTTGTGCAATGTAAACTATTGGCATATGCAAATTTCGTAACCATAGTAATCCTGTGCACGCGCAGCAACCCACGGGATATAAAGATGCGTGAGGCGAACCGCAGTCACACTCGTTTTCAAGTCAAGTAAGATGAAGTTGACTAAGTAAGATGAAGTAAGATCAAGTAAGATCAAGTAAGATGAAGTAAGATGAAGTTGACGGCACGCGCTTTACTGGTGAAATGGTTTTACCAAAACGGAGACTCTGCTACCGAAACTTTGCTAAAATTTCGGTCTTTGAAGCGATTACGAAAAGGTCCACTCACTAGTCAAGGACTAACAAACATTATTAGGAAATTTCAAGCAACGGGAGCATTGGTGATTCAGCCCAGAAGGGTACAAAGGTGTGTTGCAACACAGGTGGTGGATGATGTAGTGACGCAAATGGAGAAAGACAGGATATCGCAAACCATCGGTAGCACTAGTGTTCGGAGTATCACATCATCGGTTGACCAACCTCGTTCCACGGTGCGGCTTTACTGCAACCTTCATTGTGGCTCGTTTTTTTTTTTTTTTTTTTTTTTTTTGCTGCCGGTTATGTGACATGCACAGTCAGCGGTTAACGATACGCTTCATTGTTGCAGCAATCCGTCATTCCGGCTCTCCGGGCAAGGAGGCGGTCTGATATAACCACGGTGTTTGAGGTCCTCCACAAGTCTCCCACTGCCATTTCGATGACGACAGAATCATCGGCAATTTCCTACAGCTTGGCCTCCTAGTTCCCCCGACTTGAATCCTTGCGACTTTTTACTGTGGGTATACCTCAAGGTCTTTGTCTACCGTGAGCCCATCACATCCCGCTCCGGCCTTAAAGAAAGACTAGAAGGCCATGTGCGTAACATTTCCCAGTTCATGCTGCTTCAACAGCCGAACATGCGATTTTACGCTTTCAGAAGTTAACAGACAATGCTGGAGATCATATTGAGCATGTTTTGTAAACTTTTGTAGATTATTTACATGCTATTAATAAAGCTATGATACGCCACCTAGGGGGTGGTTTTTGAAACTCATTGTTTTTTTTTTTTTTTCCTCGATAAAATCCCCATCATTACAGTATGCCATTACCCATTTTCATGCAATCCCGGTGCATAGTTTTCGCCACCGACTGCTCGCACATTTTAAGTTTAATTATGGGCAACCTGTATAAGTGTATATATATATATATGTATGAATGTACAGTGGAACCTGCTAAAGTGACCACCTTGGTAAAGAGACCACCTGTCTAAAGTGAATACTTTTATGACATTTCATTGTAACTCATAAAAAATATATGGGGAAAATATCGTGTACGGTGACCACCTGCAAAAACTGTATAGTGACCAGATAATCTGCAAAATTTAAGTTTTTTAACCTGTCAAATGTGATACTTTCCACTGTAAACTGCCTCTTAAATATAAAACACATTCAGATAATATAGAATGCTATATCCCTTTTCAGTTGTTTAACACAAGATTTAATTTCAACACTGAGCTCTCTTCTGTAACACTTGTACTCAATAGATGAATAAATAAAACAAAAAAAAAGTTAGATAAATAAATTAAAAAGGAAAACTTGTTTTAGTCTAGATTATTCTTTTGTATTTCTGTTGATTTTAAAATTGATTCAGCGTGATTTCCGGCAAGAGGTGTGTGGCATGCAGTTAATCGCATATTTACAATTACTTTTGATGAAGTCATGAAGACTCATAAATAAATCACACATTTATGAGTACTTCTGATTTTCCTTTACCTATTCTAAATGTAATAACTCTTGCCATTTTAAATCTTTCATCTGTCAATAATGCTATTTAACTGTTTCTTAATTTACTTTGGTTTTAGCCTTTGTAATGCATTTTGTTGGCGTCTGTAGTCTGAGAATATATTTTTCTTCCTTTCGCACAGAATTACAATAATTTTGTCTAGGCTACAAAAACTATATTCTGATCACCCCTGTGGTGAGACACATTTAAATTTCGCCATACATGTATAAAGCCTAATATTTCTTTTCATGTTTTCAACCTGGCGATTTAATTTGGCGACCGGCCCTTTTAGAACTTTGCTGTTACAGCACAGTATGTTATCTAAACAATGTGTTCTTAACCCATTTATGCCTAGCGTCCCTTTTTTGGGACGGCATTTTCGCTATTGGTCGAAAACGTTATTTATTTTTCCTAGCCTTTATTCATGAGTATCGAGCTTCAACTCTACAAAATATTTTAACATGACAATGTAGGATGTTGATATTTTGATTTTTATGCATAATGATTTTAAAAGAAATCATCCCTTGTTCAAGAAGTTGACATCAGAAATTTATCTATTATTTCTGTTATCAGTAAAAATCGAAGAAAGTCGCAAAAATATCCAGGCACAAATGGGTTAATGTACACTAGTGGAAATTGTATCATGAACTATATTCTATATTTGTGCAAACATGAAAACAACCCAAACATTCAAACTGTACTTTAGTAATGTGTCAAGCTGCACAATGGAAATTTATATTTATTATTTTGTATTATTCATTGTGACCAGAAGTATTAAAATACATATTGAAACATAAGTACAAGGAAGTCGCACACAATTTTGTAAGCAATGTGCATTTTAATGTTTCAGTATTTTACACCCTAAATTTCTCTTTTTTGTTCATGGATATTTATTTATTTTGAGATCTTGTTAAAATAAACTGTATGTTATAAATAAAATGATGTAATTTGAATTTTAATCATAAAAAAGTTTGTTAAAGTGCTACCTTTGTAAGGTGACCACCTGTATAAGGTGACCAGTTTTGCCGTTCCCGAGGGTGGTCACATTAGGCAAGTTGGACTGTACATATATATATGCATGTATGAATGTATATATATATATATATATATATATATATATATATATATATATAACTAATAAGTAAAACACAAAACATACTGCAAATAAGACATACCTCGCAAAATATATATATATATATATATATATATATTACATTTAAATATAGAAAAAAGCCCGTCTAGCCCTCTGAATAAATGAAGATCGAACATAGCAGTTCTTTTACTACTGTATACGAAATTCAGGGTTAAATGATGCTTCAGTCTCCCATACACTTCTTATGTTTCTGCAAAGTTTGGGCCCGTAGATGAGAAAGCAGAAAGTTTTCATGAGCTAACTTGACTTTCTTTTTTCTGAAGTTGTCTGAGGGACTGAAAATGTTTGGTGCTGACATATACCTCATTTTTCTTCCTATAACTGCAACCATAGCATTTGACATTCTTTCTTGCAACCAATCCCCGTCTACTTGTGTTTCTCTTGTCCTTTTTCATCATCTGAATGCAATGTAAACCCATAATCCTATCAATACCCATACCTCATGACTGTGATTCAAACTTGGAGTGAAAAAAATCAACTTAAGAATTTGGTTGATGCATTTTAACACTTTCCAACAAGGTTAAAAATTATTTACGATTTCGGTTTTTCTTTCTGTCCGTGCTGTAACTCCCGTAAATACGCATCGATTTCTACGAAATTTACACATGTTATTTCTATGCACATATATGTTATTATGTATGTTATTTCTATGAACTGTATCATATAACCTATTAAAAATGGTGTATGTACCCCCAATAGTTTTTCTACAGGAGGAATCAAAAAATACATTACGCTCTATGGACAGTCATTCTTTAAAGAGTATTTTAGGGATATTTTGCTGTTTGAAATGAAACAAAATTGGTATATGTTATTAGGAATAACAACATAAAGCTCTCCATCGATAAAAGTATTTATATCATTGATAGTTTTTCTACAGGAGCAATCAAAATAATTCCAGTTCATTATGGTCAATGGCAGTTTAGAGACAGGCCGGCATCCATCTAAAACAGTATACTATCCTATAATTAGGTAATGATCCGACGAAGATCGGGTGCGTCCATCAAAAATTGTGCCAAATGACACCAATATTGTACAGCTACCAATATTGTACAGCTACTAAAGAGAATTCTGGACTGTTTGGTATTGGTTTTGAAAATATATCAGAGATATGCAGTGAAACTTCCTGTAAACGACACCTCTATTTAAGGGGCAGTCCTGTTGGTCCCAGTCCCTTTGAATAGTTACCTTAATGTATTTACCTCTGAATAGTATGTAAGATATACAAGTGTGATTGGAGAGCTAAGTGCGTCTAAGAGAGCCTATTGCAGGACAAATTGACCACAATCACCGGAGGCTGAGTAGCATAGTACCCTGAAATGAATGATCAATCATTTCACAAGCAATATTTTCTTACAACATCGAGTCTTTGAAATTGATGAATTATGAAATTATTAAGAGTTTAATTTTCAAGTCCCCCGCCCCTAAATCACATATCCCAGAAAACTAAGGGTTTTACAGTAAATAAATAAATCCTAAACTGCTTTTATTAGCTTCACCTGTATGTATGTTTGTATGTTTGTAACCGACTCCTTTAGACTCGATTTTGACACACTTTAAACGGACAGATTTAATTCAAACTTTGTACATTTATCAAGAGCCGGTGACAATACAGTAATCTTATAAGATTATCCTTATCAGGATCGCCATGATTAAATAATTTCCTCATTTATTATCCTGATTGAAAGTAGAACACTTCCAAACATTACAATCTTAAGAAAACCCTTTCTGTGGCCGTGATCTTATAGTGGTTAGTATATTGCGTTGTGGCCGCAATAACCCAGGTTCGAATCCTGGTCACGACAACATTTTTTTTTTTTTTTTTTTTTTTTTTACAAAATATCGTCATCCATCACATTATGGAAGAGTTGAGTACAAGAACATGTTAAGGTCATTCTTTTTAACACGCTTTTATTTGTTGATTAGAGACCTATTTTTCCTTTTTAGTGAGGAAGGTAGCATTTAACTGCAAGTTGATTTTGGTGATTAGAGACCTATTTTTCCTTTTTAGTGAGGAAGGTAGCATTTAACTGCAGGTTGATTTTGGTGCACAGCAGGGGCGTAGCCGGAGGGGGGGGGCTCAGGGGGCTTCTCCCCTCCCCGAAATGGGGCCCTATACTTAGCTTACAATTGAACTTTAGCTTTAAATTTGATACCCAGCCCACCAATAAAATCCTGGCTACGCCACTGGTGCACAGTGAAAATAAATTATCTCTTTGTAATTTCCAACTTAGTGCTCCTTTGTGTCGTATGAGAGATATCGAAAATTTAAAATAAATTTTAAATACATACAGTTAAAAATAACTAAAAAGCACGCTTTTATAGCAAATCAAACTAAAAAGTGAAAAATAAATATATAGTTTAAAAAACCAAAAAACACGCTTTAGTGATAAATTGAACTAACTAAAGGTGAAAAATAATTCTTAATATAGAAATAAATTAATGGACGAAAACTAATATTATTGTGAAAAAAGCGTGGGGTGCTCCGTATATCAGTTCTTGAGAATATTCGATCGGTACGATTAGTACAAAAATGATACAAAAAATATAGCACAAAGCACTCCATCCTTTTTTCACAATAATATTAGTTTTCGTTCATTAATTTATTTCTATATTAAGAATTATTTTTCGCCTTTAAGTTAGTTCAATTTATCACTAAAGCATGTTTTTTGGTTTTTTAAACTATATATATCTATTTAAAATATGAATATAACGTACAATTTATAATCTACCAGAAAGTATTTTTAAAGAGAAAGTTAGCATATAATGTTATCCCAAGCCCCTTACAAATTTTATGATGTCTTAATAAATTTACTATGCTTAGTACATTTTAAATTAGTAGTTTTATTTTGCATTTGTGTTGAACTGCATTGCATTTGTTTTGTGATGAATTAAAAATGATATATTTTTAATCCAAACTCTTAAGGAATACTTTAATCACATTAAAATATCAGCTATATACAGTAAGTATTGTCAAATTTCTATACACGCTCATTAAAAAAATTGCATTGTATTCATAATGCTAATAAATTTCGCACAGTAATATATTTTTCAGAAAAAAAACAAGAGTTTCTTTTAAAACTATAAACAATTCTATCAGTCATGACTCCGTGTTAATATAATTTATTTTGTCTGATGCTTTAAAATTTAATAAATAAATTTTGATTCTAAAGCAAAAAAAGGAAGAAGTTATTTTTCAAAGCTGTTTTGTTCATAAATTTCTGTTTTTATTTCGTTTTCATCTTATTTTCAGCATTGCTCTTGTGTTTCTCTTGCCTTCGGAAAAGTTTTAATGTTTCTCATTTTATTTTTCTCTTTTTTTGTATTACGCTTCTATTTAAGCGAAGGAAAACATGTTTTGAAAGGGCGAAAAGAAAGATGCTTTATTAAAACAGCGCTTTAAACTTGAAGATTCAATTACAAAAAAAAAAGAAAAGAAAAGAAAAAACATTATTTTTTCCCTTTTGGCAAAACATATTCAGAACTTGAAGTATTTAACTTGAGTTGTTAGAAATCAAATAAACATATCTGTTTTCGAATTGAAAATTAAGTTTTCAGACGAGTTATTCTCTATTTTGAAAAATGTTTTAGTTCTATTCAGATATTTAATTTGTTTCTCGTTAAAAAAAACTTATATTATCTTAGTATCTTTTTTTTTACACGACGCAAGATTATATTTTTAACATGTCAATTAATTTTACACAGTTTTTATTTCTTTTTCCTTTTTTTCAGACATTACATGGATATGCTTGCAAGTAAATTTGGACAAGACTGTGAACTGGAATAAAGAGTTGATGTTGCAATATTTTACTTAAATAACCATGGAAATAGTAGGAACATTTCAAGTCCAAATTATAGGAATTAGTTCAGTACATGCGGATTAAATATGTTTATTGTAAATCTTTGCATCACAGTTTTAACTACTTGCTATCATTGAAAGAAATTTTAGTAGTACTATGCAAATGATGCGCAGCTGTCAGTTTGAATCAGTCACTTGCATGAAATGAATTACAAGATACAATAATGGTTGACATATTTTTGAAGTGTGTAAATTGATTACAACATAAACTTTACACATTAAATGTTATGTTTGTCTTATATTTTTTAATGATAAATTATATTTTTAGCTACTCAGAGTAATTTTTTTAGAACTCGCTCTCAATTAAAAGGATATGTAAAACAGTGACAGTTTGGTTTAATAATTTCATTTCATTTTCATTAATTTATTTATTGTAAATGCTCACTAAGATGAGATTTTAAAGTATGTTATCTTTAATGATATCATTTCCCATTTCTGTAGCTTTTCTTATACAACATGCAGACAAAATAGCTTACTAGTTATTTAGTGCTTATATAAAACTTATATATCGCTAGTGCTTGAGAAATGATATGTCAAATGCAGAATGATAATTGATATGTTGAACTTTTCACTCAATAATACATAAATGCAATTTTATGGAGTTTTTTTTTCTAAAGGCCAGGCCAACGGCCTACTTGAAGGCTTGATTGTTGCGAAGGCCGGCCATTTGTTTATGCGGGCAAATAGTAGGCAGACAAGATTTGCCCCCTATGAGTGGTGTGATGCAGTCAATCACATATTTATAATTAATTTTCTTACAGTTAATTCACACATTTATAAATACTACTGTTTTCCCTTTACCTATTCAAAATTGAATACTCTTTGCCATTTTTAAATCTCCCAGCAATCTATAATGCACTTTAACTGTTTCTTAAATGACTTTGATTTTAGCATTTGCAATACAGTTTGTTGGTGCCTTTAGTCTGAGAATTCTTTAATTTTCTTTGTTCCCACGGAGCTTTCATAATTTTGCCTAGGTTACATTTTAGTTATATTGATCCCAGCTGTGGCGTGCCACATTTAAATTTTAGCATACACATATAAAACGCAACGTTTCTTTTCATTTTTACGATCTGGCGATTTATTTGGCGACAGTTCCTTTTAGCGCTCAGCTCCATCGCCAGGTTGGCTTTTGGTTCTCAGACCTTTTTCACTCACACTTCATGCTTTGGTCTCTGCCCGGTAAGGTCACGTTTCATGTCGCTATTTTGCCAGCCACCGCACTAACCGTATATAATTTGTAATTATTGATAATGTCAATAAAATATAGTACAACTGTCTATCAGCATGGAGTTCCGGGTTATTGCTTACTTCCACTATACCACAGAATAGAATAAATTAACGACTTTCACGAGTGTAAAATTTCTCCCATTGGAATTTACACCATAAGTGGCCTCCTAATTTTGAAGGAGTTCCAGATGAGAGATCCAGCACCTGAATGGGCAGCTCGCGATGTATTGTTTAAACATGGAGGATATTGGAGCCACGAGAGATTTTACGTGCACCAGCTCCCTTTAGCGTGCACGGTCCACGCAGAGTCGGTCGATATTTATTAGTTATTCGTACCATTTCAGATTGAACATTTCTTTTAATAAAGCATGTTAAAGTAATTAAAATAAAAACACGCGCGAAATTTCTGAAAAGCAAAATCGTGTAGAAATATATTTTTATTCACTAAACTTAAAAATTTTGTCAAAGTATGTTTCCTTTATCAGACTGTTAAAAAAAACAAAGTTTTCATTCTCCTTTATTTTAATTTTTGTGTTGCAAATGTAAGTCTTTCATCAGTGAGATGCATAACCGCATGAAAATTATGAAATCTGTCATGGAACAGCTTCCGCATGTTTATCGTTATACTCCAGAAGCTCTTTAAATACTAGAAATTTCTTTACAAAGCTTCTACTATGAATTGATGAAATAGTTGAAAAAGTCAGTGTATGAGGGTCACCCATAAAGTAAGTTTCCCAGGTCCAATAAAAATGAACAAAACAGCATTACTTGAAAAGATTTATTTGAAAAAGTACAGCAATTTTTCAACATAAGAATAATCGGAAATGTAACTTTTATCATACTGTTGGATGAGGTTTTTTTAGTCCAGTGTTATAGAAGCCTGCCTCCTTAGAATGGACTCAGCGTGTCGCACACGCCCCAGAAATTTCAATGTGAGGTGTTTACTTACCCTACAGTGCCGATCTTGCTCTCTGCGACATGCATCTGAAGAAAGTCTAGTCCGGGTATCATTTTCCCACAGACAAAGGCTCCAAATAGCTGTGATACGCTGGCTCCATTCTAAGGTGGCAGATTTCTATAACCCTGGACTACAAAAACTTATTCCAAGGTGTGGCAATTGTTACAATTACGGTGATTTTTATGTTTAGAAGTAGCTTAAATATTTCTGTACCTTTTGAAATAAACCTTCTCAAACAATAATGTTTTGTTCCTTTTATTGGTCTTGGGAAAGCCATTTTATGGACTACTCTGGTAAAAACTTGTAAATAATTGCAACTTTGGATAAAATACAAATTCTCATGTACAAATATAAAGTAAAAAAACCGTTCCTCTCTTAAAACAATACTACCAGAGAACTACCGAAAATTATCAAGAAAGTATTTCACAGAAAGAAAGGGGCTTGATATCTTGGAAACTGCGTCTTTTAAGTTGTTCGTATTAGGTGAGTTTTACTTTCTTTCCACGAACTCTCAATCGTAGGAAAAAAGGAAGACGAGAATGTTTCATAAAGTTGTTAAGGAAACACGTGACCTGTAGTTTCCAATAACGGTTGGAAAACGTGAGGAGCGTAGGACAGTGCATAGATTACTTATTTTGCGAAAAAAGCATGTTTTGCAGCTGAAAGAACATTTTGAAATGGCCGAATAAATTGTTTCGAATTGGATTGGATTGTTCCGATTATGATATAAACGGCTTCAAATAAAGTGTTTTGTGATGCTTAAATAACTATTTCATATTCTTTACAAAAAAGAAATTAATTTTAATTGTTTTGTATTACAGCACTCTCGTACTCTCAAGGCAATTTAGAAAGAGTTTATGATTTAATATGTTTGAGTGTATGCCCCAGCGCGCTTGATTGCTGTTAAGTACGCTCGAATCGACAAGAAATTCGGATATACGGTTGAAATTTATCTTTTTCAGAATGATTAAATGTTTCTCTTTGAACTAGATATTTTTATTAATTATATAGATTAAATTTGTAACTAAAAAAATTAAAAAATACGACTATTGAATTATCCCGGGAAAAAAAGTTATTAAAAGATATCAAAGTGCACAAATTAGGACATACATCATGTATAGGTAAATGTTATGCCCTCAAATGTGGAAGCCGTGTCTATAAGAGTTAATGCATCATGGAACAAAACAAAAGTGATGCGGGTAACAATGATAATTGTTGATAAAGGGTCTATAAGGGTTAATGCATCACGGGAAAACGCAACGGTGACGCGTATAACAATTGAAACTGAGGATGTACGGTCTATAAGGCTAATGCATAATACAATAATGCAACAGTGTTGCAGTTAACAATTACATCTGTTTTTCAGAGGCGCACGAAAACTTCTAATATGTCTTATAGTCAAAACGCTAATCTTTGGGAGTGAATTTTAATGAGATTTTGCTTTATGAAGAAAGTTTGGTAGTATACGGGTTAAGGTATTATATACTGGTTAAAGCTGGAGATTTCATAAACTATAGCAAAACCATGCGATTTAATGCGTTAACCCTGTTTATTATAGAAATTCATATATTTAGATCCGAGTGAAATTCAATTACAATGAACGAGGGTAAATTAAACATATTTTACACGGATATAAAAATATTCCGGTATCATATGATCTGTGACAGGTGATTGAATGAAAATCTTTAATATGCTGTCTGGTTTCATATTTTGCTCTCAGTAAAAAATCGAAATTTAAAATCCATTTAATGCAAAATGTTAGTATAGATAGCACGCAATAGAAAACATTGCTTCAAGTCACAAAAGAATATACATCATTAACGAAACAAGAAAACTCTAATTATATTAGTCATTTAAAATCGAAAACTCAACTTGATTACGGGTTTTTTTTTCGGTGAGAGTCAACAAGCTTAAAACTAAGCAGAGCTTAAAAAAAAAGCGATGACCGTAAACATTTTTGTCCATGATGACTGAACTTACTATTGATTAAGTTTATAGTTTAATAAGAGACGTTTTTTGTTGACATACAGAATTGGATTCCCATAAAATCGTTATTATTATATAAGATCCGGATATCTTTTGAAGTTACGAAAATTATTATAAGTTGATCATTATTTGACGTAAAGAGCTTCATTCTTGAAATAAAATTGCGTTTCTACCAAAAAACTTAAGATTTACCGTTATATACAAGAAAACATATAAATAAATAAAATTGCGATGATTTTGAAATACAGAAATTAAATTATGTTTATAACGTTTTCCTGAGATAAAATTTATTTATTTTTTAATTGATGCGATTAGGAACGTTCATTAACAAATTCCCCGGTTTATTCTACAATTTGCTGTTTATTTATTGAATTGTCCTATTTATACTTAGAAATATATAGATTTTTTTTCTTTCCCTCATTAACTGTCCTCATACTGTCATTCCCTCATTAACTGTCCTAAATGCAATAAACGAAAGTAAACATAGAAAAATGACTGACAAAATTATTGATTATATAATATTTACTAAAAATCAAACAGTATGCAATGTTAATTAATATATTTAGTATTTTTTCTTATGAAATTTCATTATGTTAATCTATTTCAAATTTCTCCTAAAATTATTCTTAGTCGGTACATTTTCAATCTCGAATTTCGGCTTATGAATATCAGAAGTATATTTCATAAATAGTTTTTTTTTTGTGTTTGTGAGGTGCTTTTTGTATCCGGCTTATAAGATGAAATTATAAATTCCATATAGTGCTTCCTCTAGAAAAATTAGGGACACCCCTTTTAATGAATTGCTAAAATCCTGTATTTTTTAAATATATCAAACAAATCTGAATCTAATTAAACTTAAATTGTTTTCACGAGTACCAAATATATTTTTAGTAGATACACTTATGATTTTTCTTAAGGCTGCCCTTTAACTATCCATACTCCCTTCCATTAAAGAAGATATTTATAGTTTGTCTTTTAAAGTTACACACATACATAGACACACACACATGCACACACACACACACACAGATATATATATGGGCATGTATGTATATGCTGATATATTATAAAAAAATTTTTAAATTTCAGAATTACCCGTCAAATAGACTCTCAAAAAATGTAATTTGAACTTGTTTTCAAGTTATAAATCGATTTTAAAATTAACATTCTTCAAAATGTTTCGATCATGATATTTTTTTTTTTTTTGGTCCTTCTCACTAAACGGCTAGGGCTTATTGATGAGATTTTTTAAATTACTCTTGTAACATTTTCATATATACATGAAAAATTTCACAATATTTGCCTCGCGTATCTTGTAAATTTCAATAATAGTTTTAATGTTGCAAGTAAATCCCGCAGTGGGCCTAATAGGTAAACTCCGCTCCCGTAAGAACACGGAGAATGAAGCAGCACAGGCTTAGCCAGTGTTTGGGAGGTTGAACTCCTCTGTCGGCTGGACTGCTGTGGGACCGTATACGCCAATGTGAGCAGGTGCATGTAAAATCTCTCCGTGACTCCGATGTCTGCCATCTTCAAACGATACCTCTTTGGGTGCAGAATTTGGGTGCTAGGCCTCTTTTCTGGAACTGGCACAAAATTAGGATACCACTCATAGGGGACAACGTTGGTCTGCCAAAATTGGGCCCCCAGAATGAAATGACCGACATCTGTTGAGGTCAAGCCACCAGTACGCCGCTGATCCTTACATAAGAAAGAAAAAAATCTTTCACAAGTAAGTTACTGCTTTCACATTTGGATAAAAGTATTATATTGTTTCTCAATATTATTAGTTATATATCAAACTTTAATAGAAATTAGAATTTCTCGTGCATACAACATCCTCTATTTTGTTCGTATCAGTATTGAAAATAAACCATTTTAAGCATTCTTAAAATTGGACTTTGCAGTACATGTGCTTCGTATTTTTAGTAAAGCAAAATCAATTATTTCATTCATACCAAAATAGCGTGCTTGAAAACGACAGTTCATTGTGTTTATGTATTTGGATAGAAATATCAGTTTCAAATGCATAATTACTTAATAAATGGAAATTTTCACGTATTTCCGTGTTATTTTTACAACTCCCAATCGTAATTTCATGCTTAACATTATTCAAAATGGTACATTTTTTTCTTCCCAAATGTCTTTCAAATAATCTACGGTTGTTACACTTTCATTCAAAACATTTGTCTCTTTTCGAGCCGAAATATCGTTTTGAGAATCCCAATTGCTGATTCTCTTACGTTTGGATGACAGTATTGGCCCTTTATTCAAAATGACCAATCGAATCAGGATTCAACGGAATTTTGAATTATTCTTACACGCAGAAAACTTCATTTTTTACTTTCCACATGCTTCAATAGATTTCATTCATCCTGACTTACTCCAAATTGCTCCCGGATAGTCGATTCCGGACATGGAGGTCGATATTACATCTACTGCATCGCAAAGCAGGTGATGTAATCTTTCGATCCATCGAAAGAAAAGGCAGAAAAATAATGTTCTATTCTCTTCCCCCAAGCGCTGACTTGGCAGCACATTATTTGAAAGGGGGGGGGGGTGTAAGGTTTATTACGTTAGTGATGCCAGAAGGGGAAGGGTGGCGGGCGTTTGAATTCTTTCTGAAATGCTGAACAAATTGAAAAAGAATTTCCCCTAAGTCATATGTATTATAATATATAGAATGGCTATAGATTGATCTAGAAGTTTATTTTTATTTTAATGTTGAACTCCCGAAAGGGAGAAAATTGGCTGAGTGGAAAAAAATATTTCTGTGTAGTTTTAAACAAAACACTACGCTGAAAAAGTTTTAGAAATTGAGATATTATATACTGCACAGTTAATTTTAAATAAAATAATAAATAATGAACGCATGCTTTTGAATCAGCTTTTTTACTTCACAAAGAATGAGTACGTAATACCGTATTAAAGTATGAATTTCAAAAATAAATGAAAAAATGAAGGAATTTAAAATTTTATATTTTATTTAAAATTTTATTTTTTCCCTATACAATGAAAAATTGTTACGCTTTATCTGTAGTACTCTAATCTGCCGAGTTTGTATAGATGGAATATATTTAGTTATTTTTATTTAGCTCTCTCTGTCATTTCATATACAGTTTTTATTCATTATTGTAGGTATGTCGCAGGTCATTTCGATCCATTTCTTTAACTGTGTATTCCCCTCATACATTTTTCTCTTGATTACATCCAGGGTTAAAAATGAAATAGTCGAAAAACTTTATTTTCATATGCATATATTAACATCTTTATTAAGGAGATTTTTTCATATGGTAAAGAATTACAGACAGAAGAATTACAGACAATCTAAACATGTATTTCGAAGTGAAATGTCAGGTTTGTAGAGTTCTTCAATAATTTTTAAGATACTATTAATTACATATTCCAATAGTACCGCAAAATAAATATATCGGCTAATTTCATGCTCCTTTTTTCTAGTTTTAGAAGTAACAACTAGTTCATCTTTGTATTCAGTGCATTCTTAAATATTTGAGCAAAAATATAAATAAAAAAGCTCAAATGTAGAAGAAAATGAAAGGTACCACTGGAATTTCCATTGATTTAATGTCTTTGTTTCTCTATTTTGATGCAGGTTAAAGATTTTCGTAATAGCATGCTAATATTTTTGTAACTCTATATGATCAAATCATCTCTGGAGACGGACAACCCAAATAGTTGCAACCCCAATTTGGGTCGACTGTCTGTTTTCTGGGAATCAAAAAATGAAATGTAAAACGTGTCAACTTCATAACTATCTGGTTGCTAAACGTAGCGCACCAAGGTCCAATTTCATCCTACAGCATATACTCCATACTTTGTTTGATTACAGTACAAATTTACGTTTGGTCTTTTTCCCGTGAAATTTTTCCTTCCTCCATCTTAGTTAAAACAACAGAACTTGTTTATTTGTTAGACGAACAGGTATATTAAGGGTGTTATTTTGTTAAAAACTAAACCATCATGAAAATATTTATCAGCTGTGTTTTCTTCAGACTGCAAAGCGTACTGCACCAAGGACCAATTTCATAACGTTATGGTGCCTATAAGGATGAAAATGACAGACAGGATTGAAAATTCATTTGGCCCAATTTTATAACGCTGTGGTGCCTATAAGGATGAAAATGACAGACAGGATTGAAAATTCATTCATTTCAACATACAAGGTGGTTACAAAAAAAAAAAAAAAACTTTCGCTATGCATGGACCTTTGTCGCCGCTACGCTCAGCCAATCGATATAATATTTTAAATACGATTATTCAGCGGTGTGCGCTCGATTGGGATTATTTAAAACAGTAAATCTCTTACGGTCACTTTTACAGTGAACAAATTTCGAAAATATCCAACGGCAACACCCATTTATTTCCTTCGAAAGTTGATCAGCTATTTTAAACCATTAATGGAGTTAAAACGATGCACGTACGACGAAATCATCTGCCGAACAGGATTCTGACAAGCCCATAACAGCTCAAGGGCGGATCAGAAATTGTATATATTGGGAAAAAATGTTTTCAATTGTTCTACTGTTTTAATTAGTATTTCTACTTTCTATTCCAGTGAATTAATGCGAATTATGTCAATACGCTTTCTCTCTTTGATGACTTTGGTTCTTTACAATACCCGCCTTTGCAAATGCTTTATGCAACTAATTTTCGTCAGACGAGTATATTTCGTCAGACGAGTACAACATTATTTATTGATTTTCAATAAACTGATCAACTTTGCCAGGGAAAACGTGGGTGCTGCAAATTTCGAAATCAAAAAATTTTGAAACTGTTTCACTGTAACCGTAACCGTGACATATCTATTGCTTTAAGCAATCCCAATCTCGATCGCATGCCTCTGAATAACCATATTTGAAATCTTATAACGATTTGCTGAGGGGAGAGGAGGCTAGAGGCCCATGTATGGAGGAAGTGTTTTTAGAACCACACACACTGTGTAAGTAAATAAGGAAAAAATAATAATCAATTAAAGTTATCTATACAGGATGTCCCAGGATTATTGGGACGAAGATTAACGAGAGGTAGGGCACATGATAAGGAATCAGAATTAGATACTTTGAAAGTTCACTATTATTTTAGCAGTGGTTCCAATCCGATTATAAAAAAACTACATGAACAGGACATTTCCGACTATAGGTTGTTCTTCAATTCTGAATCCTTGTATTGGCCCCTATCTCCCCTTAAATTTTATCCCAATAATCTGTTAACACCCAGTATATTACTAAATACATTTATTCATATGTAGCAGAATGGATTTTATATCATTCATTTTCAGTTGAAGAAAACATTTGAACAATCAGCATTAATGTTATTTGAATATGTTGAAAAATAAATTTTAGTTATAAGTCATTGACCAATGCAGGGCAGAAAGGTAAAAGCACATTTTAGGTCATGAAATTTCTTTATTAATATATCCTTAAAAACAAAAATATAATACACTTAAGCATAAAATTTATATTTTAGGCTTCTACTGTTTTCATGAAGTTTGAAATAAATCTCGTAAACATTATTTAATAAAACGCATTTTCTTAAAGTAATATTTAATATAATAACATATTGATATTCCATAGCTAGGATTAGTTTACCTTTCTACTTATCCCTAATAACAACAACAAAAAAAAATCTTGAAGTTTACAAAAACTCTGGAGCTCAAAATTTATAAATGAAAACTACATTCAGTTTACGAGGTAACTGAAATAAAAGATCAATACAGTAACTGTTTTACGTTATTTAAGCCATGTTTTTTGCTCAACCTGTTATAAAATTTAGACATATTATTTACTGTTGAATAAAACATCCTATGCAATACCTTTTAAGAATTTTATTCTATAGCAATTTCTTTTATCTAATTTTTGTTATTTCACTCCACTGCTGTTAAAATAATTAAGTAAAAAAATATCATTATTACGGAAGCCTTTTGTAGATTGTTTGTTAAATAAAAAGATTAACGTCAGGATTTTTTTAAAGACTTCAAAAGAAATCTATTTGAATGATTAAGTACACTTTCATAATGATTAAATACACTTTCATGCAAAAATTAAATACAGTTTACAATTTTTTAGTGAAATATTTTATGAGTATGTTTCACAAATAAATTTATGGGGAAAAATAAATTCGAGTAAAGTGTTTACTTTTCAGTACATTTACACATACATACATTCAGGATAAACCCAATAATTTTTATATGCTGTGAACTCCAGAAATTGTATAACATAGAATTTGGTGATAGATCATTTGAAAAGAACGCGATATCTTTTCATTATAAAGTTTAAATTCCAGCATATCTTAATAAAATCGTTTTTTAATCATAAATATATTTATATACATAATAAGCAAAATAAAATAAATATTTTTCTGTTTAAATATATTTTTCAAAATATGTATTTTAATAAATTAAGCAATCTTCTTTATCGAAAAATAATATTTAAGATTTTCATTTTCGTGTTAAAGTAATCAGATACGTAAAGTATGAGCTTTATGAATAGAAACATGCAAAGTAAATAAAATTTATTCCGAAATTTAATAAGAATATATATTTTAAAAAGAAACGAATATCTATGAAAATGAATCTACAGTTTCTATTTCTTATTAATTTTCTGTGTATGATTAGCAATCAAAGTAATAATATTCTTTAAACAAAACTACTTCATTAAACAAATGTAACGAACTGAATATTTCCCGAACTGAATAATTACTGAAAAAGTAATTATTGTTATGTAACGGTATCTTATTATTTAACTTTTTTTATCAAAATCCACTTAAAATCTCTTTTCTTGAATTAAACAAATTAATTCTTTGATGATGCAAATAAAGGCAAACATGCTCAGAATTTCATTACCAAAGGTTAGCATCTTAAAAAATTCATAAATATAATGCACTGAATTTCGTATGGCTGAATACATTGTAACTATCCATTTGTATTTGCATTGCATAACAATTTGCATTACTATTATTAAGGAATTTTGAATGCTAGAGTTTAATTTAATTAATTGAAAATAATTTTCTATGTTTTTGACTACGTTGTGGTTTACTTAACAATAATAAAATCTGGATTGTGTTATTTTATTTTTTGTTTTCTTTGACACTTAACAATTAGATATTTAAAACTATTTTATAAATATTGTCTGGCAAAGAGATATATGCTTCAACATGAGTTTAATGAAAAAAATTTAATTTTATTAAGTTTAAATATTTTAATTGCATTCACTTTTGACCATATAAATGCATTAATTCTATATTTAAAAATTAATTTTAAAATATATGTCTTTGCCGTTCTGGTGCTCTCTCCCTGTTGTACTGGACTGCAAGATGGCTTATGGCAGAGAAGACGTAGACAGGCGTAATTTAAAATAAATAAATAAAAATATAAAAACTCTTATAAATTTTGGGGTAGTAGTATATATTTTAATATATTTACTTTTTACAATAGCTTATTAGATTCAGTCTATAGTTGTTTTAAAAAACATAGAACCTACTATCATATTTTCCTAAATTATAAAAATAGATAAATTCTTTCTGTAATATGTATTAGGTAAATTTGCTGTTTAGGAATGTTTTATAAAGAAAGATTACAACTTGCATTTGTTTTAAACATAATTTTTTTTTTTTTGCTACAACAGCTTAGACCTTACACCCCTCTCAGAAAAATATTCGAAAGAAATTCTCGTTTCTTATGTCGGTCACCTTATAAAGTGTTGATTTTTTATAAGTGGATCATTCACTATATAATAACAACACTTCTCCTCTTTCTTTTGTGTTGTACGTCTTTAAAAAAATATGAGTTATTTATAAAATTAATGTGAAAAAATTTGCTCATACTCGAATAATTTGTGTGAGCGTATGATGCACCCACACAATTGATTAGTTGACTACTAAATCGAATCCGAAAACCCCACTTTAGCTGCTGGTTTGAATAAATGCTATTCGTAACCCATCATCGTGCATAGCCACTTTTCATTCGTCACAAAGTGATTCTCCCTCTTGCAAGAGAATTTCAATTTCGTCACAGTTCTGAAAGAACGGAACTTCGGAAACTAACGACACAGTTTTACTCCCGATTGTGTCGGCTTAAGCTTGTGGCCTTTATTCATTCTCTGTTTTTTCACTCGCATTGGGCTTTGTTGAGTGTCATATATCTTCCCAGCTGTAAACATTCTCTAAAGGACCCAAGGAAAGCCGATTGCGTCTGTCGGACGACAAATCGATACTTGTACAGAGGAGATCCAGAGATAACGGGATACGTTTGTATGTGGGAAACGGCAGTAGATATTTATTCTGTTTCCTAATGCGGATAGTTAATGCCACTTTTCAATGGAATTTTAGAACTGGGTCTTCTGCTCGTATTTAAAAAGAAATATACATTTTTTTAATTTTTAATATACAGACAGACATGGTAATAGAGATCTTACTGCTAAATGCTCGGATAAAACTGTCATTTCCCTTTCATCTAATAACATTTAATAGGTTGAAAGTAATAGTTTTAATGAGAAAAATACATGTAACGCAATTAAGCATTTAGCTCAAGCATTTTAAATAGAACACATTTTGATATTACTTCTTCCTTGTCCTTTAGTGACGTTGTTCTGAAATAACGGAACTTTGGAAATTAATGACATGGTTTTACTCACGATCGTGTCGGCTAAAGCTTGTTACCGTTACTCATTCTCTTTTTTATGGTATTGGACATTGTACCCTGTCGTTTATCTTCCCAGCGGTAAACATTCTCAAAAGGACACAAAGAAAGCCGATTGCGTCTGTCGGACTACAAATCGATACATGAACAGTAATGATCCAGAGATAACGTGATTTGCTTGTATGTGGGAAACGGCAGTAGATATTTCTTCTCTTACTGAATGTGGATGGCTGATGCAGATTTCAAGGACTGGGTGTTCAACTCCCGCCTGATTTTAAAATAAATAAGATTTTTTAATACGGGGACAGTGCGGGATAGTATAGATCTTACTGCTGAATGCCCGGATAAATTTTTCATTTGCCTTTCATGTAATCTAATTTTAAGTGCAATTTTGGGATGGTAATTTTATAATATAAAACTATATTTTTAAAAGACCATGCTTTTGTTTGCTTTAAGCAAATACTTTTTATTGTTAGTTTAAAAATGTATAGATCTATATTTTTAGTACCATCATTACATTGGCTGGAATTCCATAAAAGTATCTTTTATAATTTTTAATATCTAGTAATTTTATTTTTTGGAAAAAGACGTGTATTAAGTAATTTTTAAATCCTATAAATGAGCAAGTGTAACTAAAAAGAACCATAACGTACCATTTTAAACCTCATTATAAGTTTAACAGCTTCCTTTCCCCTATTTGAGTCCAACTAACGACTTAAACTTCAACCTAAAACTCTGCTAACTGCCCGCTTTAACACGTTCTATTCGCCAGACATAATCGCACAGTGAGGCAGCCACTTCCATTTTGAAATTGATTTTTGTCCCACACAGGCACTGTGTCTCTCTCCTTCCTTCTGCAAGGGAATTTCAATTTCGGGCACAGTTTTGAAAGAACGGAACTGGAAATTAATGACCTGGTTTTGCTCGCGATTTTGTCGGCTAAAATCTGGGACCGTTATTCATTCTCTTTTCCCTTGCATTGGGCATTGTTCGGTGTCATATATCTTCCGAACGGCAAACATTCTCAAAAGGACATAGGAAAAGCCGATTGCGTATGCCAGGCGACAAATCGATACGTATAGAAAGGGGCCAAAGATAACGGGGTATACTTGTATGAAGCTGGATCATTCTTCTTGTTCCGTAATGCCACTGGATAATGTCATTTGACAATGGGTTTTTAAAAGTTATTTGTTTACTCACAGCAGTATTGAAATGTGAATTGGAAATCTTAATGTGGGGCCATATTGGAATAATAAAGATCTTCCTTCGGAGAGCTTTGGACGTAATTACTATTTCCGTTTCTTGCATTAGTTTTCATTCTTCAGAAATCCAATAGTTCTAATGACAAAGTTACTTTTAAGTGTACTTCAAAATTTGACCTATACGTTTTACATAAAATGTATACTGATGGGTATCTTGTCTAATTTGTTACTTTTTGCTAAGCATTCCAAAAAATCTGCCAAGAAAACTTTTATCTATGTGAGATTCTAGCGAATACGTTATCGAGAAATATTTTTAGTATAGACTCTTTTTTTTTAATTCTAAATGCACCATTGAACTATTTTTATTCGTGATGCATGCATTAAAGATTTTTTGGAGGGAAAGCTTTCATATATTGTAATTTCTGTGTTTACATTTTACAATTCTTTACAGCAATACTAAGCCTGTTTTTGTGTCATATTATAATAATCCATACATACTTATCATTACTTTTTTTGAAGTTGGAATATCATAAAAATTTAGACAAAATTCATATTTTCAAAATAAATTATCCACATTAAATAACTTTCGTACAAACTTTCTTCCTATTGAAGTGCAATTAAAATAGTATTGATAAATATGTTTTGATGGACTAAAAATCATTTCTGTTGCTACTGTAATTTTAATGTAACGAAAACCTTTTTTTAAGCGATCGTATTTTCCAAGTTCTATACAAAGAGCGAGAATCAGGAGTAGTCTTCAATAAAACTCTCCAGGGGATATTTTTAATGTATTAAAAACTTCCTCGTAGAACAGCATTGAAGAAGGAAATCAAAAATCAGTATTTACGAACTTCCAGTAATAATTAAATACTCCATCTTCAAACATTATCTTCAACACAACATACTTGAAAACTGCATTGAACTAGATTGAAAAAGGACACATATGTCTCTTTTGAAATGTCCTGTCTTCTTCAAACTCAGTTTTCCCTTCTCAAATTTATGTTCAGACTTCTTTAGTTTTAGCTTTGACCGTAACTAAGCTTATCATGTAAATATTTTATTGTTTTTCCCTTTCTATGTCCAAAGTATTAGAATTCTATTATAATGTGAAGAGTTAAATAAGGTTGCTGTTTTCATACAGTGGATGCTGTTGGTTTAGACGAAATTCTTTCATTCTATGCTTATCATATCCTTATTTTTAGTCTAGTTGTTAAAACGTAGGATTGAATGTTTTAGTTTTTAGTTGACTAGTCATGGTCATACGTTTGGTCTTTTTACGGCACTGAAAAAAAATGGGATGACAGGTACTAGTTTTGTTGACATACTCTACTTCGTGTGATGTCCTTCTTTCTACAAAGGGAGTACACATGTTATATATAAATTCCTAAAGATTGTTGGAGCACGACATCTAAAGTCTGGACATTTGTGAAAGTGATTTAAATATTGATTTGATTGATTTCAAATTTAAACGCCGTTTTTTAATAATACGCCAGTTTGAAATATTTCTCAGTTGAATGATAAGTGGTTGTGTTTTAATTAACGTAACATTTAAAGCAATGGAATTTATATGTATAGCTACACATAATTTCAAAATTATATTGTTGTGAGTAGAGAGTTAAAAGAAACATTATTACATATGTATAGAAAATTGAAAATATTGAAACTAATATCACTCACTATAGAGGGCATTAATTTTTCATTTTTTAATTATATATTCATATATTTATATATAGTTTGAATTCCACTTCAAACAAACATTGTGCTACCCATCTGGATACGGCTTTTAACATACGTTCTGTTCTAGTAAGTAAAAATTAATATTCAGAATAGTTGAAAACATTTCCCAGAGTAGGAAGTGAAATTTTCCAGAAATATTCTTACTTTCTCTAAAAACCCAAACATTATATGGTTTCTGAATTGGAAACCCACAAGTAATTCGTTACACGAAGCTCTTAACAAAAGAAAACAATTTAAAGTCATAATGCTTGCTCTTTCTCCACGTTTCAGACAATATTTCTAAAAGGTAAATTACGCTAGAGTGAGATAACTGTGTTACGATCGGCGTTATTGCTTTCAAGAAAACGAGATAAGAATAAGCTATTTCAGGAACAATATGCTAATAAATTTTCTGCTCAGAGGATAGGATATAACTTTCAGCGTAATTTAGTAAAGATAAATATCACCCATGGGTGTTTATTTCTGATACATTATGCCTCATTAAATATCTTAAATCTAAGAACATAATTAGTCTGTTTCGAAACTTTTAATGAATCATTTCATCATATTTTGCGAGAATATGATACTTGAGTATATGATATAAGGACGTCTAATGGTATTGTTCTGCTCTTACCCCATTTATAAATGTATGTCTTTGAAAAGATGTTGAATAAAACATCTGATCAAAATTTTTTATATGCATGGTGAAAGAAGAATACAGTCAAATAACATTTGGACAAATAGAACTAGTATTGGCTAAAAAAAGTATTTATCCATGGTCAAAAAACTGTATACTATCATTTAACATAATGCACCCAATGTTAAATAGACAGCATCACACCACTGGTCTCGAAATTTCTCGTAGTGTCACTACCGCAAACTAATCAGTATATTGCAAAAGTGCATATCTCCAATGATATAATTTAAAGATATTCAAATTATAAATATAAGTATTCTTGCTTTAGTGGAAAATGGTACTTAATAAATAAAAATAGTTTCAATAAAACCTGTAAAATGTAAATCTCCCCGATGGAAAAACTTGATTGAAAATGCAATGTATAACAAGTTGAAACCTGCATACAGATTTTGCAACAGAAATGGAAAGAAATGCCGCATAATTTAATTAGAAAATCATGATAAACTATACCCAAGATCTCCATCGTCATCAGCAATGCCAAAAAGCTGCAATCTCTTAATGCACTCCCAACTGTATTTTAGGGATTGTGCCGTTTATTAATATATATATATGTTAAGTCTGATTAACAAACATACTTATTTGGCGTACGACTTTGCTTCCGCCTTTGGCTTCAGCAGTAAGTAATGGTTGAAATAAATAGATCATGGACGTCATTCAATAAACTTGGGCATCTGTGAAACACAACCTCATAAACGCTTTAGTAGATTTGCGCATGCTTCATAAAGTTATTCTCAATTGAAAATGTCAGTTTACGAGCCGAATTCTCGCCAATTGCGGGATTTTAATTTTCTGCTTCAATATGTTCTCAAATATTTATGTTGAGGCCGCTGTTACTGAAAGAAAGTGTAGTGAATGGCTTCAATGTTTCAAGAACGGTGCTTTTCAAGTCGTATACCGGTATTGCGGTGGAAGAGAAAATGTTTTTGTAGAGTCATGATTGTAGATATGACTTGTGCAAAAGAAAGAAGAACTGGAAAAATCATCTAGAGTGACTGAACAAGGATCAAGGATTTTGAACTTTAAATCATAAATGTAAAAACTTTTTTTTTTTAACGATAAAACCTCGAATTTTAGGGATCGGAGGATAAAACAGTGGAAGCAATGTTTTAAAACTAACTAGCTGCGTGACCGTTCTTCGCAAGGTAGGAAATGAAAATTTTCCTTACATATGTAATTCAAATTTATTCATGATGTGGAATTAAAAAAAAAAAAGCAAAATTATTTGACTCTTGATGTGAAGTTCGTGTCATGAGTACTAACCTGGCATCATTGCAGTATAATGACTCAAAAAACTGCGTCAGTGTCATTCACTATCAAAAACCAGGAAAGTTTAATGGTTTGCAGAGAATTCCTGGCTTTCAAAATGTCTTATTTCTACATCATACTGTTTTTTAGGCTCAAATTGTAGCATTAAATACCTAAGACACTTCATGAAATGGACAACCATTTATTTCTTTCCGAACATGTACAATATAAGGAAAGTATTGTAATCATGAAAAAATTCGACTTCGAGATTTTGATGTATATACACGTTTTGAGGTCTTCTGAATTCATTTATGCTATTTTCAAGAGATATTTTTAAAATAGCTTCGCACCCGCTCTTCATACGGGAAGAAGCGAATATTTTACTACTAAAATCATATCTGCATGTGACAAAAGATAATTTCATTTTTAAAAAAGTTCAAGTAATCTCCTCTGTTGAAATTACTGCGGGATATATTAACGCCAATTAGAATTACTTTTCGTTTAGTTGGTTGTAAGACAACCGTTGAAAAAGGATAAACACTTTTAATTTCATGAAATATTTATTAACGTGGTATATTGTGATTTATTCATATTATCCTTACAAATCTAATAATACTACCTATTACGTACATTAATACTATCTATCTTCGCTTCTTCCTCTTCAAGGCTCCCTTGAAAGAAACAGCTTATATTATTTGGCCCCAACGGGATCTTTTGATTCTATGGCGATTCTTTGAAATTTACGCATTAGCATAAATAATAATCATTTCACATAAGGGTTGCCATTAAGGAAACTCTCCATATATATTTAATTTATACATAGTTTTATAAGATTGGCGTATTTAACGCCGCAAACCGTTTCATCTTACCGTGGGGAGAAAATATCCAAGGGGAGCCATTTTAAATATCCATGTATCTAATATAGCGATATCTTTTATATCCTCCATAGTCCTGTCTCCTGAAAAACATCAAACTGTGTAATCTCGGGGAGCTACTTATTCTCGCTTTAATTGTGACAGGGCGTTAGAGTTGCAGAGTTTACAAATTTAACGCATATTTTTTAATTTATGACGTCACTGTTTGACTGCCGTAAAGGATACCCCGGTTGGTTGAGGGAGTTAATTTCGATATTTCGCATAGTAGTTTTCAAACGGTATCATTAAAACTTTGCGTTATGTAAGACCTTTATGGAGGAACGTAATTCGACGTTTAAATAAAACTATAATCGGAACCTGCACGCATATGTTAGGCAACGCCTGCGCCATAATTAAATGCCACGAATAAAAATAGTAAATAGAAAAATTTGAATATATCGCGCGTTGAAACGAACTTTGTTACTTTTAAAATGAACATTTTCAGCACCGTGAAGACATTTCACTTTTTAAATAAGCACCGGATTAAAATACCACTTCTAATAATAATAATCGTCAATTTCTTAGTTTATTTCTACAGTAAATTTTAGTCAAAATATCGTCTCCCTGTGTTGAAAATAGAGCTGGAATAAATGAGTTAAAATTATGGCGTAATTTTTACGTATCTTAAAGCATTTGACGTCATAGATCCTCACTTGCGAATTGAAATTCCGATATCCCATTTAAAAACTCGATTGGTTGAAAAAAACGTTTTTTTTCTAATCCTTTCAGTGGCAATAAATTCTCGTGCCGTGATCGCAATGTAATGAATGGCGTAAGATCGCGTTGATGCTATTAAATTCTAAACATTAGGCTGCATTAAAATTCGTAAAACATCATCTAATTTACGTACGTTTTTCGTTTTTATTTTAAAAGAGGGAGAAAAGAATGTTTCACGATTTGTCAAAATATCAAAAATTTATGACGGATAGAATTCAAGATGCGACAGTTTTAAAATTATTTTACGAAAAAATTCGCCGAAGCAGATGCTTAGTAAAAAAATTCTTAAAAATCAGTAAATCATGTTACGTATTCAGAACAAACTGTTTTTAAAAGAAAATTTCCTCCTCTATCCGATGATACAAATGCCGTTTCGCTGCGAGCGTAATTTCCGCCGTTATTACGAATTAGGTGAGAAAAAATGCCAAAAATCGCATAAAACATAAAATAAAAATAATTCTAGGTCGAATTTTGAAAAATCGCTTCGAGGTGCGCAACTACATATTTACATCTTCCCGAGTACCAAATTTGGTGTTTCTAGGTTTAGCCGTTTGTCCGTAACGCTACCGGACAAACGGCTACACCTAGACAGAGAGAGAGACACCTTCTTTTATAAAAATCTGATGTGTCCAACACATGACTTCCTTGCACGTCTATTAAATCAAAAATGTTTTCTACGCACTTCCTCTAAACTTATTTGTTTGAAAGAGATAAAATATCAATAATAGTAAGGTTTAGCGATTTCTAGCCAAATATTTCGATATCGCCAAGCTGAGTTCAATTTGAAACATTTCCTTCTGACACTTTATTTGGCGATATTTCACCAAAAGCCGACAAACTTGAGATAGTTTGCGAGATTTTGGGGATAGCAAAAGTAGTCATTGACCAAGGACTTTCAATGAATTGAATGCATCCATACACCTTAATGTATTTAAAGTCATTTGGCTCACCCTGTAAATAAATTTCCAGTCGATTGCTGTCAAAAAAGATATTGAAAACAGTTGGTATTATAATATAGTTCTAAATACGAAAGTTTAAAATTCTACGGGTTTAAGTTTTAGAGTTTTACAAAATAAGAAATAATTTTTGGGGCCAAATTTGGCGATATTTCGGCGAAACTCGTCAGTGTCGACGACATTTGGCGAGATTTTAAGCATGGACCAACAATGACAGATTATCGCCAAATTTGGCGATATTTCGCCAAAACTCGCCAAGAACGATGACAAATGGCGATGCTTTGGGCATGGACCAAATGACTGACTATCGCCAAATTTCGCGACCTTTCGGCAAAACTCGCCAAGGTCGAGGACAGACGGCGAGATTTTGGGCATGTACCAAACAATGACTGTCTACAATTGTATTATATTGAAGATGTCCATATACATTAAAGTACTGAAATTCTTTTCGGTGGTCCTGTAAATAAACTCTCCCGTAGATTGGATCCAAAAATCGAGATGCACAACTAGATGTCACAACAATCTTATATGTGAAATTTCATAATTTTTGAGATTTGAGAGTTAAATATGCACAACGTACACCAAAAGTCGCCAAGCTTGGCGACTTTTGGCATTCTTCTTGAGGGAGGCATGTGACCGTGGTCGGACCATTACCTAACTTATGTGGTAGGACGGTATTGTGCTTGAAATGGATGACTGCCCCTAAAACTGCCATTGACCGTAATGTATTGGAAATCTTTTGAGTGTTCCTGTAGCAGAACTGTAAATGATAAAGAAACTTTTTTTAATGGAGAAATTCATTTTCTAACTCTTTACAGCATATATCACTTCTGAGTCATTTGAAATAGCCCAATACCTCTAAAAAACGCTTTTATGAATTTCGGCCCGTAGAGCGTAATGTATTTCGAATCTTTTAGGCGGTTCTGTAGATAAACTATCCAGTCGAATGGAACCGAAAGGGGAGGTGCACAACTAGATGTTACAACAATCCTAAATATAAAGTTTCAACATTCTACGATTAATAGTTTTTGAGATATGAGAGTTTAATGAATTTCGGCCCATTGAGCGTAATGTATTTCGAATGTTTTGGGCGGTCCTGTAAATAAACTATCCAGTCGAATGGAACCAAAAGGGGAGGTGCACAACTAGATGTTACAACTATCCTAAATATGAAGTTTCAACATTCTACGCCTAATAGTTTTTAAGATATGCGAGTTTAATGAATTTCGGCCCATAGAGCGTAATGTATTTCGAATCTTTTGGGCGGTCCTGTACATAAACTATACATTCGATTGCGACCAAAAGGGGAGGTGCACAACTAGATCATAGAACAATCCTAAATATCAAATCTCAACATTCTACGACCAATAGTTTTTGAGATATGCGAGTTACATACATACGTACGTACGTACGTACAGACGGCATGGAAAATCTGACCACAATAGACTCGCCTCTGGTCAAAATGAGTTGCAGACGCGTTAATATGATCGTGCATGCTAGCCTACGATGAGATGCATCGAAAAAATTCTTAAAATTAAATTTAGAGGTAGTCAAAATCGGTTTTTTTGCCGAAATTTGGCCCCCAAAATTTTTCGGGATCACATTACTTCCTTATACTACGTACAAGGAAGTAATAAGTAGAGAAGAGATAACATGATTTTCTCTTCACAATTTATATACTCATGCAGATTAACATTGAATAAAGTACAAAGCTCGTTAGCAAATGCATATTATTACAGGCGATTAAGCAAAATTAACTTAATTTTAGCATTGCATACATCTGTAATTTTTTTTAAATGTGAATCGGTTTTATATTTTTGTATTTCTGTAAACGCTTAGAAACACATTTAAATCGGTTATTGACTATAAGAGAACTAACTTAACCCTTTCAGATCACACTAAATAATTTCTCTTTAAATTATCATCATCATCAATATTATTATTATTATTCTTGCTTTTGGTAACAATGATTTAATTTTTAATAAAGATATAAATAATAATCTTGTTATTAAAAGTTCGGGGAAATTTGTTTTTCTTTTTGTGCATAAATTAAGACATCCATCCTATCGATAGTATAGGTAATTTTTTTGTCCCCAATTATTGACGCAGGGTCTGAAAAGGCTAAATGTCAAAACTTTTGTTATACTTATATTTTTCTTTTATACACCTTAGTGTTAATGCATCAGAATCAAGAATATTACGCATATTTGCAATTGTGTTTTAGTCACGAGATTTCAGAGAATATGAGTTATGAATAATTAATTCTGTACTGTATCTCTTGAGGCACAATAATCATGCCCTTATTATGGGTCGTAGTTATTTTATTAAATAAACTATGTAATTTCTTTTAAATCTTAAATCTTTCAAAACTTTATTTCAGTGAATTTACACATTAGTTTCCCTCTACATCATATGCACTATCTGTAAATTATGTATAAAAATATTTTCATCAGAATTAGCAACTGAAGCCCTTTCGAAAAATGAGCCTGCCTAAAATTTCAAAATTAAACGAATTTAAAGTTTTATAAAGCATTAAAAGAAAATCTTAAAAATCTAAAAAATAACAGAATTTATAATTTTATAATGGTTATTTACACATTTAAAACAGCTTAAAATTTTATCCTCTTGGTCTGAGTTCCCATTTTAATATATAAAGGACTTAATTCAGGCAGTATACTTTCTAAGTACTATAGTTCTAATTCAATGATAAAACGGAAGGATTTAATTACACACGTTCTCTCTGTGCTTAAATGGCTCTTAATGAAGTGGATGAGAGTTCCTATTGATTAAATTGGTGTTAAAGAATTTTAGTTACTAGCGCAGAATCCGTTAAATGTTAAATTCTGTTAATACGAAAGTGTCATTATAGTTCGTTCTGAATAACTAAGTGCGAATATAATTAAAAATTAAAAACTTCAAGATTTAATGATTTTTAATTTTAGCACATAAAATGTTTAACAAATGATATGAAAATATGATTTAATTTGAAGACAGTTATTTGTCTAGACAAGCGAAGTATGATATGCGAAGGAGTATAAGATCTCTAAAAGAATCGAGCATTCTTGGCACGATAAGTATAGTAAGCTCTGTAGGTTATTGATAGAATTAAGGCTAATACAAATTTGAAATGATAAACTGATAAACATAGTGAAGTAAGTCTCATACATATTATTTTTCCTAATCGGTATGAAATACTTCAGAATACACTGCTTCAAATTGAAAGCATTTTTACTTCTTCAGAATTAACTAATTAAAAAGATGATTAATATGCATTTTTACATACAAAAAATCTGGGTTTTTTTTTTTTTAAAAAGGAAATTTTACAAGAAGCAATATTTTAAACTTCTCTCTACTGATGAACAAATGGACTGGATAAGAAACTTTGATTAGTTTTCGAATTCAAGAAAACTATTATTACCATGGTTCGGAATGTGTCACAAGAGCAACTAAAAGAAAAAATTCGAAATTTGTGTTAAAAAATTGGATCAGTGTTTAATCTATAAATAATTTCAAAAATTCTCTTACATATTCCGTTAAAAACGGATTAAAATGGTATTTTTATTTTAACTATGCACTATCTATTCTTTATTTTATTTCTCTCTATGATTCCGTATAAGCAAGTATTTGAGCTTTACATTATTATATTACAGTACTAAGCAGCTAACTTGTGCAGTTAAATAAATTTAAAATTGTCTATCTTAATGTTTTATTGTATTTATTTTCCTTCAGAAATTATTAAAAATTAAGCATTCTAAACGTGCATGTGGTAATAATGTATTTAGTGTTATTAACGATTAGAAAATCAAATTCTAATTTGATTATTTAATTATTTATATAACTTCGTTAATGCTAGACATGCATATGAAAACTACTTTAACGTGTAATTGGTATTATCTTACATTTTTAGTGCGGTTAGTAGTTACATTTTTAGTGTGGTATAAAAAATTCGAAATTGTTTTTGAATGTATAGCGTTTCAGCAAATACAGAACAATCAGTAACACATTTTATCCTAAAATTTGCTACTGATCGTTACAAGGAAGTAATTCATCCTGAATTTTGATTTTCGGATAATGGAACAAATTTTAAAGATATTTACTAAAATATATTGTAATGTGTTTAGGATTCTAAGTCAGTCACAGTACATATCCTTATAATAAATATTGTACAAATACTATTGATGCACTAAAGACGTTTAAAACATGTTTTTTAACGACAAAAAAATGTCTTTCCAACGTACTTTTAACGTTTTTTGAACTAGTTGTGCTACTAGGGATTACGCTGAAAGATTAACCCATTAAAAATATTTTAAAATTTAAATCACTGAATAGGGCACCACTTTTCACGCCAAATAAGAGGAAAAATGCTTAAGCTCTCTAATTTAGAACACTCTACTATTGAGTTGCGACATACACTATTGCATGTTATGTTTTTAAAGCAAACAAAACAAATTGCCTAAAGAATTTCAATTAATTTCCGACAAAGAAGCCTTCTACGATCCGTAATCCTCTTTAATTTAAAAGTTTTTCTGTTCTTCCAATTAATGTACGCAAACAAAAGAACAGTGATATAAATACATCATCTACGCCAGAACTCAAGCTGTGCAACTTGCTTTTTAGATTACTTGTTTGAAACCTTCGCCAGTGTAGTTCAAAGCTGAATACCCTGCATTCATTCATTTTTCTTTATTTTTCCCCCTTTCTTCTTCACTTCTCTACCCAAATTTACAACAGTTTCCGAATCACTCACCAACAATTTTCCCCGATGTGTTATCACCAGAGTTGGCCTGGTATTTTTATTTTATTTTATTTTTTTTCACAAACTACTCGCAATCTCTATTTAAAAATTGATTACGAAAATTCTCGCTCGCTCCCCTCCTCTTTGTAAGAGAAAAGAACGAAAAAAAGACCGGGAAATTTCCGCATGGTTTGGAGATGGGGGAGATGCAATGACGCTTAATGATCCGTCGCTCTTCCCGAGTTCGAGAGACGTAGACTATGCCCCTACCTCCGGCGTGGAGGAATTTCGCCCACTTTAATTTTTTGTGAACCATTTGTCCCTGTCAGTTTAGCGGCGTGAAAAGAAAAATTTAATCTACAATTTTAAGCTTTACTTTCGTGCTTCCTTAATGCTGAGTAGTTGGGAAAAAATGAATGCGTTTATGATTTTAAAATAGGATAAAAAGTGTACTGATGTTGCTTTAAAGGTGGTCGATTCTTTTTTCCCGCTGAGATCTGATAATAAATCTGTAAAGCGAAAGAACTTTTTTGTGCGGTTCGTAACTTAAAAAAAGAGTTTTTTTTTCTTGTAAATACATTGTTTAACACGAAAAATGTGACTTTAATGATATCGTATAAATTGTCAATCATAGGAAAAATTAAAATGTTGAATGGGATGTTTATATGTTTAGGGAGATCGAAAATATGAGTTGAAAGCATGTATAAGATAGCTTGATAAGATAATTCCGATAGTGACTTTTTCCTGATTCTCAGTTGTGACTATATAATTTAATGGATTTAACTTACACGGAAAGCCTTGTTATGTAGATTCAGTCGGAAGAAACACCACTCTAGCTTTGGAATTCCATCTTATAATTCCATAGAGGTCTCCTGTTACAATTTGTAAATACTTGAGGCCCCACATGCACTACTGGGAGTAAGTGTCCTGTAACAATCTAAATATTCTAAACCAGTAAGAATTTTCATCGGACTGGACTAATGGTAGTTTTTATACTGAACATTTCGTGAATCCCAGACGTTTCCTTGTATTACTGCTTTTTTTTAAGCTTATAGTTCTGCAATCAGCGGGCTAGTATTCAATTCATAAACTGCGATATCGAAGCTTCATCACTAGGCATACATATTCATTGATATTGTGTTTATAAAAAGTTACGTTTTTCTTTAGTTTTCAAAAACTAATGACTGAATATTCGATGTATGAAAAGAAAGCACACTACGTTACAAAGCATAAATAAAAAAAATATCTTAATATGAAGCTCAGAATGAAAATTGATTTTTTACCACCGTTTCAGATTTGGAAAGTGATGGAACGAATATGAAAGCAAAACGTGCTTGAAATATTTTCAGATTGAGCAAATACTGGTTTAATACTTGAAAGATTGAATATATTCTTCAATTACTGAAAAATTTTTAATTAGATTTCAAAATATTAAAATATGGTTTTACTTTATGAAAAGTTGCTTCAAAAATAAAATAAAATAAAGGCTGTCAAAGAATTAAGTTTTCTAAACAGTACGATATTTGCAGAATTACTACCTTTTTTAATAAATGTGTCTTATCTTTTTGCTCTAACGATCATAAAAAAAAGGATCTTCAATTTTACTGTAAATATATTTTTTTTATTGCATGTTTTGGAAAACTAAAATCTGTGACTCATTGTTTCAAAATTATCACTGATTTTTTTTAAAATTGGAACAATGAATTTAGTAATTTATTTTTATGTATTCCAAAGCGCATTTGACTAAGGTAAAGGTATGTGAGTGTTGAACATTTCGATCGTTTATTAACCCTCCAAGCGGTTGTGTCATAAGCTCCCGTACACTATATTGCAGTTTTCATTGCATTGCATGTATTATTTAAATTATTTATAACATTCAGGTATAAAAAAAGAAGTTTTTATAGTAAAGCCTGTAAGTAATTTAGGAAATTATTTTTTAATAGTTAAAAATCTTTTATATAATTTTAAAGCTGCTTGAAATTTTTACCCTGAAAAGAACTTTACACTATTTGCATATTTCCAGGAAGCTCAGAGAGTTAAAAAAATATCTAAGTACACAAACTTTACAGAAAGAAAAACAGAAAGAAAACACTGAAATTTGTTAGTTGAATATACAGAGTCTTTAAAAAATATGTCACGTTCTTCGCAAAATGTTAATACGATATGGAAATTAACACTTCGTATCCCATCAAAATCCCCATCTCTCGAAAGTTGTTTAGAATGTGAAATATCGTTCTTTTAATAAACATCAGTTTTAACATGTGAGGCTGACAGCCAAAGAAGTTTACTCGTCTAATCTCTCCTACTAATTAATTATTCCCCCTTTTCACCTCTGGGGAAGGATTTGAGAAACTTAATTTCCTCCTGTTGTTGCCTGTCACACCAAAGATGTGTGCCGCGTTACAAGTTAGTCAGAAGCCTGAATATAAATTTTCCCGCCTTCAGTTACTTAGAATTTTATGCTGATGATTTAGCTGAACGTACAATAATTATATAGCAAGAACGTGCGAGTGTGCACAACAGTGTTGTTTCGGGGATTTAGAAGAGTAGTTTCATATGAGAGTGAAGGTTTGGGGATGCCCAGAATTGCTTGTTTGTATTCGTCGCTGGATCCATGTAATTTCCGAATAAATTTATTAAATTATGAAATGTATTATAAAATATAAACTATAAACTGTATTACTGATAATAATATTGCTTTTTATAAAGATAAGTGGCAAATGTCCTTCACATTTGGAAGGAATGAAAAAAGTAGAGGAAACTAATGAACTGTAATAAAGAAATATATATAACGTAAGTTATCATTTTAACAAACCCTGTCATTTCGTAAGACTCTAAAACAAAGGATAAAAGATACTTTCGTCTTAACTTTTAAGAAGAAATTTATTTAGAAATTTTCACGATTGCATAAATAATGCAAATATCATATTTTATCATACTACTTGCAAATCGAACTCAAACTTCAAGATGTAATTCTAAACGTTATATAAGTCATTCATTGTTAGTTATTTCTTAAAATAGTGACTTATTTGATTTTCTCGCATTTAAAAAGAATAAATTAGTTTTCATTTTTCTTTTTCGAAATGCCAATCTCTATGTCAAAATTTATTATTTGTTAAAAATATGCATCTATACAACTGATTAGTCAACGTTAACTAGAAGATGCCTGTATGCAAATGTCTAAAAGTTAATTAAAATGGCATTTTTCTAAAAGTGAGAGTAGGGCAATATAATAATAACCTGCATCATATATCTAATCTCACAAATCCAGCACTGAAGCAATCGAAAAGTGGGGGAAAAGGTTCAAAATAATGAAATAAAGCAACATGTGAGGGTTAGAGTCTTATCATAATAATGACCGATAATATGGCACGCTTCAACGGAAGGAAATTAAAGTTTTGGTAATACTTCCCTTGGGGTGAAAAAGAGAGACTAATTAATCAGCCGGCAGGAGGTTAAATATACACTTCCTTTTTCTATCGCTATCTGATTATGAGTTTGCTGTTCATGAAAGAATCATAATTCTACCTGTTACTTAAACAATATTTCCTTAAAATAAAAATTGAGATTGAATCAATCAAATAATAATATCGTACATTATTCCTGGCCTATTACTTTCCTAAAAACTGATAGTGAGAAAAATAGTTTCTGGCTACTAGAGAAAGCAAAAGAAAGCATATTAAACTTGTGTACGTTCCAGCCACCAGTTAATTTTTTAAAGCACTGTATTTATAAATTTAACCTCCATAGACTGTGATTTTAGGAGTGAAAATAATTATTTCATATAATGTCAGTGATACTTTCTTACAGCATTTCGCTATCAAAAAGTGTTGAATCAAATGTTATAAACTACAACTCCATTTAATAAACTAACTCTGATAGTAAACGCTTCCCTACTAGCAATTTTGCTCGGGTCGTCATCGGCTGGATGCGTGGCCGGTGGTAGCCCGAGCAAAATTGCTAGTCGGGTTCATATCTCACTCATTTAACTCTTAATTATTTTAGGAATCTACAACTTCAAGAAATGAGAATCTTTCCAAATTGCACTATTTCAAAATGTTTCATTGGCGGCACTAGTTTTGCCCTTTTCTCTAACTATTATTGCCTTTTCATTTACAAACATTCATGTTAAAAGAAGGTTAATTTAATAATCAAAATAGTACTTCAGATATATTTTTCCTTTTTTTTAAAAGAATGAACCTTGATTTCTCATAAGAGGGGTGCTGAACATTTCCATACAGTAAGTACCACAAATCCTACCTGTCCCACCTAGAAACTAATTGTCTTCCTTGTGCTAGATGTGTTTAAATGTGGCTGGCTGGTCGTTGAATAATTCATTAAAATCATGCAGAGGCTTGAAATTAAACTCTGATTTGAGACATAGCAGCTTACAAGAACCAAGAATGTTTAGCTGGATTTTGAATTACATGCGGTTTCATTAATATGTACGGCTGTATTTATCTCATGTCCGCATACAAAAAAACTGGAAATGTGCTGGATGCCTATTTTTTTAATGCATGAACAATTAGTTCATAATTTAAGTTGCATTTAAATTATAAAAATCAATTTTCAGTTGGCCTTCTTTTTTGTTTTGATTAACTATTTATTAAATTTTGAAAATTTTGAATCTGACGGTTGAAAATTTCCAACCATGCTTATATGCAGATACAACGTGGTCATTAAAATGTTATGGACACCTTGCCACCGCTCTGTTCAACCAGTCGAAATTAGATACCAGATATAGTTACTGAGAGGTATGCGATCGAAATTGGGATAGTTGAAAACAATAGAGCTCTCATGGTTACGGTTACAGTGCAAACATTTAGAAAATTTCCAATGGAAATAACCAGTTTTTTACTTGCGAAATTTGATCAGCGTATAAAAAACCTTAATTAAGCTGCCTACGATACATGTAAGACGAAAATTGGCGGCGTAAAACATTTGCAAAGACAAATATATTTTTATTTTAATTAAAAATTTTAATTAAAAAGAAGAATGTATTTTTATTTTAATTAAAAATAAATAAAAGAAAGTTATTTTAATTAAAAATTAAAATACTTTTATTTTAATTAAAAATTTTATTTTAATTAAAAAAATATTTTTATTTTAATTAAAAGTGCCCTGGCGTTAGTTTAATATTTCTATTGTTTATTCCCTTGAATTAATGCGAATTATTACAATGATTTTTTTCTCAGTGTTGACAGTGGTTTTTTACAATTCCTTAAATAACTAGAAGTCAAAGCCCGCTGTGGAAGCAATTACAACGGGCACTAGAAAAAACATTTGGCGAAAATTATCTATACTCAATATCTTGATATGTATATTCTATGTATGTCCACCTAAAATAAATAACTCCATATTCAGTTTTTATTATATACGCAAATCAAATTTCATACTCTTCTGGAAACGCACGGAAACTTTTAGCATTCAAAATATTTCGTTTTGTGTACACAGTTTTTCTTATGTCCGTGCAGACGATTTATTTGTGGAAAAAAAAACTATGTAATCTGGAAAAAATATTTTAAACGATTTGGAACCAGGCTTTCCTTTCAAAGCCTGATGACCGTGATGAATAGGACGTCATATCGATTGCAACATGTCATTTTGTCACTCAAATGGTTTCCTTTTTTTACTCTGGGAAATAAAATGGAGCTGAAAATAGAAAAAAAAAGACGCTTCAAAATTAGGGAACCGGTGGATTTTCAGATTTTCTAAGTAGCACATATTATTTTTAATGTTTTTATACATGATAATGAAAACTTTCAAGCGGGTCGTATAAATGGTGTAGATGTTATTCCGCTTCGTTTGCTTTTTAATCTTCTTGAACTTTCTAATTTTCTTGGAGTAATAGCGGTAAAATAGTTACATTGAAGAGGTTGCCCGAAATGGTTACACCGTGAGTCAGCCATCAGCGTAACTATATAGTAGGATACAGGATGGATGTCCTAATTCGTGACATAAAGAGAAAACAATTTTGCACGAAAATTTCTTATTTTATTGTTTAGTTACAAATTTAATCTCTATTATCAGAAAAAAAGATATTTAATTCAAAGGGTTAATCTCATTGCTCTCTAAAATATCGTCCTCAAAAACAGACTATGTAATATTAAGTACATGTGATTTGAATATATGTTTAATCAACAATTTTTTAGTGAAACATAAAATTTCATAATACATTACGTAAAAATTAACTGCACTTCCAAGATGTCAGACTTTTTGGGAAGGCGTCTTGAAATATAGCAACATCTTTTGAATAATTTTGCTTGATTCATAACGCAATTTAAATTTCGTAAAAAAAATCACTTTCTGGGTTCATGATAGTGTTTCCCCAAAGAATTATTCCAATGAATATCTGGAAATTACTTTTGCCGTGATACATTTGGGTAATTGCACAGATCTAGAGCTATGCAGCCCTCTTTAACGAGAATGGTGACATATTTCCCTTAAACACGCGATAATGTGATGGAAAGAAATAATAGTTATTTCATTTGCTAGAGTTTGTTTCACTTGCTGCAGACTGAACTTGAATATGAAATGTAACTCAAATTACATTATGATATTTGTTTTCTGGGACTTCCACATAAGTAACTTCGTAAAATTTACTATAGTAATTTACTGACTTAATTCTGCGTTTGTGTTTGATATTTTTTAATTCAATCAAACAATACATATTCATATATATATATGTGTGTGTGTGTGTGTGTGTGTGTGTGTGTGTACATGCATGAAGAGCCCTAAGAGCCTGCATAAAATACCATAAATTGTAAATAAAGCTTTGGCTCTTTCTTATCATATTTTGCACTATATTTTGCATAATAAGAATATTTTAATAATACTTTAAAACACAATGAATAATAAAGAATAGAATTTTTTGAAATCGTTTATGATCATATAGTATGCATGATTTATTTCATGAAAATTTAAAAATGTTATAATTAAGTGTCACAATAAAATGAAAATTTAAGTGTCACAATAAAATGAAATATTTCAAAATTATAATTAAAATATTATGGCCTATAATAAAAGCAGGGAAAAAATTAAATAATGCAATGGGGAGAACGGTTGATGGGCTGCCATGACGCCTCCCGGTACTGGAGTTTCTTCAGCCGATGGATCATTTTACTCGGCAGTATGGCTGCCCAGTTTAGGTTATATTATTGGACACCGAGAAACATAAGAAAATAAACAAGCGGAATTCACATCTAAAATTATACTCTATTCAGTAAACCAAGTCATATTTTTGCACATTAAAGACTACATTTCTAAATAAATAGGAAAGTCAGTGCTTACCTTATAAGAAATATGATAAAGCTCAGTTTTTTGAAGAATTCCACTCAGATACCCTAATAGCACAACTGTGCCCTGTGACTGAAATGCGACCACACAATGCTGTCACAATAGACTTACAAACAGTCGCCGCGACTCCGCAGCAAGGTCACCACACAGCCTCTATGTCCGCCCGCCGTGTATTCACATTGCGACCCTTTAGAGAAGTCGCTTTCGGACAGTTTTGCGAGAGCGAAAAAATTCGGGGAAAAAGAGTTACCGAGAACATGCATTAGATGGCAGCACCAAACTCTCACGGAAGGACCGCTCAGTACCCTCGACGAACTTATCGAACCCTCGACGCACTCGTTCATAGGCCAGCACGTTACCTCAGCGCTGTATCGTCTTTTCCTTTAAAAGTAAACTGACTGCTGCAAAAGTTAGTTCTGGTTTGGCTTATTTTGGAAACTTAATTTTTTTTTTGGGAGTATTTTATAAATGGAGGGAAAATACCATAATTAATAAATATAAATTAAAATCTTGAATTTTTTTCCATCATAAATTATTTTCAGGAGATAATGCGCTGCTTTATTTAAGTATTCATCCAAAAAAACTAATGATTTATTGAAATTTTTTAATGGGTTATGAGACAAATAAATTTGTAATGTGCGACATGTTTACGGGGTTTGATATGTTAAGGTATGAGGGATAAGATTTATATTTTTAATATATTTTGCCTAAAAGGGATATCATATAAAAATAAATAAAATTAATTGGAAAAACATACATTAGATAAAATAAATAAAGTATTTTTCACTTAGACCCACAGTTTTACTTTCCAACACTCACAGTTTTACTTTCACAACAGTTTTACTTTCAGCTACTACACAGAACTTTCAAACATACCAGGGACGTATTTAAAGGGGGGGGGGTCAATAAGGTCAATATATCCCGGGCCCCATCCAAAAACTTAAGCAATTATTAAAAAACAGCAATTTTGAGACATTTGTATTTACTCTAGTAACAATAAGGTTTAAAATACCGGATAGTCCCCCACCCATCCGAAATTTAAACCTACATACGCTATCGAAACATATATGCCATGGAGATATGAAATAAATTGATAATTTTATTCACATATACTTAGTTTTCTCCATTGTAAGAACTGTCATGTCTAATACTTTTAAGAATAATATTTTTTTTAAACATAATATCGTCTTGTTTAAAGGAAATAATTTAAAAATTAATAAATTAAACTAAATTCCATTACTTCATAACTGCGAAATTTTATTGAATTACTCGTTATCATTTTCGGATTTATTTATTAAATGTTTCACGAAAGAAATTGCCACAAAATATTAGAAAAAATGAGTCTGTTTCCAAAGTCGCAAAAGCGGCTAGTGTGACGTAATTTTGAAGTCCAAAAAATCAGTAGTCACAAAACATTCACACAGTGACTTCAGAGTGGAGTCTATGAGCGACCGATCACATTCTAGTCATCCTAGTCCTGGAGTCATCATACAAGGTGACTCCAGGGCGATGTCACCTGGTGACTGGTCAAAAATAAACTTCACAGTGGAGTCACATCACTCACAAGTCACATTGTGACTAGTATGTGACAGTCCTATGACAATTGTGACCCTTTGTGACGTCACAGTGACTCTTTTGTGACCATCTGTGCTATTAGGGTATGTAATTCACCGATTGCTTAAATATCGTCATTGCTTCTTCTTGACTTGACACAACTAGTTTATTAGTTACCAGGTAGACAGCGCTACCTGTATGTAAGAAAACATGTTGATGTAATACAGGATATATACCGGGTGTTCCAAAAATGACCGGTATATTTGAAAAATCAATAAAAACTAAACGGGCAGCGATAGACATAAACCGTTTGTTGCAATATGGTTGGAACAACAGTAAATTTTCATGCAGACAAACTCAAAATTAGTTACAATTTTCAACAATAGATGGCGCTGCAGGCGATTTGAAAGATATAGAAGAAAACGCAGTCTGTGAGTTCGCCATTCTGTAAGTCGTCTTTCTGCTGTAAGCGTGTGCTGTTCGCAGATTGGAAGCTTACTGTGAAATGGCGGAACTCACAGAATGGCGAACTCACAGACTACGTTTTCTTCTACATCTTTGTAACTAAATTGTAACTAATTTTGTGTATGTCTGCCTGAAAATTTACTGTTGTTCCAACCATATTGCAAGAAACCGTTTATTTCTATCGCTGTCCGTTTAGTTTTTATCGATTTTTCAAATACACCGGTCAATTTTGGAACACACGGTATATATATATATATATATATATATATATATATATATATATATATATATATATATATATATATATATATATATATATATTTATATATATATATTTATATATATATATATATATATATATATATATATATATATATATATATATATGTAACATTACAAGTCAAAAGCCTATGAAAATCTCATATTTCTGGAACTACGCAGTTTAATCCAGTTGGAACAAAGAAATCCACGTTCAAAAAACTGCAATTAATACGCGATCCCTTGCAATTCCTTTGTAACTTTGTAGACGGTCCCCGCAGCCAGCCACATAGGCGTCTTAAAAATCATAACAAACCCTGGGAAAACCGCTGCCCAGTTTCAGCGTTTGGCCAATGGTTGCAACGCGTTCGGGGTCATGTGACATGACGTTCAAAGCTTTTATAAGGACCTGAAACAGATCAGGAGCAGACTTTTCGCGTGACACAGCTGCCTAAGAAAGATGTACTCAGTCGTCCAATAAAATTATGTAATCGTAGTTGGAGTCCGTCTTATTTCTCCCATCCATCGGCGCGGCCGGCCCGGGGCGGCTTTAAGCCAAAGTCCTTACCCAGTCGTGCCGCCTCCTCCTGCTCTGCCGTCAACGCCTCGCCTAGTATTCCACGCCGAGAATGCGCCTCAACAGCCTCGACTCTTCCGGTCCACGACTACACAGAACTCCCGTAGCGCCCGAATGATACATATATATACATATATATATATATATTATTCGTGTAATATATATGCGTGTGTGTGTGCGCGCGCAGGTTTTCGGGGAAATGCATCTTGTGCAAATCATTGCATTAAATTTAATTTGAAAATTGTACGAAAAAGTTTATTTGCTTAAATTAAAAATAAATATTAGTGATGGAAATGTAGGGATCAATTCTATTGTATATGCAGATTTTGAAAGACCACACAGGACTGATTTTCAACTAGCGTCTACCCCTATGAAAAAACCACACGAATTAAATTTTAGAGTTTTAGTTTGTCTTTCTGTCTTATTCTTTCAACATGGGAATTCCATATATTTGATAGTGCTGTCCTAACCACACATTTTACTTCACAGATTAAAAAATCTATTTTAAAAAATCATGCTATTTACTATCGATGTTACGGAAATAAATAAACTTTTGTTTCCATGATTATTGAAGTTAACAGCGGACTAGTGCCTTTTTTTAATATCGAAATAAGATTAAAAATAAAATTTTCTATTTAAAAATGTAACATATCTTCGTCAAATTATATATATTTCTCTTTAGATGCTTGTTCTGCAGGTGAAAGTGTGCACCTTAAATTTTATAAGCTGCCTCCGAATTCAATGATATGAACTATTTAATTTTTTAAATGAAGCGTTTTCATATTGTTAACAGTCAATAAAGGTACAATCAACAAGCATATTAAATCAAAATACAGCCAAGAGATAGAACAGTTAATTAATAAGATTAAAATTATATTATTCAATTTTGTAAGTCTTTTCCAAGTTCGTACTTCATTATTCAGAAATTTTTTTAAATGATACTTGAGGCATATTATAAAATATATTACTTTAAAATTTGTAATTAAACAACATGAAAAATATATTTCTTTGACAAAAACCTAAATTATCAGCTTTCTGTAAAAATTATATTTCCAATTACCGTTTATAAAAGAAAAAGCTATATTAAGAATTTTGCAGATATTTCGTTGTAATAATATTTTTCTGAATTGAAATAAAACAGTCCATGAATGTTGTGAAAGGAAATTAAATTACAATAATTATTTGGCTGTATTTGCATGCTCTGTTTACTTTCAGTATAATTTGAGATAGCACATAGAATGAATCAAATGCGAAAGAAAAATATCATTTGAAGTATTTTCAATTTATTTCGGAATTAATTGAGATTATTACATAAAAAGGATCAGGGGATTATACTATTTGATAACTCCACATTCATGTAAAGTATAGCATTTCTTATTTTCGTTTCACATAATTAACTCGTGTCTCTTTTGTGAACTTTACTTTTTCTTTTATTAAGAATATATATGTTTCTAATCTCACTATTAACAGTAACATATTGCAGTGAACAAGATATTATCTTCTTTTTAAAAAGAAAACTCCAGTGTTCGATTGCAGAAACTAATTTATCCCCGATATTTTCCTTTAATTTATTGCCGTTAATATCTAGAGGAACTAAATAAAATAATAATTTTTCTCGCAGAAATCGATGTGATACGTGTTTCTTTTTCCGAAATTTGTGTATTTATGAAAGAATAGAAAGAGCACTGTTTGCTAATTCGTATTAATAAGCAGATTATAAATTTTATTTTCATGAAATAAGACTTCATTGGGATAGAGTACATTTCCCACAATCTGTATGCAATAATTTTTTTTTTTTTGTGGTACACATTTTTTTATATCTATGATTGAAGTTGTAAAAATTTTATAAGATATGTTTAATGAAAGGCAAATACATCCGTCATTTTAAAGGGTATGAAGGAAGCTACATGAAAATCAATATTGAAATATTTTTATGGAATGAACTAGAACAGTGAAAAATGAACTAGATTGCACTTTTGTATGGAATGTCTCGCAATACATAATATGACGCGTTAGAGTCCTTTAAAAAGTTTTTCCATTGTCTACCTCCAAAGGCAGATTATCCTTGTGTATGTTTGCTCAAGTACAATAAAATGCAGTAGAATATCTGACATGAAAAACGCTTTATGTGCTCTGTTCAAAATTTTGACACCCAGAAGTATAATAATACACATAACATAAGTAATAAGAATGGATTATTCCTGCAATAACATATAGTACGTTTCTGAAATCCATATACAAGCTTGGAGATGAGGTACGAAATATCTCTGCGAATCAGAATCAGAAAAGAAAATAGAATCCTATATGAATAGATGGCGCTGTAAGCAAGATCTCGAGATCAGTATGACAGGGTTTCTTATTGCACCTGAAGACAGAGTGAGGTGAATGTGAATCATTTCACTAAGTCAGAGTTAAGCGATACTCACTTCGTCTATGGCCTAGAGAATGGAAATGGATATGTTATTGTACTGCTGCATCGAGAAAGATTACCAAAGGCAAATTAAAATCCCGAAATGTTCCCTCATGAGCATCACAACCTGCTTGAACATGAATCCATGGGAGTTCCGATGCAAGACATCCAGATAGGTTAACAGTAACACGAATAATGGACTTGGAAGAGGATCTCCTGAATACCGTGTGCCAAAATTCCAGCATCAGAGCACGGGATTTGGGATCACAGTACAACTTCAGCAAAAATGCATTGAAATTAACAATGTGATGCATTCTGCACAACAAAGGCTTACATGCTTTTCTCATTCAAAGAGTGGAAATAATGAATGCGAAACATTATCCTCAACAAAGCTCAGTTTAAACTGTGGTTTTGTCAGTTTTAAGTGTGTCCTTCAGGCACTTTCAGTGGTCTATTTTGCTCACGAAGTATTTTCAGATGCGATAGAGGATTTAATACTCAAAACACGTCTCGTGTGGGACACAGACAATACGTACGGAACAAGACCAAGTGCATCACAACACAACTTTTCTGTTAATATGTGGACGAAAATCGTACAGTATCACCTCAATGAACTATAATACGAATTTCATACTTCTTGCGTCTTCTTGGAGGTCATTTAGCATTCATTTTCTATCCGATGTTCCTGCAGAAGTTCAACAAAGAATGAGATTTCAACACGACAGAGCTCCAACTGATTTGGAAATTTCCTTACCCGACCTTCTGCACAAAACATTTGGAGTTAGATGGATAGGATGGGGTCGCTAAGATGCATGGCCCTCTATATCATTTTATTTGTCGCCTCTTGATTTTTATTTGTAGGGCACCACGGAGGCCATTGTCTACGAAACACCAGGATATATGAAATAGATCTTGTTGAAATAATCACTATCGCTATTGCTGCGATGAACGGAGAGTTTTATGTTTTTCGAAATGTTCGTCAGTCTACACAGCTTTTGTATTTCAATTACGTGCTATGAAGCTTTCTGTACGGTTTTTGTTTTTGTTTTGTTTTTATGTCTCATTAGTACTTGAGGGCGACACTTGGGAAAGTATTTTCCTGAATTATTCTGATTCCTATTGATGTCGTCTACTTCAGATACAAAGTTGTACGTTGAGTCTACAAGCGACCTGTATCTCACAATCATAAAATGTATAGCTGCAGAAATACTCTATAATGTATCCTACTACTAATATGAATGCAGTAAATGAATTCCAAGCAATACATGGTGCCAGTTTTTGAAGCAGAAGAAAGTTGTGTGCGCTGCGCAGTTTTATTGTTAATGTTGAAATTGTGGTGTAAAATCTAATGATCCATTGACTCCTCCCCAAAGATGCGCAAGTATGTATAGATCTTTGTCAAGAATTAAATGAAACAGATTTATTTAAATATGAATGTATATATATTAAGACTCAATTCTATGAAGCAAAGTAATGCTTGGAAGTTAGTAAAGATTTTAAATATCGTGCATTTTCTGCAGAAATGCATTTGCATTCATCTTCTCTGAAAATTACTCCTAATTACAGAAGTTATTTTATCGAATAGGCAGATTTAAGTGAATGAATGTATTTAGATTACAGTAAGAGGTTTCCTTTCAGAACAATATGTAGATGAAGATAATGTAATTATGTGTTTGATTGAAAGCTGAAGCGTTTAAATTAATCGGTGGGCGAACACGGATGTATCAATTAATTTTTAAAAAGAGATAAAAGAACTGTCCATTAACTATCCACATAGTTAAAACGGCAGGTAATTAATTCCTTTGAGTGAAGTTAAACCATTAAAGCTTTAATTACAATTTTAGCAAAAGTATTAAATCGGCAGTTATCAATTAATATACTATAATCGTGCAATGCGTATCACAGTTCTCCATAGTTTTTTGTATTTAACCATGCTGGAAACGTTTCATAAGATGAAAAATTTTCCCAATTAATAATACATTTTTTTCTTTATTTCTGTATATATTTGCATAAATTACACTGCGCAAACTGTTTTTTTTTTCCTTCTCTAATTTGCTTTTGAAAAAATTAGAGCTCGACAAAATGCGGAACACTTCATTGAATAAGAAAATCAAATTTGTATTAAACATTTACTTAATTCCATAAAAGTACCATGTCGGCCGAATATATTATTATGTAGCATTATTTTTCAAGCTAGTATAACGGTAAATAGATGCACATAATTATTTTTGCACTATAAGTGGAAGAACATTGAGTAATATCTTTCGAAGGTTAAAAAAAAAAATCTCTTATCATAGGCTTAATCAATATTGATTATAGGGAAATGCATTTACAACGAATTTCACATGTAAGAAAATACATTAATCTGGATTTTTTTTTCTATTGAGGGGAAAAATAAGATTTTTTGAAGAAGATAAAAGTAATGTGTTTTCAGACTACATCTTTCTTCATGAAAGTTTATAAAAGTGTATGTAGATTATGCAATTTCTTGATCTACCAATTAGTATTATTAGACTCAAGTTTCCTTCTGATTTTACTATGAAAATGCCATATGAGCAACAGATTTAATTATGAATATAAATTACATAATATTTTATGATGTCTTTTTAATTTTTTCTCCAATGGCGGGAACTTGCCTTTTTTAGGCATTGGGCACTGTCAAGGCCGAAATTATTGGTGTCTTTATTATGGAGGCACCCACTAGGTAGAGCAGCATTGCCTCCTATGGAGGGATGGACTAAATTGCATCCAAACCCGTGCCAGGAATCGAACCCGGACCCATGGTGTTGTAGAAGGCTCTCTAAGCACTACACAAACCATACCGCTGTCATTTAAAATATTGTCTAGAAACATAACATTGGGGGGGGTATTATTTAGATACAATATATATAAAACCGCACAAATATATAGGGTGAGTCAAAGTAAAAGTGCTTATATGATTGAAGACAAGTTACACTTACGCATCGCAACAAAAGACAGATGTTAGAAAAGAAAAGTTCCACGCAACACGAAATTAAAAAAAATGTGAGTTCAATTCGTTTTATTAAATTGTAATAGCACTTAGTAAGGTGTAGGCAGAAGTACAGTTGAATGTTCCAAAAATTATGTAGACATTCATACAGGAGGGGTCAAAGTATAATCTCACGTTTTTGTCAACAACCATGTGTTTGTAGATAGTATGTATGGCGCACTATATTCAAAAGTATATTTTGTGGGCAGATGAGCAGGCACGAGAAATTTTAGTTACGCACAAAGACGGTAATATGATTTTATTATTTTACAATAGTTGATACTCAATCCGTAGTAAAACTTGAAAATTCAGTATAAAAAAATATTTTTTATCTCTTTAAACCTTTGTTTAACGCAAAAAGGAAGGTTAGAACTCAGCCATCTTACCTGTGTGGATGATGGAGCATTTCTACCACCGAAAACTGATTTAAGTACATCTTTGTTTGTGCGTATTATTTTAAAGATCTTAGTTAATTTTACCAAGAGGCTTAGTTTTAGATCACTTTCAGTGCGATAGTCCTTTACAGAAATGAGTAACTACTTCACAAACTAAGTTGAATGTTACATAAATATTACTGAATATGTTTAAAATTTGATGCAACCACTGAAATAGCATCTATTATCTTCTATTCAGTTGTCCACAGTCCCTCTTAATTATTTAAAATAATAAAATATTTCACCAAGATTTTCATTTGCTAACTATCCAGATTTTAAAAGATAATAAAGCTTTTATCGGTTAATTTTAAAATTCAATAGACATTTATAGATGAGAAAATAAGCTTGCATCTATTATCAGTCAACAGATGTGTTTACGTTGTACCAAGTTATTCAACAATGATATTATTCATAAACCAACGAAAGCTCTTTTAAACATTGTTCCTAATTTTTTGACAGTGAAAATATTTTTCGGTGATTTAGTGCATTTTTATCATAAATATTATTCTTTGAAAAACACATTTATTATTGAAAAAGAAAAAAAAAATGTAAATATTATTCAAATAACTAAAAACAAAATTTAGTCCAATTGAAAAATAATTTATCATAAAAGGTTTCAGAAATAAATTAATTAAAAATTTTTTTTAAACAATCAAAGTATAGTCTATCACATGATTAATATATGCAAAAATTTAAGTTTCCGATTCACTATAAGCTATTAAAAATGTCAATACACTATATAAATTTTTAGTGCTGGTATGTTCATCCAATAGTTTCTCTCATCATGCTAAACTAATGCATACCAATGTGAAACTTGGCAATTTACACCGTTGTTGAATAAGATATTTATACACACATCATATCAAATTATTACGGAGAATTAAATTCAGCCAGAAAGCTTTTCGCCTGGCTAGAAAAAAAAATACACAGTTTAGAATTTCATCAAAGCAGCATAACGACTGTTTATAAATTTACTTTTTGCATGCCAGTCGTGTTAAAATAACACAGGAGTGCGCTTGGCGCCCCTCCCCCTTCTCTGCAACTGTTAAAGCGACAAATTCCCCGCAAACACGCAACCCTGATATTTATCGGGTATACACGTAATGATGATTTACTGGATGCCCGGTCTAATCTCTTAGTAAGTTTTCTATAATGAGGGTGAATGCAGGTGAAAATTCTTTACAGGGGAAAAGGGGGCTGCTCTAGGCTAATGGTTCCATTCCATCAATGTCAGGAGAAGATTCCTAATATCTGTGTGTGCAGGTGGGGAACAAAACGGTGTTCTGAAAGATTGTTGCTAATGCATCAGAAAACAGTTTTTAACCTTTCTCTCTCTTTCCCTTTTCCCCCTTTCGTGCTGTTTGCCGAAACATTTTCTCGCCCTTTTTTTCCCCATTTTAGAAAAGAGTTGGAGGATAAATTTGTTCGTGTTTTTAGGTGCTTGAGTCAAATGTTTCGTGAGTGTCTTAATGTCGAATTTTAGAAAATATTTCGAGGGGATCGTGTAATAGTTAACTTAAGTAGTTATATAATTTTCATTTTTAACTAATGAAATATAACACCCGTGGTCCTTAAAATAAATTCATAATGTGAAAAGTGATATATATTATAGTTCTTTTAAATTGATTTATTTGCATATGATTCGACAAGTTTTAAATGTTTCGGAATTAGAAACATAAAAGATATGCTTTAACATTGCAAAAAGTAGTATTTGGAATATCGGATTTGATGCAAAATATTCACGATGCTTATAAAATTTTCATTTTAAGAAACTTTTATGCCTAATCTATCTAGAAGACGTCTTCAGATAAACTTAATGAATTGCAAGGATACTGGAAGCGTAGTTTCAAAAAATATTCAGCTTGCTCTTTCAGCAATGTTTCACATATACCTTACCCAAGTAAGTCATGATTAACGCCTATCATGACAAAATAAGAATAATTAAAAATGTCATATTTATAGATTATTTATGTATGTCTATACCATTTTATTGATATTTTATTTAGTAAAACATTTTACTTTAAACTGTTTATTTATGTTAATATCTAGTAAAAACAACATTAAAGTATGAAAAATTGACAAATGGCTGTCAAGCAGCAAAATTTATATAAAATTTCTCCTATACCAGATGGATAAAAAAATCACTTCTCGATTTTTTTTCTCCTGCTCACTAATTTAATGACAGAAAGGCTAATGCCTTTTGCAACTGTCTTGTACTCAAGCAAGTACTTCCTTGGAATCGGAATTATATTTTTGTCTAGAATAATAATATTAGAGAGCAATATAATACAGTTGAATCTTGACTTACGCGAGTCATCAGTGGAAATTGTTAGTTGAAACAACTTGCCACGCAAATGATTGTTTTTTTTTTTACTCTCGTAAATAAAATGGAGCTGAAAAGAGCAAAAATCGCTTAAAAATGAGGGAACGAGTGAATGTTCAAATTTTTAAAGTAGCGCAATTGTTTTCTATATTTTTATACGTTATTATCAGAAACTTGAAGAGGATCGTACAAACGGTGTAGATGTTATTATGCTTTCTGTTCTTTTTAATATTTTTTAACTTTTTAATCTTCTTGGTATAATGTCGATAAAATTTTATCTTTGAGTGGTTGCCCAGAATTGTTAGAGAGTACATCATTGAGTTAGAGATAAGCGTAATTATATAGTAGGGTATACGAATTTTTGAAGCACATACACAATTACTTTAGACATTATAAATACCCCTCAAAGTGTTTTAAAGTATTCCTTAACAGTTTATTGTCATTTACCAACTGAAGTAATGAATAAATACTGTATTTTTTTTTACAAAAGCAATGTTATTCAGCATACAGTATACAGTAACAGTAATATATTGCTGTTAAAAAACGTCCTGATGCGGCAAGGAGTTAAAATTCTCTCTGACATACGTAACTTGTAAAAAATTCGCGAAACAACCATTCAAATAAGATAGATCCCGTTGTAGCCTGTGTCCACTGTATGTTATAAAGTTAAAGGAGCTCAGATATACTTTTCAAAGGATTGTACGAGGTATCATACATAAAATTTTCTTTTTTAGTAAACTATTCACAGTAAAAAATGCATTTATCAGGTAAATGGATACAGTTTTATTATGAAATTAAAACACAATTTTGTAAAATTAATAAATAGAGTTTTGCATAAAAATAGTTTTATGGAGATAAAAAAAAGATAATACTTACTCATAGATACTTGTTTTCAGGTGACCAGCATATTTCAGTCTAAAAGAAAGAAATTTATTTGTCAGTTTCAGACCATATAAAAACTGTTAATGCAATTTGTCAAACTGCAGTGAAAATAACATAATTAATGTATCAATCGCATGATTTTTTTCTCTTTGTTTTTAAATCATGTTCTCTACACCTGTAGAATTAAAGGAGGAATATATTTTTATAACATTTTTTCGATCACTTCATTTAAGATTGAGAAAGCTTAAATAACTACACCACTTATTATACAACTTTAAAACAATATGCTATTAATTATAATTGGAATTTTAAAAACATCGCGTTTATATAAAAATAGCAATATATTTATAATAGGTAAAACACAAAGTGTATACTGCAAGTACAGGTAAGAAATGTGAAAATAGATTGAATGGAATGGAAATTATAACCACTGGTACCATATATATATATATATATAGTAGTTTATTTTTATGATGTAGAGATTTTTTAAAACAACTTACTAACTTACCAAACTGTAGAATAGTGTTCTTTCTTGATATTAAAATGATCTTGCGAATACTACTTATTTAGTTGTTTTTTCTTTCTTTCTTCTAGTTATATGTTTTTCACGAACTAAAAATTTAAATAAAAAGTCACAAAAAATCCTCGCAATTAATTTTTATTTTGATCATGAAAATCAAAATTTATAGATCAAATAAGTACAAGAAAATATTCAGAATGAAGTTTAGTGTTCTGAAAAATTAATATTTTTACTTTAAAATATGAGATGCGTGAAGTTTTAGTTACAGATTTTATTAACATTCTTAAAGAAATTTAAAAAAGGATGTCCAGGATTGATGCTTCTGACCAAATTTTATTAAGAAGAACAAAGGTTGTGTTTATGGAGTAAGTTAGTAAAACTTGTAATAACTAATGTACAATAAAATTCACTCTTTGGCTAGTTCAATTCGTTCATAATTGGAAGGATGCAGATTTTTTTTATAAATTGTCGAAACTTCTTTTGAAACTTTTTTCAACTTTATTATTTTTTAAAATCTGGCAGATTTTCTAAAATTGGAAATTGCATTCAAACATTTGATACTTTTTTTTTAGTTTCACAGTATCAGAACTTTCATTTTTTTCCACATAAACGGATACTACACATTGGTATTAATTTTACAACTTTTCCTGAAATTTATGTTCCGAAAAAAAAAAGAAATTATTTTGTGAAAGAACATTCAAGGAAAAAAAGTAAGATTTGAAAATATAAAGAATAGCACTTCAAGCTTACATTTAATCGTCCTCAGTAACTTCAACATATATTTAGTCTCGCAAAGATTTATTTTCTAACTTAATTTATTTGATCCAATATCGATTAAATTCCTTCCTCCTCTTCAGCAGCCCCTGTACCATCTTGAATATTTTACTCGGCCGTAAACTTACGGGGAAAAAATAAGTCGATGAATCGATTTTTTTTTTCTGGTCGAAACTTATATTTTTTTTTTTCAAAAAATTCTCTGTTTTTTTTCCTACTTCAAATAGAATTCTACCAACAGTTTAAAGAAATAACAGAAATACAAAAGAGAGAAAGTGCAACTTTTTCTGTTCTAGAACAAGATGTCCTAGAAGAAAAAAAAATAATCAAGGAATGAAATGCTCTTTTTCACTAACGAAAGTACATATAATATCAAAGATCATTATTGACTGATATTTGATATTTTTAACAAGGCACTAGCATATTTAAACTCACGACGTCAAAAATTAATGAATTAGTGATATTCGTATCAATCCATTAATACATAAATAATATTTCTTGTCTGCACTGCTAAAAATAAACGGCATTTAAGTTCTCGATAATAAAACAGCACAATCGCAATTTTTAAATAAGTAGTGTTAAAACTGTAACACATCCTACTCGCATTCTACATCTTGCTCTTTTTGTTACTGGTATCATTTAAAATGTTCAACTGAAATCTTAATATTTTTTTCGTGGGACATAGCCCATTCATCATCTGCATCTCGATATTCCGGAAGGCACCATCTCTATACTGTGTATGCAATGAAATATCCACTTTGCTTTATATTACAGGCTGCCCTTTGGCATCCACATATAAAATTTAAAACATTTGAACCAAACTTTAAAATACGGGACAAGTTATTTGCTTCAAGGTCCTCTTCTGCCTCCTAAAACATTAGATTCATAAGTTATATGGAGAATAACCAGTACTATACAGCCGACCGAGTTGTATGGTGGGTAAATCACCGTACTCCAGTTTCGGGTTCAACTCCCGGAAGCCGGGGTTCGATCCCCGCCTAGGCGTGTTTGTCATGTCCGTCCCTTCATAGGGGCGACGTTGGTCTACCTACTAGGTGCCTCCATAATAAAGTGGCCAACACCTTCCGGCCGTTGTAAGGGACAATGCTTAATCGGCAAAGTACCCGCCCGTCAGAAAAAAAAATAGTATTACAGATAAGATGACCATATTTTTTAACGTAAAATGGAGCACATATCTCCAAATTTGAAACAAAATTGGGTACATTTTAGAACCAATGAAATAACTGACAGTAATCTAATTAAAAAACAATGTAATAATTAAAATTTGTCCCCAATTATTTTTTTTAATTTTAGGGACAAATCGCAGAAAACACAGAAATCGAGGACTGTCCCCGAAAATGGGGGGCATATGGTCACCTTAACTATACAGTACTATGGAAAACAATTCGGTGTCTAATTTTTGTTTATCATTTTCAAGAAAATAAAAATCAAGGGATTTTGCAATTTCTTCTAACGGGATTTATTTATTTTAAGTAGTTCTAATCTTTGAACTTTGAATTTCTTAATTTTACCTCCCTTTTCTCAAATCTCTACTATTTTATGAAATGCATTACTCTAGTATTATTAAATCTGCAGTAATATAGTTGATTATTCCTTGTCAATTTTCTAAATTTCTAATACAAAATATAAGTATATCAGCAAAATTTCAAACTTTATTCAAGTAAAAAGAATAGTCTTTTTCAAAAAGAAAGAAGGAAAAAGAACTCCAAATTTAAAAAGATGAAGGCGAATCTCTATAGAGTCTGTGATATTCAAGCAGCGTAACAACTCTACACAACTTTAGTGGATGTATTAGCATACTGAAGCAGATGGGTCCCTCTACAGTAAAACACTTGGGAATCAGGGTGGTTTTTAAACAGTTTGGGGAGACTGTTTTTCTTTCTTTTTTTTATTCGTATCCACTTTAGAAAGGGGGAAAAACAAATGTTAGCTTCTCATTGAAGCAGTTTAAAAAAACACTGCTTCTGTTTGTTTGTGTGTCTTTGTGTTGTTGCGCGGCATCAAGAATGATTTTTATGTAATCTTTTCAAGGCATGCAAAATGTACAAAATATTTAAGATGTTATCAGGCGAAATGTCATTTTAATCTGCTACCACAAACATACATGTGGTGCAACAATTCACCAAAGCATGGTAACTAGAAAAGTTGGCTCCATAAGATGGTAAAACCTTGTTCTAACCATTGGTGCTTCACTAAAGTTTGGTTAACCCATTTATGCTAGTGTCCCTTTTTTGGGACGGCATTTTCGCTATCAGTAAAAAATGTTATTTTTTTTCCCTAGCCTTTATTCACGAGAATTGAACCTCGACTCCACTAAATATTTTAATATGACGCAGTAGGATGTTGACATTTCAATTTTTATACATAATGATCTCGAAAGAAATAATCCCCTATACAAGAAATTGACATCAGAAATTTATCTATTATTGCTGGTATTTGCCTAAATCGAAGAAAGGCGCAAAAATATCTGGGTACAAATTTGTTAACCTGGGCATCAAATGTTGAAACAAGATTTCACCAACTATTCGAGTACGATGCTTTGGTGAAATGCTGCGCCACATTTTAAAGAGTGCATGCTAACTAGCAGCAAAGGCCAACTAAATCCTACGATAGCAAAAAGATAATTAAACATTTATTGAATGTTGATCTTGTCGATTATAAAACCATGAAATCAATGTAGATTCTAAGCTACATGATGACTAGAAGTAAATGAGAAAAGATGTACATTGTAATTTCGTTTGTATCAAACTCAAGCAAAGTAACATTCAGAAAACGCGTGTCCCTGAAAAAAGTTCTATGCACATGAAGTAAAAATTCTTATTTGCTTTAAATAAGATGTTAAATCCAGTTTGTCATGTATATTTAATTGTATTTAATTTTTATATACACTTAAGTGTTGTATTCCCACTTTCATCAGTGTCGTTTAATTTTTTAACTCGATACTTGCTTCTCTTATGATTTATTTTCTGAATTATAAAAGTATTTTCATTAATACTTCAAAAGTCACTCGGTCAAAATTGAAGAATAAATGCAACTCTATTACGTTAAACCTCTTTCGTTTAACTCGAATTTTCATTGCAGTGCATCTATATTCTACCTCTCAGGAATTCTTCTGAACTGACTCGATTTGAGCGGGGATAATAAATAAAAGTTCGGAGTCTCTAAAATATTCCTGGAACCGGTATAGTTGTCAGGATGAAACTCGAACTTCCATACAATCTCGAATATACATACAATTCACGAAATAAATAAATAAATAAATAAAAAATAATGAAAAAAAATAACATCAGTTCAATGGATATGATTTCCCCAGAAACTGCAATTCGCATACAGAATTTATCATACCACAAATTAAAACGCAGTGGGATACTCGAGAAGAAGCCTTGAAATGTTTCACAGCAAATAATAGTACAGAATTCGCAAAAAACTTTTAGGATATGGCTTCGTAAAGCCACCGGAAACGCAATGCTTATGACAGAGCACACCAGTATGGCATTTAATAGTTATGCTCCAAAACTGCGTATTATCTTATGAGAGAATATTTGATAACCGTTGCGTAATTCAACTGCGTATTGCATATGCTCTGTGGGAAAACAAACATTACATGTTCCAGTAATGAAATCATGAAAAATGTCTCCAAGATTGGCCATTTCTGGCGAACTATCACCAGAACCCATTCCTTCAAAACAAACTAGGCATTATCGCCATTATTTGGCGAGAAATCGCCAATCCTAATGTAATCTAAAGAGAAATTTAAAGATCAAGGCTTTCTATCGGAATAAATCGATTTAAATACATCAAAATACCAAGTTTAATGGTTTTACGGGTAGAACATTAATATTAGACTAAATTGAACCCCTAGAGAACAGACCATGCCAAAAATTTGCATAAATATTTTATGCTAGCTAAAGCGAACTCACAATTGTCATGAAATTTTTTGAATCTGAAGTGCTGAAGTTAAAATGTGAAACAATCCTTCTCAGTGGTGAGAACATATTTTCTCTTACTATATCTGATTCAATCCTTTAATTATTTGTCTATTTATCTGTGAAATTCATTAAATTTATACTAATGTGATTTAAAAATTTTACTCCTTCTCCTCGAAACAGTCTTTCCTCTTCACATTTTGCTTCTGTTTCTTTTCTTTTCTTTCTTTTCAAAAAAGAGAAAAAAAAAAAAAACTTTTAACTCTGAAAATTTTGTAAACCAGAATTTAAAAAATCTACATCGCCTGTTTCTCATTTAAAGAACCCTTTTTAGAGCATTAAATATTGTACAAAGATTAAGCTTTACGCTGAATGACTTTCATTATTTTTTTTTTTACTGTTGGAGTTGTCCTTCACTAGTAATCACAAATAGTTAAACAATTGAATCCCAGAGAAAAATAAATCCCTGATAGCGAAAGTGTCGAAAACAATAACCAGCATGCCAAATTTTCCCGAGTTCAGGCGATAACAATTTTCGAAATTAATCAAGACCGATAGAAATATCAAACAAAAAAACAGACAAGCAAAGGCCATAAATAAACAATTCTGATTTTCGACACCGCATTAACCATATGTCGCCAGTGCTGATAATGGTCGAATATTGATTGGAAGCGTTTCGCTCTTTCCTCCCAGTTTGGCGCCAGGATCACTGTCGTTATCAGGGAGTGTAAAAGTAATTTCGATGCGGTAACTCCTCTTATTGCCAGAAATGTTAATTATATTTAAATTCCGTATGAGGATTTAATCAGAGTACGAGACTTTCGAGAAGTATCATTTTAATCAGAGTGTTAAAATTTGAAAATTTTCAAACAGCGTCAGTCTGAGGGTCGTTCAGATTTCTCCGACCGTTTGAGATTGAATTAAATTGCGAGTATGTCTATTTAATGTGCTAAAATGAATTTTAGTCTGTGACTAACTAGTTATTCATTACATAACGTTATTAAAGGATGGCTATTCAAAATAAATTTAATTTTCAGAAAATAATTACTTTCGTATCTTTTTTAAAGTAACTAATTTCACTTTTGATAAATAAAAACTAAAAATAAAAAACTATCTAGGAAATTAAAACTAAAATGCAGAAATAATTAGAAAAAGAGTGTGTTCAAGGTCTTCGTTTTGATTTAGCAGTTCATATGAAAAATCAATATAACACAAGAATTAACTCTATTCCTCATGAATTAACTTTTAAAAATATATGACATACGAACAGACATAAACCTTTTGTTTATGCAACAGTTCAAAACTTATTATTTTTTTAAATATGAATGTTATTATTTAATAGTAGCAATTTCCTGAGGAAATTTTTGTTGGTACTGTGGTTGTCTAAGATGAGAAAACAAAATAGTGGATTTCCTTTTCTCATTTTAAAACATGGCGGTAAATATTTATTTCACCTTTGAGTAAAAACAACCTTGGTCAAATAAATATGTATGATTGCAAAGCAATGATTCATGATGCATTTAATTTTAAATAAAAATTATGAAAATTGGAAGAGTATATTTTGCTAGATGAGTAAAATCGAGTTTTGGAATTAAGCAATTGCTGAAATCCCATTTAGATTTATATGTTTTATTAAAAAAAATATATTTAATCAGTGAACAAACAATTGATTATTAACTGAATACTTAGTAAATACAGACGGACTTTTTTTTAATTATTATACTGTATTCAATAACTTATACATAGCATATTTTCTTTAAATGGAAAGAAAGGTTTTGCAAAACTGCTTTTTAAGTCACATGAAAATGTGAACAGCACTAATCGTTCACCAATTAAAAACAATTTCTTCAATCCCAATCTTTGTCAAAGTACTCAGGCAGTCTAAACACTATCATTAATTATGCTCTTAGAATGTCTTAGTATACCAGTAAATCATTTAAAAGTATGATGCTGTTAAGTATATAAAGAATGCTTCCGCATTTTTTGCATCATACTGCCAAGGATATAATGCTGAATATACAAGTAACTTCAGAGTATATGCATTTTTAAATAAAGATTTAAAAAGTTAAATTTTGCTGAAAACGCCCCCTTATAATAAATAATTTATTGTAAAGTCTTCACCGCACTCGAAAATAATCATCACCGCCGCAGCATGTAACATTTGAACTCTCGAAGGCGCCTTTAAATAAATGGCAGAAATCACATTTGGCGTTTTATGATTTGGCGAACATTAAATCATGACATCTATCAAGAAATTACCGAAGCCGAAATGGGAATGAGATAATCAAAACGCCTTCCACGACGAACTAACTCTGCGAGAAGTTCAGCTGCTAATGGGAAACCGGCGATCGATACGCGATGCACGATAACGCGTGTCGTACGGATGATCATATTTTCAAGAAGCTGATAGGAACTTCGGGGTGAGTTTAATAACGCGCCTGAAAAGGGGCGCATAAATCATATAAATGGAATAAATGATAAGAGATAGGCTGTAGTGGTATTTTTGTCTAATTTTCTACAATGTTAATGATCGTTTCTCGATATCGGACACACACGTGTAAAAAAAGTAGATTCTGTGTTCTTTTTAGTAAAACTTTTGAACGAAACAGAATAGATAATGACTGATTAGACAAAGTTTGATTTTTCCACAAATACTCACACTCAAAATGAATAACTCAAAATTAAAAACATTTTTGTATATACAGAGTGTGTCAAAAACACTGATCTAAGCTCTCAATCCTTTGAAATTGATCGTAGGGACATGTACAATTAATTAGAGAATTACGCAAAAAATAACATATTTTTTAGGTATCCGTTAATATTTTTATGAGAATTAATCTATATACAAAATTTTAATTTTTATTCGACCCCGAAAAAAACATTCCGTGCGATTGGTAAAATGCACCCCTTACATTAATTAGGTGATATACAAAATTGGAACATTTTAATCTAAACTGGGAAGGAGATTTCGATCTAAATATGTGCTGATTTAAATAATTTTTCAATCTTTCTCGAAAGGAAAAAAATCGCATCGGATAATTGAGTTTCAGATGACATACAAAAATTACGATAGAAAACAATAATTCCATAAATACATACAATAAAGAATATTGTGTAAGCAAGTGTTTTCTTCAACATATCAAATGTTATACAAATAAAAGCAATGATTGAAAAGGCATCTGATGCTGATTATTTTTTAATGAATTTGATATAAGGGAAGGTAGCCCTTAAATGATTCTTTTAAGGTTAAAACTTATATAAAGGAACATGAATGTTTAAATAAAACTTTGAACCCTTTGCTTGCATATTTTACACTATATTTTTCTTCATAAGCATACTTTAATAATATTTTAAAAGAACAATGTGCAACGAAAAAAATAGAATTTTTAAAAAGAGCCCCAAATCTCATTTTGCCCTCACGAAATGATCCTTCATTTGAAAATAATTGTAAATTGTTTTTTATCGCCAAAATAAAAGATGTAAAAGTTATTCTGACTATACATAATGAAATAAATGTTGAATGAAATGAAAAAAAGTTTTAGAATCATATAGTATATGTGACTCATTTTATGAAAATTTTAAAATGAAAAATTGTCCCAAACAAAAAATGGTATATTTTAAAATTATAATTAAAACATTATGGCCTATAATAGATACTGAAATAAATTAACTATTATAAGGGCGAGGTACGTATTTTGAGAACGGTTAAATGGCTACTATGACGACTAGGACCCGGTAGTAGGGTTTCTGCAGTCGAGGGATCATTTACTCGGCAATACGGCTTCCCATTGTAGCTCATATTAATGGAACATGCCGAGATACATCACAAACTTAGCAAGTGTAATTCACACCTAAAAATATACTCTATTCAGTAAACCAAGTCATATTTCTACACATTAAAGACTGAATTTATAAATAAATAGGAAAGTCAGTGCTTACCTTATAAGAGATTTGATAAAACTCAGTTTTATGATAAATTCTACTCAGACACGTAATACACCAATCGCTTAAATATCGTCATTGCTTCTTCTTGGCTTGGAATAACTAGTTTATGTATATTATCCGGTATAGAGCGGTACCTGTATCTAAAAAAACTTATGTGGATCGTTTCTCCCGCTAAGATCGTTTTGAGCCACCTTCCCCTGCGTGGACCTGCAGAAAAATGATCCACGGACCTATGTTTGAGATACACTGTTTTAAGCTGTCACTTTCAAAGCAGAAAGCTAAGCCTTCAAATAAAACTTCAAAAATAATTCATCGTATTAAATGGGTAATAGTTGTTTGTCAATATCATACGAGGAAAAAAAATCAGATTTCTTACAAAAATGCAAGTAGAAAGTATTTACTTTATGAAAATAAACCTGGTATTACTGAATAATTGAATTAGATTCTATTTAATGATTTTTTTTCTTTGCAGCTTTTTTTTAATTTAACGTAGGGAAAATTGACAAGTAAATGAACATTTAAACACATTTCAGTTTTATTTCTTTAAAACAAAATATCTTTTAAAGCAGCTTTCATAATTTCCGTACGTGTGTTGTTTGTTACGTGTAATTTGTTTCAAAATTGGGAGAGCTTATAATTCTTTGGATTTGATTTTTCCGGGATATTATTTCCAGGAATTATATAGTATTCCCAGCAAATGCACATAGAACAATACACATCCACAAATGACTATTTTTGAAAGGAAGGAGATAATGATCAGAGAACCCAGTTAAATGTAAAATAGCTTTCGGTTGCGTAGAAGGAAATTCTTGCTGCCAATTGCTAGGCTGTAAAACTCTTCAAACATTGCATTTTCATATATTTGAAAAATATTTATTCACTGGATGTGTTCACTCACTAATACGCTTACCTTATATTAAATTTAATTAAAATAAAAGCACTTAAAATATTAATCCAGTAGAATGGAAGAAGACGACATCTAGCTCAAAGCGGAAACATCATTTAGCGTTTTCTAATTTTAGGAGGATGACGTTGTTACATCTTTCACCGAATTACAGAAGCTGAAATGGGAATGAGTTAATCAACGCATTTGTGACGACATTTTGCGTGAAAGTTTAGCTGTTAATGGGGAACCAGCCATCGATTAGCAGTGCACGGCAACGCTTTTCATGCTGATGAACAGATTCCCGAGAAAATAAGAAGAATTAGAATTAAGTATGAACAGGATGCATAAATCACACAAATCGTACGATTTGTAAAAACAGTCTGCATCGTTATCTTTGTCCAGTTCTATTAGGGTTAGCAAAATAATTAATTCAGTGAGAAAACACATTATAATTAATTGACAATTTCCTTCAGTAACGCATTCGGCCCCTTCATGGCAGTGCATAAGGCACTGAACCTGATAGACGGTTAAAGAGTGAAGGTTCCGCCTTCGAGCCTATCGCGCAGCAGTCGATCTAACGGTCTGGAGTTTCAGTAGATTTTGAATGACGTGAATACACCTTAGAATCCCTTAAAAAGTCCGCCGACCAATGCACGTTACCTGTAGGCAGATGCCCCTCGTATAGGCTTGTAATAAAGAAAACCAAACATGTAACAAACAAACTATAGCACACTCTTCGGCCGTAAGACATGTCAGGGGTTCGATTCCCGGTCTGAGCAAGGTCAACTCAGCCTTTCACCTCTTGATTAAAACGATAAAATCAGTATCTAGCTTGAGCATGATGAGTACATGAGTATCTAGATTCGGGAGTAAATATTGGAAGCTCTGTGCCAGGCTGACCTTCAGGTGGGGCATATACTTTAGCATCCAAATGCCCATGGCCATGAAAGCCATAGTTGGGCAATTCAGGCCTCGGCCCCGCATGGGCGCTTGCGCTTTAGTTTTAGTTTATTTACTTAAATATTTTTTCTGACCTTTCCTTTGACAATCCAAAAAAATGTTATTCCAATGGAGAACGTGCAGCCACATACGTAGGTACAAATGCCCCTTATGTATTTAATATGTTTACCATTAAAATCTACATTAAAATCTACCATTAAAATCTCCGCTTTCCATTAGGTGAATTGAATTAGGCGACTGTGAAAAAAAAATCCATGAACAAAATTGTTGTATATTTATAAGCTAGAAAATTAGGAAACTGGATACCTTAAAAATGAATCAATGACTGGCCATTACCTGGATCAACGTGAATCCCGTTCGTTGGAAAAAGGCGAAACATTACACTCCCACAAATTTGTAAAATTTATAAAGATTTAGTTTTGTATTCCGTACTGTGTTAACGGAATATTAATAGAAACTGTTTTCTTTCTACCAACGAATCTAGGTGGACTACTTTCATTATTCTCAAATTCTAATAAACTAAACACTCGTGCACCAATCTTAAATATTGATGGTCGTTAAATATAGTTAAAATTCAGATGCTTTTTATGTTACTAGCAACTAGAGGTCAATACTCCAAGCAGGATAACGCATTTATTACATGAAGTCAGTATATTCAATTGTCATATTTTTGTCAACTGAGTAAGGATTTATGTACTTTCAAGATATTTAAGACAGAGTTTTAAATTTCTGACTGTTACGTTACTTCATGAAGCCCCGTCCAGGCAAATCTTGAAATACATGGTGATTCAAAATTAGTTGTACAAACTTTTAGGTGGGGTAGGATACAACAAGATGGGTCAGAATCACATAGCAACGCAAGTTCGGAAAAGACATCTTCAGTGTGCGTCTAATTTCTTCACCAAGTTTCCTAAACAATGTGCTCTCCTCCGATAATTTCAACTACGTAATGAAAAAGAAAGTCCGAATTAACAGTTTTTATCATGTGCAATCGATGAAATAGGATTAGTTTAAAAAAAAACGTGGTCGGAAAGTTTACTGTTACCTGAACACTTCTTTTAAAGTGACTATTAACAGATACATGAAGACGAGGTTTACGACCCCACATTGCTATATGATCCTGAACCGTCTTGGTTTATTCTACCTGCTCCTAAAAGTTTGCAAAAGTAATTTCGAATCACTTTGTATATTTTAATCTAATACTATCTATTAAGAGTTCAGAGTCGACATTCTAAAAGTCATAATATTCAGTTTTAGACAGATCGTAAAATTTAAACTGTGAAACATGATGTGGAAATGCCATAAATGAAAATGTGAATATCCAAATCAAAACATCTGCTGCGATACATTTCGCGACAGCCGAACTACTAATGAGAAATCGTTGATCGATATCTGGCGCCTGAGTAATGCCATATATCATCATTCCCAGAAGAAGACAATTCATTGTGTCATTAATATGATATCTAGCAGACGGTTGTTAATATAGCGACAGGAATCATACTGGCTCATATCAGTTGGAGATAAGATATGTGTTCGAGGTATTACTAATTTTTGTATTTACCATTTTGCAAGTTGTAGATATAATTGCATCTTATATGTACACATAAAGAGTGGTTAGCTACAAGATGTAGGGATATTTGGTAGGAATGTGATATCTAACAGTGGGTTGTAAATATAACGATAAGAGTCATTCGGGTTCATATCAGTTGGACATAGGATATGAGTTCGGGTTATAACTAATTTTTCATAGTTACCATTTTGCAAACTGTTATAAATATCCTTGTATGTTATATATAACACACACATATTTGATGTAAGATGTAGGAATATTTGGTAGGAATGGGTTACTCGAATGCAAATCAGAATTGCATAATATTATAGAATTGCAAACATCGACTTAATTAATGTTACGGGTTTATATTCAGGGTGATTGCAAAGCCAGTACCTACTTATAGTAGAGTAAACAATCACAGTTTAATTTTCACTGAATACATTAGTAGGGTGCACCATTTGGTCGTTCAGTTACAACTCAACGCACGCAACCGCATTTTCTACCCACTTCTAGAATATATTTGGAACAAAATCCACGGCTCTTTTGAAGATCTCAACTTTAGCACTGGTAAACACTTCAGGGTTTTTTTTCTCAAAGACCGCTAATCAACTTCTGAAAACATGACAAACCTCCCATTAATAAACAACATTATATGCCAGGTAGGTCTGATGCTAGTTTCTACTATAATCTAAACAAAAATAGGTATTGATTTTACAACCAACTTACGTATGCAATAGTAATGTAATTATTTATTATTTTTGCTGAGGTCTTTCATCAAAATATTATGAATTTGCTTCACACTATACAAGAATACTATCCTAGAATTTTTTAATTGATTATTACTTCGCTCAGAAAGACGATAAATGCAACCTTAATTTGTTGTACAATCTAAATTCCTGCATACATACATACACGTGGAGTGTGTATATGGGTGCGCACAAACTTTGAAATCAAAATGTGTTAGTAACATGCCTTATTTAAATACGATTAACACGTTAGTGGCATACCTTCGAAATCGTCACTAGCCGACAAGTGCCTTTTTGTTCACAAATTTACTTCTTAACTTCTGAAGATTACAATATATTCCAATTTCAAAGAAAGAGTTAGTACTTCAAAATCTCTATTGGAATAATCACGTGCTGAAAATTATCGAGTCTTCAACGACTAACAGACACAAGAAATATGTACAGCAAAGACATTGCAATGCATAAGTTTTAGAAGCCCTTAAAATTAATTTGTAGCATAAAAGCTACCGTAAAAGTACAAACAAAATACGCATTTCATGTGTAACAGCAATCTATTAAAATAATAATATTTTCTCATATTAATGATTCATTTAAATTTGAATGTTAAAAATAGGGCGAATAAACATTTAATTCAACTACGATACTTTAAATCAGGACTGCTATTAGATCAGGATTTCTGCAATCCAGCAAGGAAAACTGTATTTTCATTGTGAATTTTTCATAAAAGGAATTCTATTTTTATTCCATTTTCCACTTACATTTTTTTCCATTAAAAATTGGAAGAATCATTCTTTTTTTTCGAACAAATCATACATTTGCATTTATTGAAAGTAGAATCAAGCAGTGTGTCTTTTGAGAACAAACAGAATTATTTTTATTCCAAAAATATTGAAAGCGTTAAACTAATCTTAAAAGCTGAAGAAAATGTTGTTTTCCATTTCCCTAGCTGCGCCCAGCAAAGAAACTCTGTATGCAGCGTGTCAGAGGACTTCCATTCACAAGGAGAAAGTTTTCCTGGGATTTCCTTGAATTCTAGAGTAAAGTTATCATGTCTCATTTCTAAATTTATGTCTCACATTTATTATGGGAATAAGAAGAAACATTTTATTTGACATTTCTTCCAGTTATAATTTATATTGAAAGATGTGTCAAAGGATATAAACAGATGTATCAAAACAAGTTTGGCACTTTCGAAGAGAATCGGGCAGATTCTATTTTGAAAGTAAACAAAATATTTCTCTTTTTCGTGGCGTATTTTATGGTACTGTGTTTTGGATATAGATTACTTTCGAAACATTTATGTTATAAGTCATGTCGTAACTAAAATCTACTGTTAGAAAATGTAAAGAATGTTGCGGATTAGGGGAGATAGGACACATAATAAGGAATCAGTATCACACAGCAATGTGGGGTCATAAATGCCATTTTCACTTACCTGGTAATTACCACTTTATGAAAAGTGCAGAAGTTCTTACACAATGGGCTCGTCTCCAAAAATCTCATCCATGAAATGAACTAGAATTTTTAAACTATGAATTTTAGTCACACGTTTTCTGAGAAAATACGTTAGTTTCTGACATACAATGTTCGGGAAGTTACTGTTCTTTCAAAGTCATTATTAAGAGCTAAATGAAGACGACGTTTCTGACCCCTCATTGTTACGTGATTCTGATTCTTTATTATGTGCCCTATCTGCTCTAAAATTTTGTAAAAATAATTTAGAAACACCCTGTATATTAGATTGAATTTTTATATTACCATAAAAACAATTCTTCGCGGTGTAGCTATTGTATTACTGTACAGTTGAAAAACTATAGTACTATTATTATACTATATATATATATATATATACCAAAAAGCAATTACATATTTTTAATGTTATGTAAAAAAAGGTCGTGATTACTGAAAATTATTTAACTTTTCGAAATTTACGGCCTCATTATCCCGTTATTTAAAAAGTAATAAAACTTCATGGAGAGTCAATTTGGGAAAAGGAAATTCCCGTTTCCTTCATCAAGAAAATCACCGGATCATACTTTACTTAGCAAAAAAGGTCGTGATGGCTCCTTCGGGAAAAAGTAAGACAGTTATCAAGCATCTTTATCAACAGTTCCTAGTTGCTTCTATTGAAGTAAAGGTCCAAATATACTTTTTCTTGAGATGTCAGTACTAAAATAATTTTTTTTATTGCTCTAAGTGATTAACTGAATTTAAAAAAGGTGAATTAATCTAAACATTTTACGCATAAAATGCCTTAAAGTACATTTTAGTAGAGTTGTTTATTCAACAATTAATTTATTATTGACGAACTATTTTTATCACACTCTTCACTTCGTGATATTGCGTAATGAGTAAATTAATCGAAGCCATCAATAGTAAGCAAAATCGGTGCAGTTTTTTTAAGTATGTGGCCTCACCATGGCACACTGATTATTCACTGGAAACGGTAGACGGCCAAAATTTGAAGGTCCCGTGTTTAGCTCTATCGCCCGGCTGTCGATCTAACGGTTGTTAGTTTTGGCAGGTTTTCTCCAGATGTAACATGAATACGTGTTATAATCCCTTAGAAAGTCCTCCAATTAAGGCACCACCCCCATCCTTGTTAGATCGCCCTAGTGTGCCGTTGCCTTAATCAAACAAATCACATCAAACAAATCTTTTATTAAGTATGTATGCACCGCTCATTTTGTAACTGTGCCGTGTTTAGGCAATTTGTAGAAGTCAAATTTGTCGTATAATAAATTACGTTAAGATATTGAATAACCTCTTGCAACTGAAATAAAAATCCCCGTTGCAGCTTGAATAAAAATTGGTGAACTTTGGAATGAATTTACTAAAACGTACTTTTAAAAGGCCATGTGTGAATCATTTTACAGAAATCGTTTTTTTGCACATCTATTATGCAAGAGATAATCAAGTTAAGAAAAAACCAAATAAGTCTAAAGAAGTTTAGCCAATGATAGTTTATGACTACTATCTTGCGCATGTATGCCTCTATTAAGGTATGAAACTGCACAGAAATCCTTGTTTTATGAAAATGTTCGGTGCTTTCTTATTTGCTTATTTCTTAACTCACACTATTATTATTCTAAAACCACTTTATATCTATGTCTACGATACCTGGAATCCAAGTTATAATAGAAATAGTGAACCGGAAGGATGATAATTTGTTCAATATTAAAATTTTTAAACGCGTTTTCTGGAGAATTGTGTTTTTCTTAAATTCTTTTTACTGTTGATGTGATACTTCATAATATGTTTAAAATATTTTGATCATTTTAGCTATGTTATGATGCGGGTTATAATATTTCTATGTTTATTTATTGATTTTATGGCCTTTTTTCTCTTCTGCAAAAGTGCCGAATTTTCATAAAAAATTGAAATATTGTCATAATTAATGCAATTTTTGCAAATCTTTAAGTTCACAACACAGGTAATTTTGTTAGTTCTGTACTTTATGAATATTATTAAATAACATTTATAAGAATTTGTTACATAATACGCGGCGTAAATGTAAATTTAACCAAAATTTTACTTAAATTTACCAACTTTGAATTTCATTAAATGTACAGCTGCGGAAAAAAAAGTCCCACTTGCTCTTTATTTTGCCGTCGTTCGTCGTACAGTAACGTTATATATATCATTCATTTGCAAATAACGCGTACTTTAATTTACTATTAATTTAATTTGCACCAGGGGCCGTCTTCATATTTAATTCTGCATCAACTTCGGTTTTTTCAATGGCAACCCATATTTTGACTTTATTAAACGAAAGAAAACCTTCAAATTGCCCTAAATATAAATTTTCACCAATTTTCTACGATAATTTCCGGAGATATTGCGAATTAATTTTTGCGCGTTTTTAAGGGACTTTCTGCAAATTGAAAAACGCTATTTGTAGGTTCCGAACTTTTCGCCTTTCATTAATTTCGCTCTCGAGAGTTAAAAGAAATTAATGTTATTTTCAAGGAAAATATTGTTTCCATCTCTCTTAAAGTTTTTTGTACTGAGAATATCAAAGGTAGAATAGAATATTTAGTCTGTGGTCCAAATGACCCGTGAGTTCATAACTTCCTTGGTTCGTACACCTGATTTAAGGGAAAAATGCAAAATGATTGCTCAGGATTTTGAAAATTTTTGTAATTTTGAAATTGTTATTGAGTATTTCCGTTGATGGTTCTCTTAGACAGGTGAAATGTTGGCTGGAGTTAGAGGCTTCTCTCTGCTCTTCTGACTACAAGCTTGAATATTACTCAGCTATGGTCGAACTTGAAGAATGATTTCCTGATACAAAATTTATTAGTTTGAATTTCATGTAAAAAACGCAACTACTTTTTTGCCGACCCAATATTATCACCGTGTTTGTTATTTCACTTTCTTCATTTAATACGATATCGTCTGCAATGTGCAATATTCTTAAGACTTTTGGCGGTATTTTAATTTATAGTTAGATGAAAATTTAGACAGAAAAACGTGATTTTGAATCTTTGATAAAGTTTGGGGAAGTCCAAAGACCTAATGTTTCCGATATTAAAATAGGTCACATTCACGCCTGGAAAGTTAAGGATGTTAGTTTTTCAGAAATAGGACGTTGTATTAGAAGACATACATCTACTGCATCTAATTCTATAGCTGGAAAATATTTTATTTGGGGGAATATGGTAGCGGACGCAACAATACACGCTTTATAGAATCCCCAACAAACTGTAAAAACCTCTAATTTATTTGCTTCAAAATTTGATATTTTTATTACTGGTTATCTTTTACTATGTTTTTGCTCAAAATAAATCTAATTTACGTTTATTTTATGCAATTTTCAAAAAATTTTCACTTAATAAATTTATATATGGTCCCTTAACTCATCAAAATAACACATTTTATTTAATATAAATTAAACTACTGAACGTAAAAATTTGAAATTTTGCACAGCCATGTAATATTAATTTCTGCATCTATTTCCATCGAAATTTGGCTAGGTCGCTATTCATAATTTTTTGAATATTAATTTAATAATTCATAATTCATATTAATAATTTATTAAAAATCATAATAATATTAAATTATGTTTGGGTCGTTTAGTTCTAATAGTACGAATAAAAATCAGATTCTTACTACCAATATTATATGAGATATGAATTGAAGTATGAAAAAATATTTTAACATAGGGGAGGGGATTTTGGGTGCTCGTAACTCACTCATTTTCTGTCCAAATTTATTGAAAATTGGTGTCCGGGGTTAAAATGAGCTAAATTTTTGAAATATGAAGTGAAATCTGTGGGTTGCTATTGGAAAAAAAAATTGGTCCAAATTTTAATATGTAGATGGCCCCTTATGCAATTTATATGCATAGCAAATAAAAGTATGCGTCAATCGTAAACGATTGGTATCTGTAACTTTGCTGTACGACGAACGACGGCCGAAAAAAGTACAAGTGGGACTTTTTTTTTCCCGTAGCTGTACATTTATTTTTTTGGTTTAACCCTTTAACGCTCAGTGATCCCGCTCTGGGATCACCCAACTCTGACGTTTTGACTGTTGACAGTCACGAAAAATAGATTTGATTTCTATAGAAATAGTTGCGGGTGATATAGCTCCACGAGAATTCTTTACTTTTTAGCACGTCATTTCCCGTAAAAAAATGGTTACGATTACTTTTAACAGCACTGACATCTGCTGAAAAATGGAAGAACGCGAGAAATGCTGGATAGATTGCCCAATGCTGAAAAAAGGGCAGCCGTTGCCATCGCTCGACTTAACTACCAGCAAGATGGCGGACGATCGAAACGTTCATCGTGTGCCACAGATCTAGAGACCCCTTTTTGACGCAGCTGTCGTCAAAAAGGGGTCTCTAGGTCTGTGGCACGCGATGAACGTTTCGATCGTCCGCCATCTTGCTGGTAGTTAAGTCGAGCGATGGCAACGGCTGCCCTTTTTTCAGCATTGGGAAAGGGTTGCGCCTCAAAGGGTTAAACTAAAGAATCTGGTAGTAAATAAGGAAATATTATTAAATTGAAAAAAAAAAACGTAAAATAAATATCATTATTTAGGAGTAATTTAATACAGAATCTGCATGTGAAGCTCCTTGAAATATTTCCTTTTATATATTAAAGATGCAAATTAATACATGTGTTACATCATGGTACTCTTCGCAACCTCCTCGCTTTGTAAAATTCGGCTCCCTCCGACTAGAACCAGTTCTTGGTTTGTACAGCTGCAGTAAAGAAAGGAAATTAAAAAGAAAAGCCCACATGTACTTTATTCCACATTTGTTCATCGTACAGCAAAGTTACATATACCAATCGTTCACGATTGACGTACACTGTAATTTGCTGTTTATAAAAATTGTATTAGGGGTCATCTCCATATTAAAATTCACACCAACTTTTTTTTCCAATAGCAGCACCTACATTTTCTTTCATATTTCAAAAAATTAGCCAATTTTAACCTGGGATAGCAATTTTTAATACATTTGCACTAAAAATGAATAATTTATGAGCTTCCAAAACCCGACTCCCCTATGTTATAATATTTTTTCATGCTTTAATCCAACCTTCATAAATTATTGATAGTAAGAATATTATTTGTATTCCAATTATTATAACTCAACGACCTAAACATAATTTATTATTATTATAATGTTTAATAAAATATTAATATGAATCATGGATTATTAAATAAATATTCAAAAATTATGAATACCGACATAGCCAAATTTCGTTGGAAATACATGCAAAATTAATATTACATGGCTATGCAAAATTTCAAATTTTTACGTGCAGTAATTTAATTTATGTAAAATAAAATGTGTTGCCTTCATGAGTTAAGGAACCATATATAAATTAATTAAGAGAGAATTTTTGAAAAATGCTTAGAATAAACGCAGATTAGATTTCTTTTGCAGAAAATAGTAAATATAGCGGTATTAAAAAAAAAAAAATTGAAACAAATATATTGGAGAATTGCTTAGTTTGGTGGTGACTCTATAAAGCAGTTATTCTTGCGTCCGCTACTATTTCCTCCCAAATAAAATATTTTCCATGCATTGAATTAGATGCAGTAGATGTATGTCATGCAATACAACGTCCCATTTCTGAAAAACTAACATCCTCAACATTCCAGGCATGAATTTGGCCTTTTATAATATCCGAAACATCAAGTCTTTGGACTTCCCTGTACTTTATCAAACATTCTACAAACATTCAAAATCACATTTTGCTGTCTAGATTTTTATCTGAATGTATAAGTTAAAATACTACCAAAAGCCTTATAAAAATATTGCATACTGCAAATGATAATATTAAATGCAAAAAATGAAATAACATAGTGATGATATTGGACTGGCAAGAAAGTGATTGCGTTTTTTTAAATGAAACTCAAAGAAATATATTTTCAATCATGAAATCATTCTTCAAGTTCAACCTTAGCTGAGTAACATCCATGCTTGTAGTCAGAAGAGCATATAACAGATTCACACTCATGGCAATGTTTCGCCTGTCTAAGAGAACATTCAAGTATTCAATAACAATTTAAAAAATTAGAAAGATTTCAAAATCGTAAGCAGTCTTTTTGTATTTTTTCAAGTATAAGGAAGTTTTGTAATCAAGGTTCATTTGGACCTCTAACTAAATATTCTAATTTCTGCCCCTCATAATCTCAGCACAAGAAAATTTAAAACTAGAAAGATTATTTTCCATGCAAAGGATATTTATTTCTTTTAAATATCGGGAGCGAAATTAATGAAAGGCGAAAAGTTCGAACCTACAAATAGCATTTTTCAATTTGCAGGAAGTCCCTTAAAACCGCGTAAAAAATATGCAGTATCTCCGGAAATTATTGCAGAAAATTCGGGAAATTTGAAGATTTTCTTTCGTTTAATAAAGCCAAAATAAAGTGTTGCCATTGAGAACAAATGAAGTTGATGCAGAATTAAATATGAAGACAACCTCTTATGCGAATTGAATTAATAGTAAATTATAGTATACGTTATTTGCAAACGAATGGTATATATAACTTTGGTGTAAAACCAACAACGGCCAAACAAAGAGCAAGTGGGCATTGTTTATTTCTGCAGCTGTGCATAGATCTCATAATCACTTATAATTTTATCACCGGTGAAAAAAAAATCTGTAGATAAGAAACAAATGGAAGAGTGGCAAAATTGTTCCTAGTGAAATGAATGCAACAGCGTTCGCATCTAGCATACAGCATACAGTTGACCGTTCATGTATGAACGTAACAGAAAAGTCAATATCAGACGAAAAATTTCACTTTTTTCGCATTTAAAAACTTGCTAATGGCTCTTATTGGACAGCTCACAGACCGCTGTTTCAGACATGGCTACTTACAAAGAATGAGTTCAAACCCCTCAAAAATTTCTCCGTATGAGGCAAACCGCCCCCCTACATAAGCACACGTCGCTCGTTAGGCTTACCATAACACAAAACACGCAAAAAGATAAATTTAGAATAATAACTGGAAATAAAAACCAAAGAAATGGTTCGCCGTGATATCAACAAAGATTTCAAAACTAATTTTTTAACATCAACATATACTTTTTTTAACACGCAAAACGTACATTAATACCATGACTCACAAAAATAAACAAAGCAAAAATATATGTTTTCTCAGATTAAAAGTTAAAAAAAGTTTTTGAAAATGAAGTTGTTTTTGATATATTATATATTTCATATCAGAAATATTTTTTGTACTTCGCCAAGCGTGTTTCATGAATTAAAAAAAAAGATTTGAAATTTTTTTTCAATACATTTTAGTGTTAATTTTTAAAACATAATTCTTTATATTTTAACAGTAGAGATGGTGTCATAGTGTTACATTAGATATTTACGCAATTCGACGTGGAACTTGATCAGTTTTTGCTGATTCTGATAAGCACTACTTTGTTTGAAGCTCAATACTACTTACAAGTGCCTCGAATTGCTAGTCTAACCTGCCAAATTTATGTATTAGTTTATTAGAATATCGCTACTTTGAAAAAAAAAAGGTGTCACAAATCAAGGATCGTGGTCTTTTGTGTCTTTCCTTACCATCATAAAAATGTGGTATATTTTTATGTGGAAGATTATTAACATATATTTTGCGTTTTAAGTTTCTATCTAAATACGTAAGACGTAATTAAAGAAGTTTCTATTTTAAAGCCCAGGAAATTATTCATAGTCGTTTAAGTAATGATATTCTTGCAACAATCTCAAGGTAGAATTTTTAGATCTATCTTCTGCAGACAGCAGTTGTTGAATTAAAAGTCAGTAAAACGACCCAAAAACTCAGCTCGCCCTACGAAAATGTCAGTGGTTCATTAAGTCCATCAATTCAATCCAGAAAACAGTGGTAAGATTGATTAACAATCTTAATTAAGGTATGTGCGTAGTTAAATTAATCCAGACATTTAGGAATACACATGCAGACTTATCATGAACGAATCGAATACACTTGCAATGTGCAATGTGTGCAAATGCCCAGCAAACACACACCTGCTGGCGGAGTACATTTTAGTGCCTTTCTGCCTTTACGTCCAGCACCGGCCCGGCACTGCAAAAAGTAACTGAATCGTACCAAAAGTGGTCGCCCGAGAAGCACCTTCCAGGAGCCCGGGAAGGCAATGGCACTGTGCTGGCGCTACTGCATGTGCCGGCCATCATTTACAATAAAGGCACAGGACCATTAAGTTTAAAACTAAAATGAAACGGCGGGGTGCCGGTGATTACTAAAAATAAAGGCGCTGGCCTGATAGCTTAAAATTGACTGCAATATAATGGCACTGTGCCGGCTTAGTGCCTATTCACAGCAATGCTGCCGTAATTAAAATACGAGCCAGTATCGTATCCAGGGGAGGGGATAAGGGGCTTATTCATCAACCCCCCCCTAATCCCCCCCAAAAAAAAGACATTGCTTAAGGGTAGCATTTGCATTTACTGTACGTTTCGTTTAGGTAAAATAAGCTTTTATTAATCTCTATCCAATCAATTTATATTCAAGCCATTTTTTAAATCAATAAATAATAAAAAAAGCTGTACTATGGTTACGCACACGCACACATAACTTTAGGGTAACATTTTGCTATGTATTGTACAGGTTGTTTAGATCAAATGATTTTTATTATGTTAGCTATTCTAAATAGAAATTTCTACATCTATACCTGTTGCATAACTACATAACTCAAATTTTATGGAGGAAAATAATTTTATACATTAAAATACGCTATGAGATTATGTATATTAAAAACAGCGAAAGTAAAAATTTACCTGTAATAGTGTTATCCAAGTAATTTGTAGAATCAATGTTGTATCAAAAACTAACAGGGTTTCAACATTGAAGCAAATGCTATTCTTATATTGCTCCAAACGACGAAACCAAATTAGTTGTCTTGAACAGCTTAACATTAACCAAAGCAATTAAACTTTTCGAATGTTCAATGAGAACCCGGAAAAAATGTGTATCCTAAAAAGTGTACTTGATTCGTAATTCATCAATTATAACTTTCTCGTTGCTCAACGTCTGCGACCGAAATTAAAGACAAAAAAAAAAAAAAAAAAAAAAAAAAAAAAAGAGAATGGTTGCTGCACCGGAAATGCACCAAACTTGCCAATTTTAAAAGCATAACCAGAGCGCCCCCCCCCTCCCGCACCATATTAACTTCGTGTTTCGTATTTTATGTGCATTATATATATATACATATACATATATATTATAATTATATTCAGCTTAAAATTTGCCTTAATAGCTGTTATATTACAGTTTATTATATTAAAATAGTTTTCCTTTTGCTGTGAAGCTCTGATTTTTGTTTTTCTGAATTGTTCTGGAAAGTGAAGTGCTTCTTAATTTATGTTTGTAAGGAATTTGAATATAATTGCACACTGTTCATTTAGCCCAAACGTAGCTTATAAAAATTTACAGGGCCCGATTATGACCAACAGGGGGCCCCGGGCATTGATGAATTTGGGGGTCCCCATCTATAAAATTTGTTTTCTTTTTCATAAAATGTTGACATATTAAAGAATATCTCAGAACAACATTTGAAACTGGGGGCACTTTCGAACCGGAGACCCTGGGCAAAGTCCCGATTTGCCCTTGCGATAATAAGGGTCTGAAAATTTATCAAATATATCTAAACAAAAGAGTCTGAATATTATATAATGAATACGGAAGTGATATACAATATTATCTATTTTATGATATACAATATTATCTATTTTTCCACTGAAAAGAGGGCAACTCACAACTTAAAAGTTTATTAGATCTATTTTATACCCCTTGGAGTACGAGGTAGCAGCAATTTTGCAAAATTTCCCAGGAGCGACCCTATGGTACGTGGTACCCCCCTGCAAACGTAAAAAAGACTCTCCTTTTATACATTTTCCACGTTTTGAGCTCGATATTGCGCCCCTTGATGCGATGCTTAGTTTACTATGTCGGGCCGCCCCTGAAATTTCCAATGAACTATTAAAAGATCCTTTGAAAAGAAACAGATATAATGACACGTATAAATTTTTCTACACCGACACCGGTTTATTTCACTCCAGTTTCCATGAATACAGGTAAAAGGCTGTCTTGCACACCTCTTATTAAAATAGACAAGCAATTTTTTAATTTATTTCTTCAAACGCATAAAAAATACATCTGTACTGCGTATAAATAACCTGAATTAATGTAGCCAAATCCGCGATAACAGTTCAAAGCTTGTAGCAGCGACTAGAGATAAGACGGGCTCAGCCCGAGCCCGAAAGCCCGAGCCCGAGCCCGGGCCCGACTCGGGCTCGGGCTCTGTAATTCACGATTGCCTTCGGGCTCGGGCGGGCTCGGGCTCGTGAAAAATTTCTCCTTTGTTGAACATTATCCTTGAAACAGATTTTAAAAAGTGATTCATGGGATAAATAGACGTACTTATTTTAAAAAATAGCGGCACGGGGGACTAGAAGGTGTGTGAAGCTCCAAAATTTATTGTATCTTATTAATGAAGTAGTTAATTTTATTTGTCTTTAGCTGAAATTTCGGGCTCGGGCGGGCTCGGGCTCCAACTTTAATAATATTGCTCGGGCTCGGGCGGGCTCGGATTAAAAGGCTTCGGGCTCGGGCGGGCTCGGGCTTCAAAAAATGAGCCCGAACTCATCTCTAGCAGCGACCCGTGAGAAGTTAGCTCAGCACGCAAGAATTTCTTGGCTAGACAACCGGTCTGTTGCGTATATAGTTTTACATGGGAGACCACGAGGTAAATCAAACATTTAATTCAAAAGCAACGAAACAGCGTAAAGAAAATGTAATTCCCAAGTGAACCCCATTGCTTTCTGTTTTTGACTATTACATGACGGTAGACTTTAAAAGGTGCTTAACGTAGAAAAAATCTTCAAGTATTTTCAGTCAGGAAAAGGTCAGGAAAATTTTAGCAAGATTGTGAAAAATTAATATGAATTATAAAAATTTTAAGAATATTAAATTCATATTCTGTACATAGGCACTCATATACAGGGTGGGGATTTCACTGTGGATGTAGCGAACATTTTTATAGCATACTGAACTCATTAGTTCTATTTTAGTTTTTAGTACTAAAATATTTGCAAGCACAATATGAACTCTGCCCCTTACACCCCCCCTCCAAAAAAAATCTTAACTGTGACCCTGCCTTTGGGTGTACAGAACACACTTCTACACAGTATGAAAGTAAAATAACATTATTTAATTAAAATTACGAAATTTTATGCTAACACTACGAAATATATACAGGCCCATTGCCGCGAAATAGTGATGGTCCGGTACATTTTAAACAGTACCACGCCGTTAACTTTTTTGTGCATGTCATAGACACATGGCAGTTCGCCGTTACTAGTTATGTACCGGTGCATATGCACTTTTCAGATACTGGTACTCCAGTGACTTCCAGACGATGGCAATCTACCTTGCTCCCGGTATACGGCACTTTGCAAGCACGACGGGTACCCGGCCGTCATTTTGCGGGCAGTTGTGTGTTTGCTGGGTGTGTTTCTTGGTCTATGAAGAGAGTGCTAGTCCACGCCCAATGATGGGGAGAGTTTCTGCCACTGTTGTATTTGAAATTTGATAAATTAGTGTAAACTGTTGTCTTAAAGTCTATGAAGAAAATCTTTCCTTGTCGTACTGAGCATATCGAAATTCGAACTGTACCAATCGATGAGAAGGAGAAACATATCTTTCATATATTATTTTCAAAATTATTTCAGTTCTAGACCAATTGCTGCTTCTCATTGACACGTGTCAGCCGATATCAGTGGCGATACTGTACCTCAAAACCTCAAACTTGACTTACACACCAATCTGACCAATCATAGTTTGTTAAAAATTTTTTAGATGCTCAGTCATTCAATTCGATTGACTTAGTCCGCATATTTTACCCCAAAAACTGATATCTGTACTTTTAAATAAAAAAACAAAAAAAAATCGATATCGTCAGTTTTTATAATTATAATTTCACTTTAATCAAACTGATAGTACGGCAATAAATACATTCGGGAAAAACTAACGTATGTATAAATTAATCTCTTTAAAATTATACAGATTACTTTAGAACAAGGGTTACAAATTTCATCAGAGGTGTATGGTCTATCAAGGGGAGTGAACGCCGCACTTTAAACCAGGGCTAAAAAAGCTGTCTGTTAATAATTTTTTTTACGTATTGAATGTTTCTTGAAAAAAATAGCACAATTTATTACAATCGTAATAAACCATATAATAATGAGTTAAAATATTTTTGGAACAGGGCAGTCAATGTTTATGAATTTTAAAGTACATTTCAATTCTATTTCAAGAGTGTTTATTACCAGTTCAGTAAAATTACAATTTAGACCCTTATGTTAAATCATCTAAGTAGATGTGTTATTTAAAGCTGCCTGGAAGTAACTGCCTGCCTCCTCATAAAATTTTGTGGGTTGTACTGGTGGTTTAGTGTACTGAGTGGTATGTACTGTTTGTTGAATACTCAGTAGGTTAAAGGGGGAGCAAAATATTTACCTATGCTTTTGGATGGAGCATTTTAAGATGGAATTAATTATTTATTCACCTAATTTTTAACAAAGTGAACTTCTGTAATAGGTATTGCTTGATTTAGATTTTCCTTTCTTTTGTGTGGATATTTATAAAATATCACTTTATATTAGCTTATTTGTATACTTTTTTTACGATATTCAGTAAGTTTAATGGTAAGAAACAATTAACTTGTATAATGGTGAGTTTATTAAATTATATAGGGTAAACCAGTAATTATTCTCCTGAATTTCAAAATAAAAATATTGGAGGTTAAAGAAAAATATATTTTCTATCTCTCAATTAATTTATGAAATACAATAATTACAAATTATTCAATTATATTACACGAAACAAATTTTTTAAAACTGTATTCCCAATAATATTTCAGTAACTAAAAAAAAAAAGAAAACTATGTTTCCTTGAATTCTTTATATTGGTTTGGAAAACAAGAAAAAAAATCGATGATTCTGTGTCATGTTTCACTACAACTAACAGTAAAAAAATACTTCTTTTCCGTTTCCCTCTGCTTACTCAACAACTGGGAGGGGGATATATTGATTGAAGACAGATTTGAATGAGCTATATCAATGTAATGGCAAAGGAAGCCTCAAAAAGAAAACTCTTAGAGCTAGAAATGCATCAGCAGTTCAGTTTGTGTTTTCATACTGTTGGATCATTTGCGCATGAGCAATTTCAGACAACATGGACTCGCTTTTATGGTAGCAATGTATCCACATACTTCAGTTTTCTTTCATAAAAGGTCTTTGAACATGTGGTTGTACGAGTTTTTCTTTTAATTGCAATTTATGTATATATACAGTCAAAAAAAAATAATAACTACTCCAGGCTTCGTTATGGGACGTTATTGAATTTCGAACATTTCCGTTATTAGAGTTTTTATTTAGTATACTGGACAGCTCTAAAATCTCTTCAGAATTGAGATTCAATTAAGAGAGAAAAACGACGTAATTTGTGGTAGAGGACGCTGCTGATTTCACAAATAAAACATATCATCTATACTGCGCTCTTTTAGAAGTTAAAAATTGCATGTCTTCCTAAACATTTGCAGAATTTCGATTTTAAGCGTTTTCTGCAATTTGTCTGTGTACTTGATTTTTAAATCTTTCCCTTAATTTACAAAGCACTGTTTCTTTTAACTATAAACCAGTGTACTTTTTTTCATTTCTACATGGTAATACTTCAGTCAAATTGTAATTTACAGACTCTGTTAGAAAGAAAAAGGAAAGATAGCACTTCTGTCGTTATCCTTTAAAAGCAGGATATTAGACGAATTTGTTTTAAAAAAAGCTTTAGCTACTTTAAAATGCAATGAAACTAATAGAGAGGTTTTATTTGAGATAGTGAAGGAAAACATTTGGAGCATAGTTAAATAACTTATAATGAAAAATACGTTTAATCTGTATATTAATACTCATTTTCATGATATGAACATTGTGCATTATATTTTCGGTACTTTATTTGATGTATTATTATTATGTATTTCAGAGAGTACTTTATTTTATTTCTATTAATATTGATGCCACATAAAAAATTTTTTCCTTCCAAAATTACATTGATTATAGTTCTCAGAAATTTTTTTCTTCTAAAGTGGATGTCAACAAATGACATTTTTCGTTTTCAATTAGCATTCTTATATCTAGAATTATAATGTTTTCTCAATCAATAGTTTTCTTTTCTTTTTTATGTTTGCAATTGAGTTCTACTTTCCATAAAACAATCATTCAACGTACGACAAATATGCGCAGACAAGGAAATTCCTGTGCAATGATCCAGGAAACAATCAAGAAATTTTTACAATTAATAAATTATTTCATTCTCAATTTCTTTAAACAAATACTGCTTTTTTATATATTTTGAAGACAATAAAGTTTTCGAAGCTTATTTTCATATGCTCTCTCAAAATCGATTATCACTGAATGCCACATTAAAAATATCGTTTCATTTTATTAAACTTTTCCAGTATATTTGAGAAAAAAAAATTCAAATGCGAATATTAAAGTCGATTTCACACTTTTAAAATTACCTGAAACTCCCCAGCTAAAACGTTTTCTGAATCAATCTGACTTCATCGTAATTCTGCTTTGATGTGCCCAGTTTATCTGTTGTTTAGTTGGGATTTTCCTTGGAAGAAAGCAAAAAGTCAGATCAATTTACGAAAAATATGTGTAGGCTTCTATATTTCTTGAAAGCCCGTGATGCCTTGGGATTTCTGTAATGCAGCATAAATCTCCCTTCATGAGTATTCCTCGGTTGTTATCTGATGCAGCAGATGCAAAGCAACCCCTTTCATTTCCCTTCACTTCGCTGAAAAAGGTATTCTGCACGAATTCAGCTTTTTTCCTAGAAGAGGTTGAAATAAAGGAACTCGTCATTAAAGTCGCAAAATTTCTTCTCTTCCGTGCGAATTTTTTTTTCAGGAAAATAGGAAATAAATATAGTTTTAGAAAGTGTCATTACAGCATTCCTATTTTCATCACAATTATTTATCAGCGGAGAATATTTGTAGGGAACGATAAGTAGTTATATTTTATGTTACTTTTGGAATTTAAAACATAAGTCATTTAGTTTTTGTTTGATATAAAAAAATAACAGTTCTAATCTATGTAAAGCTAATATTCTATTTCGATTAGCTTTCAAACGCCTGTCTTTATCGATACATTTTTATTTGGTAATAATAATTATTGTTTGTTGTGAATTAAAAGGAATATATATGGGTTATTCTAGAAGTAAGGAAATATTTGAATTCCGTCTTTATTTATTTATTTCATTTTATTTCACTTTACTTTTTGATGTTTAATAAATTTTTAAAGATTATTTTTTACTTATTTACAACAGTAATCCTGGTTCCCAACTATGCAAAAAAATTACTTTTTGTATACATTGAGAATTAATGATTGTAGTGAAATGTCATCCACATGTCCTGCCTACACATTTATTTTTCACATTGTAACTAGCCTGAATTAAATATAATAAATAATTTCATCTCCTGTGTGTGTGTTTTTTTTATTAGCATTGAATACGTATTTATGAAAGATACTATTCACAAAATCTAAAGGAAATGAAATTCACCACAAAAATAAATTTAAACTTTGTCTCAAGGATTTTCTCTCATTCTTATGACTGAAAAACACATAAGTATTATTTTTCTCACCAGATGATTTCATTTTTAAAAAATGACAGCACGTCAAGAAAAGAAGTATTAGAAGTTCTTATTTCTGTCGGATACCGGCTTTTTTTGATATTATGCGATAAAGATTTTTTACTGGCAAAATAAAAGATGTAAAATTAATTATGACCATTCATAATGAAATAAAACAAGTTTTACAATCATACAGTAGGCATAATTTATTTTATGAAAATTTAAAATAAAAAAATGTCACAAATAATAATATAGAACATTTCAAAATTATAAATCAAAAATTATGGGCAACAATAAACGTAGAAATAAATTAAATTATGCAATGGGAAGTCACGCATTTTGAGAACAGTGGGAGGGCTGCTATGATGGCTAGGACGTGGTACTGAATTTTGTTCAGTAGATGGATCATTTTACCTGACAATATATCTGCCCACTTTAGGTCATATTACTAGACGATGCCAAGAAACATAATAAACTTAGCAAGTGTAATTCCCATCCAAAAATGTTCTCCATTCGGTAAACCAAGCCATATTTCTGTACATGAAAGAATGTATACCTAAATAAATAGGAAAATTAGTGCTTATTTTATAACAGATTTATAAAACCCAATTTTTTAAAGAATTCTACGTAGACGGATAATAACTGTGACCGCTTCAACACTGCCAATGCGTCTTCTTCACTTGGCACAACTAGTTTATGTATTACCCGGTAGATAGCGCTACCAGTATAAAAGAAAATAAACGTGGATCGGTTTCCCCGGTAGAAACATTTGGGCCACCTTCTCGTACGTACTAAAGTTCCAAGGTTTTCTATTTGTAGGTTTTCTATTTGTAGTGCAAGATTTCAAGTGATACAATCATTTTGTTAAACTTCTGTAACAAAAATTATCTAATCATTACAATTTTTTATATAAAGTACGTTTTAGTTTACGATAAAATATGGCACAAATAGATGATATTTTTCTGTATTTGTAAATTTGAGTCTTATGATTCTTCCCTTCCAATCTTTTCAATTATTCTACAGGAAATTAAACATGCTTATAAAATTTTGCCAATTTCATTTAGGCTTTTTCTGCCGGTTTAAAGAAATGTAACATTAATGATTAATGTTATATAATGTAATATTTTATACAAACATTAATGTGTATGTTTGTATAAACCCAATGACTAGTGCTTGGAGTTCGTGTTCTTTCATGTTATCTTTATAGTAACTATCAATTGCTTTTCATCCAAAGAAGCATAAAAATGCAATTTATAAAATGTCTTTATTTGCTTATGAAATATTACAAAATTGAACTACATTTTTGAAGAAAAACACGCAAGAAAAGAAAAAAATATATATAAAAAGAAAAAAGAAGAAATAAACATCGATATTTCAGTGTTTTTTTATACATGGAAAAAAACTATTTTACGACAATTTTAATGTTACAGCACATTGCAAAAGACACTACTTTCTTTATATTAGAGAAAATGCAGCGTTGGAACAGCATTTTATTTTAAAGTCTCCACGGGGTGTCAGTTATCTTTAGGGAATAAGAGACATTTGACTTGGCGCTGAACACAAAATATTTTTTCTACGAAATATTCAAGTGGGCACATCCCTAAATAAGATTTTCGAAATAAGTTTCCATGTCCTACTGAACCAATGAAATGGAATTTCAAATAAAAAGTATTTTTCTAAAGAAATAGCTCGCGCAATTGAATAGAAAGTTTGCTGAATTTCTACGTTCTAAAAGAGATAAGAAAAGATATTTCCACAAAAGAGGAATTATCTATGTCTTTCCCTACTTATTCATACTTATAGATGGAATTTGTGAAGTCTGGCTTGTTGTCCAGGTCGGAAAACGAAGCTTTTTAATTTTGACTACTTGCGCCATCACTGACAGATTTGAATAAAAAGATCTCTCAGTGCCATTATAAATTTGGAACGTAAAAGAAAGAATGTGTTATGCGCACAGTTGTTTGCACAATACGATACATGATTTTAACCACATATATATATATATATATATATATATATATATATATATATATATATATATTCTCAGAAAAGCAACAAATTTTTGCATGAATATGCGGTTCGCACAGTAATGCTTCTAAGAATCAAGAATTTATTTTTCCATCTCAATACAAATTACTTCCAAAATGTGTTCATTGATGGCGCTGCATCTCCAGTTTTCAGCAATGAGAGCCAATAGGGACTTTTCGTGAGTTTAAAACAGAACTGAGGGTGGGGGAATATTCATCCCTGCTAAGGTGACTGCAATTGAGAAAGCGCATTGCATAGGTGGTATTTCGAATCAAAATCCATAACTACAGTTCCGAGAAAGTCTCGTAACATGTTTAAGTAAAGCCGCAATCCATGCTAGCTAGAACATGTGATGAACTTCAGTACCGTTTAGATGGGGTTCGAGCAACAAAAGCTGCACAAATTGAACTCTGGTTGTGGTAATTTTCTTAGGTGGAATTTTGAAATAATTAAAATTTGATGAATGCTAAGGCCAAAGATGATCGTAAGGTATGATTGTGCCGCGAATAACCTAACTGGCAAGTATTCCTACAATTACGCTGAAAAAAGGAAAATAATGGAATACATCTAAACACTGAAATAATCTAAAAGCTATATGAGCCGCAAATAAAATCTATTTATTCTTAGACATTCCAATAACATTAATCAAAATGCATTATCCAAATAAGTTTATTATAACAATGTATATGGGGAGATGTGTGTGTGTGTGTGTGTGTGATTTTGGAGGATAATGTATACCCACGATAGACACAATGTGGAAATAATTTTTCTTTCACGATGTTAAAAAAAAAAAAGTGAGCGTGTGAAGTGTGCAAACTGCATATTGCAGAATAATACTTCACAGGCTTACTTTCACAATACATTTGTTTTTCTTACTGGGACGGTACAGCACCACCTATATATTTGGAAGCATTTTTTATTTTTTTTTTTACGAGGTCAAAAATAAAAATCTTGAGCCTGTGAAGTATTATTATGCAAACCGCATATTTATACGACAATTTGTTGCTTTTCGATGATTTTATAAATGCGTTAAGGTTTTTTCGGACACCCTGTATATATATATATATATATAATGCATTATAAGAAAGGGGAAATGATTGAATGTTGTAACGCCTTTGATAGCAGTGAGGATCGATGCGATAGGCAGATTTTTGTCAAGGTTGATTCATTTCAATAGTAACAGTTGGCTCACCATGATTATGCGTATTTTTTAATTTTGATTTTGAAAATCCACTGAGTAATTTTCTAAGCTAAATAAAGCCGGTAACGTAGAACCTGATAAATAGAAATAAATTATAATGAAAAACTTCGTGACCAGCATTCTTCTGATTTACACATTGTACATTTTGCGCACAATGCAAAAAAGTACATCAGCAATACACTTCGAATATTTAAAATAAAAAATACCAGCACCAAACCCAACGATGCCCCGATCTATCACACAGGCTCAAAATATCACAGAAACGCTCTCTTCGAATGAGGATGTGCATTTATCAAAGGATGTTTCATAAGAAAACACCATGGGCTGAGCTGTTACGACTGATGAGATATACAGGCTGACATTTGGGCTACACTCCTTTACGCTCGAAGAGTCATGTGACTTAGGAGGTGTGTGACCATCTTAGTATGGCTGTATTGGCCTAACCGGCCACACACCCTCGTTCACATGACTTTTCGTGTACAAAGGGATGTGACTTAAATATCAGCACGGAAGCCTGTAACTCTTGTCAGCCACGCTGAGCTGTGAAAATACCACTACTTCCACATAATTAAATGGGTAAGTAAATTTGTGATGCGCGTATGTAACGACAAGTTATTTTGCCTGCTGGAACTAAAATCCTGTAATATGTGCCTTGCCCATGTGTATGTACAATTTTTAGAGACTCTTTGTTTCGAAAATTTAACTTAATCGAAAAAAAGCAACGAATTTAGTATTTTATTTTATTAAATTAAAAACTTTCGAGTCATTTTCAGTTATTTCAGCGCATATTTTATTAACTATCATTTATGAACCAGTACTGAGAGATAAGGGCATGTCATGTTAAAATACAGTTGTTTCACAAACACAATTTATTAGCACACATTTCTTTACACAGATAAACAACTAACACAGAAAAGTAAACATCAATAACAATACAATCAACAATCATTGAACTCAGTTTAGTTGAGTTGTCACCCAAAACAGTCTTGACAAAAGATATTAATACGGGCTATACGGCACCTAGGAATTTAAAGTCATTACAGGCCGTACTTCGCAGATTATTTTTTCTTTTCCTTAATGACTCTAACACATACATTCTTTCACCTTATTAGTTGAAATGTGCAGAGAAAATGTTACTTTTCCAATGATATTTGCTACAATGTACGTAGGTCGATCAATTTCTTGCATTAACAAAATTCACGGACACATTTATTTTTAAAAATGCCGATCATCCCCTATGCAGTGCTGGCGTGTACTGTGTTTAAGATAAACCTACAGGAAGAGAATATGCCAAGGGGTTGAATTGGACGAAGGAATTTAGAGGTGCTATAAAGCGCATTCACGCTACATCAGGAGATAAAATCCCAAAACTCCAGACCCTTAGATCGGCAACCCTGCGGTTAAAAAGCACCCTGGTCATTCACCCTTCAGCCATCTACCATGTTCAGTGTCTTATCCATGAGGTTGTACCTCCCCTGTGTAGTTTACGATGTATACAGAGAGAGGTTTATTATATTTACGTATGTATCAATGTATATATTTCTCTTCCATCACCTAGAAATGAAAAGTTATCTTAGAAGATACGCGTGAACTATATTTAAATTTATATGTAAAAAAATAAGGGTGTACGTATATTGTTTTGGGGCATCAGTGTGCGTGTGTGTATGGAACTGGGTAAGTCTATATGACAAGATTAAAAAGTCTTGAATACATTTTTATAGGAAATGGTTGTCACGCCAAACAAACAAACAGCTGTCAAACGAGAAACTTGAATTGCATGTAGTATACCAGGGGCCGCGAACCTATGGCACGCGACACAATATTTTGGGCACGCCACCGATCAAAATGGTTTGCATTTTAATTAAAAATAACAAAGTTCACCACGAAGTATCACGATCGAACGGTCACTAGGTCAAAATCACCAAGTCAAAATTATTTGACGGCACGCCTATGGCCTCATTAAACATTTCTTTAGAAAAAAAATGGCACGTTGATCCATAAAGGTTCGCCAACCCTGTAGTATACTGTTGAGCAGCATTTAACAATTGTTCTACAATAAATCAGAAAAGATATGCAAAGCTACGTACTACTATAAATCAGAAAAGATATGCATTGCTAAAATGTATTTAAAACATTAAAAGATGCTCTTATGATTTTAATCAACATCTGTGTTTCGTCTGAACAAAAATTAACTGCTTACTGAACCACAATGCAAGTAATAACACATCTCTATCAATTACCATTTTTATTTGATTAGTTTTAATCTATTTGACTAATTTTCTCGAAACGCATAATGCTGTTTGAATACCAAACGCTGAAAACCATTCGTTGCATTTTTAAAGATAGATAATTGAAAGTACCCTTTACCTGATACTTAATGCAATAAAGGTTTCAAAAGAAATAAAATGACCTTAAACAGCATCGTACTTTTAAAAAAATCAAAAACACAAAAAAGAGCACCGAAAAAGTATCCTAATTTAGCTTAAACTTATTTTCAGACATTTACAATACTTTTGAGTTTTTTCTAAATATTCAAGATTAACATTTTACTGATAAAGTACTCATTAAAAAACAGTTTTCATACAAAAAACCCCTCTTAAATGCTCTTTAGAACCAAATTTTATCTTTTAGATTAACATTTATTTCATGATAAATCTCTAAAAATACAAAATCTTAAAATGCGTTAAGAAAATGAAAGGCATTAAGTTCCTTTCAGAAGAAAAAGTACTGTTACCCTCGGAATAATTGCACAGTATCATTCGTCCTTTGAGTAAAAAATATTTGCATAAAATAACCTTTTCCGAGAGATGGAGGTCACTATCATTACTAGGATTTAAAATTGGAAAGAATCCAGACAGAGGATGTTAATGACAGTCATTAAATAATTTTTTTGTGTTTAAAAAACACAAAACTGTCCCCTAAGATTAACCAATCTAAACACACTCTTTTTATAAAAATGTTTTCATTTTGTTTCTAGAGACTTTTTATTTTATTATCTTAAAAGTAAAATAAACGGGGGGATAGGAATTTTCTTGAAAGAAGAAAAGAGTAAAGCAGTGAGATATTTTACATATATGTTGTGTTATATATTCAGAACGGTTTCATTGTGGATGAGCAAACACAACTAGTTTAAGGCTGCACACAGAAACTTATATTTATCTATACATCACATAGGAAATAACAGCAACGCACTAAATGGAAAAACATTAGTGAATTCCGATCTCGAAAAGCAAATTAGCTAATAAAATAAAATGTAACTATTTAATTTAAAAAGTTAGTGTTACAATGTTTAAAATTTGAATGTAAATGAACGGGGAAAAGAATGGAAGCAGAATTGCTAGAAAATGTCCGTTCTGTTTGTCATTTTTAAGTTTTCGAAGAATGCCTTCGGTTATGTTATGTTTCAGAAAATGGAAATATTAATGAAATATGGATGCACAAAAAAAAATGAAATACGCTATGCACTTGTTTGGTCAGAGTCTGTCACGGCCCACGCCTTATGTTGCTTCACCTCTCTGATCAAATGAAAACTGGCAATTTCAGCATGGGATGGCAGTGGAAATTATCTCTGGCATTCTTATACCAAAAATGTTTTGCCTCTATTATTAATATTAGCTAAAATTATAGAGTCTACGTGATTTTTTTTATAAACTTCGCGGCTTTCCAAGAAATTCCCAGTGAAATACACTCCGAGTGTAAAACTCTTCACAACTCAAAAGTAACACGACGAATTTTACTCTAGAGTCTGTCCCAAAAGTCTATAGAATTCTGTTTTTTATTTATACTCAAGAATATGATGTGCATCGATGTAACATACTGTGTATTTATGTTATAATACTATATATGAGAATAATATTAATAATGAATATAATTATTATAATGATAAATATATATTGAATAAACTATAGTACTGCCTCATGTATTCAATCCAGATTTTTAAATAGTAGAAAAAGCAAAAATAACCTGTCCTAAAATTTTCAGACAAATACTCTTTTATGCAAATTTTAGATCGTTTTTCGTGACGTCAATTTTGAAAAAACAAACTCTGTAAGGAACGAAAAGCTGTCATTTGTTCCGCATTTCACGATGCCTAAAGCTGAAATAAGATTAGAGAAATTAGCTTAGAAAAGCTAAGCTTAGAAAAATTAGCTGAAATTAGAAGAACTGAAATGCTAATTCATGAAGTGACTGAAATTTTGCATTTGGAATTGTGAGGTTAGGCTGTTAAAGAAATATCAAAACTTTTAAACTGTTCTGAAAGTACGATTCATGGCATATTAGCTCAAAAGACACACAAAATCAGCCACAATCTTGTTCGAGAAGATTGCGAATAACTCAAGAGACGGCTACGAAGAATACTTTCGAGTCAAAAAATGTCTGTTCCCAAAATAATTATTGGTTCCAAGTTGCAAATCCCTGGTTCCATGATCCAAGCAAGAATAGCTTACATAGGCTCGTAATCATATGTCATGCAGTGATAAATGCGTGCCCTTGTATTTTAGTGATGGAAAACTGACTTTCCTGGAGGCAATACATGCTAGTGGCATGGTTTACGAAAAGAATCCAGATACGGTTTTTAGAAGGCAAATTGGTAGTGGATCTGTGACCGAGTGGGCGTCATTCAGTTTCAGCGGTCAAGTGTGCTTGGACTTACTAGATGGTCAACAGTATTCTTCTGAGTATCGTCAACAGGGCCTACGTTGGTCGAATATGAAAAAGAAGATACTAGTTTTTGCATTGAACAAAGAATACAAAATAAATAAGATATTTTGGGCTTGGAAAATATTTTGCAACCAGTTTTAGGTTATTTCAATAGCTTAGGGTACATTTAATTTTTTTTTTTTTACTGGCAACATTGGAGTTTTGGTAAAAAAATCGTTTTCATGTGAAGATTTTTATCCTACAAACCTTCTCTTTTGAGGTAATCTAGAAAAGATTTTTAAAAAAAGTAAGTTTCAAAAGTAATATTTTTAGTAACCTATTACCGATGTTTCATTATAGTTTTCCCTTAATTTATTAATTTTAATTTTTGACTTTAAATTTTAAAATTTTAAGTACATTACCTCAAAACTAGGTTTTCCGGGATACTTAACATCAGGTTTAGTCGGCCTCAAAATGAAAAGTTTATCTTTGACATAAGACCAAAGTACAAGTTTCGAGAAATTGCTTTTTATAATTAGAACTGGTTTGTTGAGTTTTAATAAGATAATAACACTATTTTCTTACTAATTTAAAGTGTCAGATCATTAGCAGATCTTTAAGATAGGGGTTACAAAAGTCCAACATATTAAATATATTCAATTTGTGCGTAAAAAAAAGAACTTTGAATTTTCTATTGAATTCTTACAACTTAAAGTTTCTTATTCCTTATTTACATACTAAAATGCTATAGTACATACGATATTAGATCCTTGGCCAAAACGACGGCTACAATGACCATACAAACCACTTCACAAAGAGAAATAACAATGTGGCATGCGCAATGTACAAAACACAACAGATTCCCACAAAACACCATAGTAGTCGATCTTCTAATATCATTTTTTTAATGGAAAGGACGAAATTTGTTCCATATTTTGCCGTTTCTGTTTTCCGATGTGAAAACCGAAATTGTTATATCAGTTTTCTCCAGAAATAAAAATTCTACCGAAAGTGGGAGAGTTTACGCTAAAGTAACTTCAAATGGTGAACAAATTTTTGACTGCTATTGCTTTCAGTTGTTCATGCTACTGAAAATAAACATTATTTGGCAACTGTTCATTGTATTTTTGTTGTTATTTTCAGACAAGACGAGAGAAATTTATCCGAAATTATTTAACATTATCACACAGAATTACTCGAGAAAAACTTAAGAACAGTATGTTTTCAGCTTACTTTTAAGTGGTAAACCATAAACCTTTTCTTCTTATTTGTTCCTATAATTCAGATTTCAGCTATCTTTAGCACGGCATAAAAACTATTAAAGCATTATGTTAAGTGCACATTTCGTAAAATGGAAAGAGAATGAAATTGAATAATGATTAAAATGTATTTTTAGATTACGATATTTTAAATAAAACATGTACTATAAGATATTTTTTGTGTTGTACTTTAGGGATAATCAGTTTAAATATAAAATTTTAACCAGTTAATTGACTGCTTACAGCCGTTACTAACATTCATAAATATTTTAAATTTCTCCCTCAAGTAAGTATGAAAGATGATATTTTTTAGTGAAGAATTTAACTAGCGCATAAGAAACCTTCGGTGTTCATTCTGACAAATTCTTTCATCAAAGACGCCCCGAAATTTATTAATTACTGGTCATTTTGTAGCTGTGCGAAATGTGCTCATACCTGCTGACAAAACAAAATAAAATAAAATGATTTTCTTTAACCTCTTAGTTACAGAGGTCCACATATGTACACTTTTTTTTTGTTTCCACATTCTAAAAGAGATTTTAAGATTATATGTAGTTCTGAATTGACTAACACATGCTTCGTTGCCTTAATTTTGAAGAGATGCTTTTAGAGTACGTAAATGTGCAAACCCTAATTACTGACACACAGATTTTATTTTTGTTTGCCGTTATTTTACTTTTTTTCTGTTACACAAACAAATATTTGAATATTATTGAGATTTCCTAAGTTGGGTCTGTCTTTCTTTTCGAAATTTAGATGAAAAGAACTTCTAGGACATTCTTTACCTATAAAGTGTCTTGCAAATTTCCGTTTATGGGTTATAACAAGAATTAATTACTGAAACAGAGATTCAAAATTAGGCTTTTATTCCAAAAAATATTTGAAAATACGTTTTCTAATTGCCATTTTTGAGTGTAATAGGTTTTTAAAAATAATTACGAGATTGACCTTCAATTTGAGAGAGATTCTTGTCGGGTGTGCAGAGGTTAAAAGTCCTGGAGAAAGAAAGAACAACTTAAGTAAAAGTATGAGACTATGCAATGTGTAACAAAATGAATGATCGCAACTGCAAAGAGTGATAAAACATCCCAAAAAACATCCTTCACCATATAATGTAAGCTCGCAAAGTAGAAACTCGCAAGACGGCAACTTCTTGGTGAAATAGGAGTGTACAATATTTTCACGATATTAAAATAAATGATTAGTAATTATAACGAATGGCAATAATTTTATAAAATAAATATTGAAAACTTTATAGCCACCAGCAGTCACCTATGATCTATCAATACCTGTGACACAGGCTTCAGAACGGAGACAATGTGGTTTACTCAGACGTTGGTTCAGGGTCCAAAAAAGATTTTGAAGCTGGAAGCAGCCCGACATCCATGAAGACTGATATTTTAAGAATTCATATTCACCAGACAATAAATTGACTTATTTCGTAAATTTAAATACATTTACATGAAAAAGAAGACAAAAGAAATTGTGCTCCCTCCTTTAGAGAATTTTTTCTACATCCACCAATGTGTCTATTAGTAATTGGGAAAATAGGCAAGGAGCTAGATTAGCAAACATCAGTGGACAATTTTTCTGTAAAGTTATGCCCAAGATCTGATGTCCTCGGACGATGCCGGGATATGCAGCAAGTACTTATACAAAATAGACATGTTTAATTTTAATATAACTCCATTTGATTCAAACGAAAAAAATATCAATATGTATGACAATTTGACATTTCAAAGCATCAAAATGAACTTAATAAACAAAAAATACGAATTAAACAATTTTGCCAATTAACTAGTTGTTATTTTATTGTTAATGTACCATTAATACATAGGTCAGATATTAGTGTTTTCCCCCAAAAATGAATTAATTTTTTTTTCAATTAGCCACTTGTTTTTCCTATATTGTTAAGTACCCTTAATACATATGTTGGGCATTAAAGCTTTTGCCTTCTTAGCTAAGCGTAACTACCATTTCGTAAATAGGGAATTGGAGTGAATCCAACAACTAACGTTAATGGTTGCTATTAGGCACCACTATTTTCTGTTTTAAATCTGAAATCTCTCCCTAAAGACTGAAAATCTATACTTGTAGCCTTTTTACAAAAGACTTTGATATTTTTTCTTCTACTTCAATTGTTTCCAGCTTAGCAAATGCGTTTCTTTTACAAATGGGAGAAAACAATGTTTTCACTTGGAAAAATACTTTGTAACTGTAAAATTATTGTTTTATATAAAAATATAAAATCTCCACCTTATTGTTCACTGTGTTTTAAGTTATTTTAATAATTCGAAATAACCAAAAGCTATCTTTTTAAATTTATAATGTACAAGTGCATTTAAATGTCTCTGATGATTATTTTTACATTAGTAAGCTTATAATTCATGTAATCTATCTTCTGTAACTGTTGAAAATGCATTTTCAGAATGTTAAATGTTTGGAAGCTAATATGTACACCTCTGTCATTGTATTTCTCTATATGTATGAATGCTTTTTTTAAATCAAGTACATGTGCATGTATTCCACAAAGTATTTAATTTATTTCAATTTTTTTAACTTTTTGGAAGTTAGACCTATTGTAATTTAACACTGACGCAAACGCTAAAGATACTCTGTTTGAAAATGCTGAAATATTTCACGATTTTCAACTTGTAGATGCTTAGTAAATTTAAGAAATTCTGTGATATATTTTCAGGCATCCCATACATAAAGGATCGATAGTAAATTTCCATTCGATTTTAATGCACATTTTAGATATTCCAGGAGTTTTTATTTAGGGTTACTTTCTATACCAGAAACATATATTCTGTAAAATTTCTATAGCTCTTAAAATTCCTTTACTTTATCGATAGATTATTATTTATTTCCTTTTGCATTTTCTGATAGAAATAAATGCTCTAATTCTTTACTTTAAATGCGATATTTATGATACTTTCGCTAATACATGCTGTAAAAGTTTAAGGATTCTCAACATTTAATATAAGTACGCATATTTCTTTATTTCAAATAATATGAATATTTTGCAACACATACAATGCAAAGAAGAAATCAAAATGAACCATTTCAAAATTAAAGGTTACCACTAATATATTTTGCAAATTTACGTGTCCCTTTGTCTTCCTTTTTCAGTGTATATTTATTTTAAAAGTTTTCAATGCATTTTTTTTTATGTTCTTTATAAACTGTTCACAGGATTAAAAAAAGAGAAAAAGAGAGAAAATGATACATGAGCGCTCAAAAGTACAATTTTTAAGACGTTTATAGCATGCATGTTTTCATTATTATAATAATTATCAAGCAAATATCTTTTACTCACATTCAATTTTTATAGTATTTTAAAGACACATGGCTACATGGCAGACAATCGAAAAAAAAGAAAACTTGCTGTTGATTTTATTGTACATTTACATACATTTAATGTTATTCAGAGATGGAGTATTTTGCATTTTCATAGTTGTAAAGAGTGCTAATGTTACAGCTTTAGATTAAAAAAAATTTCTTTTAAGAATTACATTTTTAAATTTTTTTCCTGTTTGATTGCTTGATTTAATGGCCTTGTTTGTATGTTTCTCAAATTTAAAGCTTAAATAGGTGTTCATCTGTAAATCAAAATTTAATTATCAGGAAATGTTGTGTATTTTTCTGAGAAACTCAATTTTAATTTTGAATTTACCTAAATTTATTTGTTCTAAAAACCATTTTAGAAGAATATTAATAAGATAAATATCGCTCAGCTTGAAAATTATTTATAACATTACAATTTCCATTATTTTTGAGAAATATGAAATTGTTTATTACAGACTATAAGTCTCTGGAAGAATGATTACAGCAAATTATTATTTCACATTTTACCTTAAGCTGGAAAAAATGTTAGAACAAATTGAAGAAAATAAACAAATATGTATATAAATAACTAAATAAAGAGAGCTGTTTCCAAACAACTATATATAATGATAAAATATCAATATTTTAGTTTAATTTTTAGTTGGAATAACTCAGACTCAAGTATTACATATGCTCGAAAATCACGGGCGTTCCTTGTTAATTTTCATGCATATTTACTTGCCCTTAATAATACAATCTCTCTCCAGTTCTCAAAAGAGATTTTGTTGAAAGGAAAGAATACGTACATGTGTTTTTTATCCACTAACATTTTTATCATTTTTATTTCTCGAAGTTTTTAGCGAAAATAAAACACTGTAAGGAACTTACATATTTATCCATTTGTAAGCATCTTTTAAGAAAAACAGTTGTTCGTCGTAAACGAATAACAATAACACATTTTTTTCGATTCCCATAAACCACCAATGATATCATTAAATTATTTTCTTTAAGGCAGTGTTACTTCTTAATTTCCTTTTCAATTTACTTGTATATGTGTCGGTAAAATGGATAAATTGTAAGTTTATTGATTTACATAAGCGTAAATTATTTATTTTAAAAATTTTCTTAAGAGTTCCTTATGAAATGTTTCATTGATACTGAAATAACGCTGTACTCCACAAGTGATATAAAAACCGCATTTGCAAATAAATTTCATTAAAATTATAAATTATACATATTTAACCAAAAATATGTCTTTGTAGTCCGAAGAATAACAAGAATAATATAATTAATTTTTTTTTTAAATCTTTTAAACAGCAGATAATACTCATATTAACACATTTCTACTATTAATATGGTGAAATACTAAATTCTTGAGTACGGCATATAATGTTTTTCATAATTCTTTTATTTTTATCATAAAAAACTAATTCGTGTACATTCGATACTACAACAGTACAAGAAAATAAGATAAGCTTTTAAGCAATATGCACTGTTTTATTAGTTATTACCGAAAAATATTCAAATTTGCCAGATTTATTATTTGTTCAAAATCATGACTTCATCTTAAAGCACATGTAAAGTTATAACAAAGAGTGTCAATAGAAAACACGGTTTTTCAATTTATCTTAAACATATTTATTTTTAGCAAAACTGTAAAAGTTCAAAACTAATTAAAATAAAATTATATTATTTAAGGTCTTTTTGTGGCCAAAACTAAATTATAGCATATACAAATGGTTTTATTTCTAGAATAACGCAATAAATTAATAATTATAATACTGGATGTTATATCCATACAGTATTGTAAAATATCTAGATTTTAAAATGTCTTTGCAGAGTAAAATATAAAATATATATCATCAATCTTTATTTCTGTCTAAGAATTTTTTAATGCACATTTAAAAAACTTTTAGTACAATTAACTCATACTATTCATTTTAAACTTCCAGAAATTAACTTGTTCGATTGTTTGAGGAAATAAATTATTAATAAAATTCAGAATTATGTTTTCGGTTTGAAAACTATGGAAAACTGGAAAGCGCAAACATCTTTCCCTTGAGGATACTTTATCCACACTGCTAATTAGTTCATGATATGGAAATAGAGTTGATGTGACAGTTACCTCATGATTATCTACCATGATAACATTGCACTTGCAAATAGCTCTAAACAATGGTGGACGCCAAATTTCGAAACATAAATTTTCTTAGTTAAAATGCATTAGACCTCATGTAATTTAAATATTTTATCTAGCATTTGGTTTTTTATTAATTATTTATACAAACAGCTCAATGAAAGTGTACTTAAATACTTTTTTTTTCTTATAAAATTATTACGTATTCAGCAAAACACTCAAATTAAACAATTAATAGCTTTTTTTAGTTCTACAATGTTGCCACAACATTTTTACTATTTTTTTCTGAAAAAAGAATGATTTAAAAAACATTAAGAAACTAAACATATTAAATGACATGTTGTGCGCGTATTTAAGTACGCTCACAACGTGTTAGTAAGCTCTCGCTTCATTTAATTGCTGCAGATAAGTTATTGTTCTTATTTTTTTTTTTTGGCATGAAGAAAGGAAGTGTGATAAATGTGAGGATAAGAGAAAACCATTTATAGCATAAAAACATATTTTTAAAGCCTACATCCAGCCGACCGGGTTATGTAGTGGATCCAGAGCCATTCTACAACACCACGGGGCCAGGTTCGATTCCCGGCATGGGATTGGTTGTAATGTCGTCCGCCCTTTCATAGGAGGCAACACTGGTCCACCTATTGGGTGCCTCCATAATAAAGAGACCAGTTATACCAATGCCTATACACGACAACTGCCCGCCATAAAAAGAAGAGCCTACATTCATTTTCATTTTTTTTGTTTATATATATAATTAAATGATGATGTCTATTCGATAACTACATCTGTTATTGAAAATGTCTTACAGACTTACATAGGAAAAAAAATTGACTACTTTTATCTTTTTTTAATTGTTACGTCCACATTTTTAAGTAAGCTGTATATGGGTATTTTTTCCTTTTTTTAAAAGAAAATAATTACATAAAAATAAATTAAGGACAATATAATTCCATTGTTTCATTTATTTAACAGATAGGAGAAAAAAGTAAGCTTACAGTTGATTTCAAAAAACATTTAATATATATTCCCAGTCAGCGTTATTTAACAGAGAAAATTTACATTCTAGGCATATTTAATCTATTAGATATACATCTCTCTGCATGTTAAATCCCTCTCAAAAATACTCTAACTAGGGATGGACGCGAGACGAAAAATAAGCGTCCCGCGTCTCGCAAAATAGCCTAAAAGCTTGTCTCGTCTCGCAAAAATCCCTATATCGTAATGTTAAAAATGTGTGTCTCGTCTCGCAAAAAAGCTGTAAATCTCTTTCTCGTCTCGCAAAAAAAGTCGTCTCGCGTCCATCTCTAACTCTAACCAAAATTTACGAAATCGGAAAAGTCTTAACATATTCGATTTTCTTCATTAATGCAATGTTACTTCTTTTATAATCAAGAGTTCAATAAGGGATCATCAAGAGCAAAAGGACGAGGTTTTTATACCAAAATTTTTATTTTTGCTGAAAACGTCGTTCTTTTGCTAGTCTAGTTTTGATTGAGATCATGTATACACCATAGATAGAGTTTTTATTTAAAGTGAATAAAAGAGTATGATTCCTTAGAATGCTCACATTGGATTTGTTTTTCTGTTGAAATAATTTTGAAAGCAATAATTATTTTAAAACTATTCTTTATGTTGCTAAATAGCATTATTTTAATCAAAACCTCGTAGTTTCGTTAAAAAAAAGGCATTTATGGACTGTAAGTCTTTTTTTATTATTTTATTTATTTAGATGTTATGCTCAATGGTTCAGGGTAAAACAAAAGTATTGAATTCTTTAAAAAAGCGCAAATAACTAAAATTTCAAAGTGAATCCTTTTTTTCTTTAGATTTTTAAGCAATTATTTGTTTAGAAAGCTTAATATTACTTGGTCATCTACATTGGCTCTTAAAAAAAATATAAGGCAAGAAAAAGAAAAAGAAACTTTGTGAAATTTAACCGATTTTAAAAACACCAACTTTGGTTTTCAATATCTAATAACACGATAAGTAAAACGTTTTAATTTTCCATGTCTTTTGTATAATTAAACAATAATTTGCCATAATTTTACCTACTCTACAAATGTTTCAATTTTCCTCAAAATTTACTATACATTTCTCTTAAATATTTTCACAAAACCGTTTCAGCTATTTTTAAAATAATGATTAGTAGATATAAAGTCTATATGTATTAAAATTGAAGCATCATTGTTAAAATAATTAAATATATATAATTAAAAATAATTTTCTGTTATGTACACAATTAAATTATATCTTAAATTCTCATTACTAAAGATTCCCATTGGACCGTGCAAACTATCTCTGAAATAATATATAATATGTTTCTAAAGCATCTTTGTATTAAAAGTTGTTCAAAAATTGAAACATTATTATTAAAATAGTTTTTTATAAGTAACACATTCTCAGTTGTTATACATACTAATTGCGAATAATCATGATTTTATCAGAAACAAACACTTTTTTCATAACTCGAGCTGAAGAAAATAAAATTAATAAACGGCGAAAAGTTTATAGTTGAGGTTTTAAAATCAATCATTAAATGTTCGGGTTTTAATTTTTGATTGAGAGCTTGCTGTGAGTACGAAAATGATGGAATTTTGCTAAAGTTAAATAGATCAACATTTACTTAGTAGTTATTAGATATGGTAGATTAATTAACAAACAATGAGCTAAAAGTTTACGCTCACAAGTTAATTTATAAACATGAAAAAAATCTTGACTATAATCATTTTAGAAATTCGCGAACAACTAAATAAACTTAAACACGTTCCCTACAACGAGAATTATCAAGAACGCAACTTCATAAGAATTGCGAAAACTTTGAAAATATCTCATTAAAATACTGAAGATAAAAAAGCATTTTTTCATGTTATGAAACTCGTTAAAGATAAAAAATAAATGAAACTAAATGAAAATAATTATATTACTTAAAATAAACTGAATTAGGTAGGCAACACATTCTTAATTATTATTAAGAGTTTAAACATTATTTGCGAGCTGGCATCTCATTCTAAATATATGCTATGTCTATTTAAGACAATAAATGCCGAAGATTGCAGCAGAAAACCTCAAAGTTGTTCAAAGAAAATGTTCTGTATTCAGCTTATTGATATTTTTTCATTAAACTTAAATTATTTTTTAATAAGGCTATATTACATGTTCTGTTTTTATTGCTGCTATTGATTTATAAAATAAAAAGAAAGATAATTTTCTTTTTAATACTGTAAGAATACGTTGCTGAAGAACGTAAGTATTCACAGTATTATTTTAATGTTCAGATGAGGAAAATAAAGAAAGTATGTCTGTATGCTCCAATGAAAAATAAACAAATAATTAATTAAAATAATAATAATAAATTTCACGGAAAGCTAATTCATGCTTTTCTTTGCTAGGAAATTGAATTATTGTTAGGTACAATACATTCAGTGACAGTAGAAGTTTTGGGTCTTAAAATGTTACTTTCCTAAATAATGAATAAAAATAATATCAAATGACGTAAATCTGTGTAACATAACAGCGCTCTGGATTTTTTTTTGTTCATATTCAATCAGAAATAACAAATGTATGTATAAAATAGACAAATTACTGAAACTGGAAAAAGATGTATATAACTGCAGATTTTTGAGGAAAAAAAAAGTTCTTAAAATTTCGTAGCTATCGTATAAATTTTTGGAAAGAGAATTTCTGACAAATGCCATTGTTTCTCTTAAATAAATTTAAAAAATATTCGAAATTTTATATATGAGTGTCTGCTAGTTTTCTCTTATTTTTTAAATTCACAATTAAATACTAATACACTTGTATGGTTTTTACAGGCATTTGATAACTAAATAAATATATTAATATGGTTTATAAAGAAGATGAATTCAGCAGAAACATGATTTAAATAATAAACTTCTAAAGCAAAATTTTGACTCTCATCATCCAAAATATTTTTTTAAAACTTTACTTATAAGAGAATACGTTTAAATAATTATATGTTGCACGATCTGTATCTTTTCTCAATGAAAATATTTTAATTGTTTTAAAATGAAGTAATAAAATATCATAATGAGGCGTAGTTCTATCACTATGGCCCAATAATTTTAAAATATCAATTACTTACTGTGAACTAAACTTATTTCGCAGACCTTCTATACTTTTTTCACATTTTCAAGTACAACTGACTTGTAACTCACTGTGTTGTGTTACTAAACTCACTAAAGTTTAACTTAAAACACTGACTTGTGTTTTAAGTTAAACTTTAGTTTAAAGAGAACGTTAAATGTACATTTTCTTTTCATTTTTTTAACATTATCAATCTTTAATGCATATTTTTTTTGAAACATAAGAATAAATAATATTGCTATATATAAAGCCATTTCCCAAATAACCACCTCTATGTCTTTAAGTATATAAAAGTTCGTAATAGAAAGGCGATGTGATATTAAAGAAAAATAACTTTTATTTTTATAATATTTAAAAATATTTATAGAGCGAGTAAAAATATATGTATATAAATATGTATGCAGAAAAATCACGATACTCACGTAATCAAAATAAGGGTGATCATCTCATCCTTGCTCCAGGACAGTTTAAAGTTTTGAAAAATTCTAACTTCAAAAGTCTCTACTCTACAGTTAAATCACACAGTCTATACAAATTCACAAGTGATAGCGCTAAACTTAAGGATGCATAAATGTAAATTAATGCATCATAATACTAATTTTAATTTTAATACTGTTTTGTTTCTTTTAAAGAACTTTCTGTGGAATGCACAACTTCACGATGAAGTTTTTAGGAAAAATGTCTGTAATTAGTGAAACCCCACGTGTACTGTCCATTTATATGAAGTCCAAGATCTCCATCCAATATCTCAATGATTAACCAGTGCTCAAGGAATCAAAAGCCATCTATGGAATGAGTCCAGCATCGATGTGTCGCGGGTTAAAGCGAAAAGGGTTGCCCAAATTTAGATATTTTGCTCGCGCCAAGAGGAGAAAATACTTTCGCCAAATGAGTCTTCCATTGTGCGTAACTCTTTGAACTTGCCGGTTTATTTATGTTTCCAACAAACGAGATTTCGTGGGGGTAAGTGATAAAAATAGTTGATTTTTTTTACTGTCTCGAATATTTAAAAATGTAGGTATCGAGTTTTTAAATGTATATTAAATATGCCAGTTATTCTTATTAAAAAATGTTTTCCTTTTATAAATGAATTTTTCTTTGAACACCGATTTTCAAAAAATAAATAACATTTAAAATACATACAGTAAAGGAATAATAAGGTATTTTAAAACTAGATTTCATTTAATTTCTAATAAATATATAACGTCAAAATATTACATGTAAATGATTTTTATCATTAACACGCAATAAAATTTATTTATGAAAACCAAACAATATCTGGAACAAACATGCAATCGTAGGATAAGCTTTGTCGCAATAATTTTCGAAATTTGAATTTTTATTAAAAATGGTGAATGTTTTTTTTTGTTTGTTTAATGCATGTTTCTGGGAATTATAACAATCAAACCTTTTATGCCAGAAATTGTATATTTTGTCTACCTTCTCCAACACTCTTCTGATATTTTTGTTCGATTAGTATTTTAACCAGAAAAATTATAGCAAATAGAAAAATTTATTGCAAAAACTTGGTGGCACAATTTAAAATAAAACGTAATTATATCGTCACTACTAATGCAATTTTTGAAGGTAAAATGTTTATTTTTAGCACACGGGCAAAATGTATTACGTGTGAGTAATTATTATTTAGCTCAAAAATCAAAATGAATTTCGAAAGATAGATAGAGATATTCAATATAGCTAAAATTATCTAAAATGTGTCAATATTAGCATTCTACCTGTCGGGTGTTATAAGAGTGTACTAAGTGGATGACGTATAAGCTAAAATATACGACAAAAATTAGATTAAAATAACACTCTAGAGAGTTAGATGCCATATAGTTGTGAATGTTATACAGAGTTCAAATCTCCCTATTGAACAACGAAAAACTCTCGAAATCTAGTGTTATTGTTTGGCTTGAAAGAGGAGGGATTTTAGTTGAAAATCAAATACTAAGAATCAATGTCGAGGTCTTTCCAAGATAGGCTTGAACACTATAGACCTGCATTCAGCAGGAAAAACTCAATTTGAACACTCTCTGTACATGTCTACTTAAAAACAATGCGAAATGAGAAAAAAAAAGTTCTGTTTCTTGTTAACTTATACAAGACACTAATGGTGCTAGTAACTATAGCCATACAAAAGTCTGAAATTTGGGGTATGGATCCCCACAACAGGGGACAACAATAAACAATTAAATAATTAATTGAAAGGTGAGAAATAAAATTGAAACAATTTTCGTGTCAATTTTATGAGGGGTGACTGTGCGTAAAAACAGCGTTAGTATTTCTCAACTAATGAGGATTGAGTTTAAGGTCGATGACAATTCGATGGCAATTTTCACACTACTTCTGAGCCACGCATTTATTCTTGCATTATTATTTTCGATATTTTCAATCCTGTGTTATTGAATACTTTAAAATTGGTTTTGAAGATTGATGAAGTGCTTGCGTTTTACGTGAATCTAATGAAATTATCTTAAAATTATTACTTTAATTAAGTTAAAAAATAATCGCTTAATCTTACAGGTTTTACTTTTGTTTGGAGTGTTTTATGCGATTTGCGTGTGTAAGTACCTTTTTACATAATTTTTTAATTAAACTTTATTCTCGTTTAAAACTCTATTAATATTACGGCGGGTTAAGCAGGCGACTCGGTCGAGACCCTGGCTTAGAATCCCGAGCTGGGCGTCGTTGAAAGAAGACCGGCCGCCTGCCGCTGGTACAGCCGACGATAAGAAAGGGAGGTCCTCGGGCTGTAGCTGTTGACTTAAATTACAACACGCGGCATACAAATCATGCCATATACTCATACAAATCTATCTCTGATAGTCTGTATTTTGAATTACAGAATGTGTAACTCAGATATCATTAATGAAATAAATAAATGTGTGCTTTATCTTTGATATATATTAAAATCGGAATGAATCGCTGGTATAAATTGTTCCTGTAAGGCAAAACAGGGTCATTAAAAGGTTTCAAAAAATAAATCATGCCAGCGACTTTTGAAATATTCAGAATATTCTTTCACGATTTGCGTTTAAAAGTATAAACTATGTATTTGAAATTTTGAGTGATGACAAAATAGAATTAATTAATTAATTACATCTCATTACTATAAGAGACTCCATAAATTTTAAAGTATATGATAAAATGTTATACATTTTTAAAAAAAATTCTGAGTTTTTTACAGCTGTGAAAAGTATATTACTGTGAAAAGTTCAATGTACAGCTTATAATATTGACAATTTTTCCGAACTTAGGTAATTCGGTTTTCAATTTAATTGTTTAAAAATTATGTGTTTTCTTAGAATAACCTTAGAATACAATGAGAAGCATGCATTATGTTTATTTTGTAATAAATGAACTTTGTTGAAGTAATTGGAGGCATTTTCTAATGCCTACTTTCAGAAATTATCTATAAGACATATACATTTTCTCTTTATTAGCTAGGGTGGACATTTACATTTTAATTGATCAAAAATAACTCTATACACTAGATTTAGCCACCAATTTCCTTTTACGATAAATTTCCATCAATAACAAAGAAAAATTTATGCATATATATATATATATATATATATATATATATATATATAATCGTATTATTGCACATAGAAGATATAAAATTAAAAATAATTAAAATTTTTATGAAGTAACACACATTATAATTTTTATGAAGTAACACACATTATAATTTTTATGAAGTAACACACATTATAATTTATCTATGAATTAAATTATATGCAAGGTAGTAAAGGTACTCAAGTAACTTTAATATGTGTTATTTTACAAGGATTTTAGTAATTTTTTCCTTTTAAACCAGTTTCTTCTTGAGTGCTCTTGTAAAATTTAAAATTTTGTGGTTGATTATAGTATTCATAATATTTTAAAGTATTATTTGTTTTAAATTTAATAAACAATTATATAATCCTTCTGCTGCAAGACAAAGTCAACTAAGTTCGCAGGACAAAGTCGAAATATTTCAACGAACATTTGGTATATTAAATGCATCCTGATATTTACGTTCTGTACTTCCGTTCTAAAGCGGAAAAAAACTGCAAAATAAAATGCTTTGAATGTTGTCCAAAAATTAAACAAAATACATTACATGAGTAATAGCTGATTTACACTTACGGAAACTGATCGCACGGAGTACAAAAAAAAAATTAATAGATACGGCGCCAGGAGTGCGATAAGGAAGATTTTCTGGATCTCATTCCAGTATGGAAGTTCTCCGGGACGTACTCATTCCTAAACATGTTGGGCAGTCGGGATGCTGCAATGAGAAAAGACCGGCGACAATAGATGAGAGTTTCCAGAACGCATGCGCTCCTACACTCCTCTAAATTTATTATTATTTTTTTTTCTATACGCTTTCATCTTCTTTTATTTTTTTTTCTTATTTTATCCGGGCAATAAAGGTGTTCACTTCTCTTCATTGGCGATTTGTCAGGACACAGACATCGAAAGTTAACTTTTTTACGTTAAGAAGGGGGAAAGAATGTTAAATTACTGAGGCAGTATTCGCCGGGGAATATAGATAAATGTTAACCGAGGAGAATAGTGAAATAAAATAATGTAAAAAGATACGAAATTCCAAGGGAAGGAAAGCGCTAGTCTTACGTCACGGTGGGACAGTTGTTTTATCGCTGCCGAAGAGGAACGTAATGTTTTGTAAAATAATTTAAGGTCTGTGTTTTATCGTTTGCGCTGGTTTTATTCTTGAACGTTACTCATACAGATAAACGTATATGTTTGAGTTCTATGATATATTTAAGGTCAAATACCTTAAACTAAAAATAGCGGTTGAGTTTTCGTGTTTAATGATTTTATTAAAAGTGCGAATTAATCTATTTAAAACTCAATATATTGCATTTGGTAATGAACGGGATATATTTTTTCAACTAATGATTGTGAACGTGTGAATCTAAAATGTTAGTTGGATTTTGTCTATGAAGAAAATTTTGCCACTCATTTGTTTATCTTTCTTTCGCTTTAGCACAATCAACTTTTATAATAAATAAGAGGGCATAACACATTATTAAATCTTATTAATTTTCTTTTTTATAAAACAAATATGTCAGAGGAAGACGTTGTGAGTCATTTAATTTTTTAATAAAGATTAAAAAAATGAATTTTTGTGGGCTGTGATATGTCGAAGTAATCTGTAAAATTTAAAAAAATCCCATAATGTAAACGATCATAAATTTTCAAGAAAAAAACACATTATATTTCAGTGTCATTTTCTAAAAAACTACACTAAATTAAAAAAGTGAATTGATCATATTTTCTTGTTTATTTTTAAGCTTTTATCAGCGATATCAAAAAGATATATATCAACTACCAGGACAATTTACAGATGGATTAATTGCATATCCATAATTTTCGTAATGATAAGTACACATTGAATATTGACGAATAATATAGAACAATATTTATTGCGGAAATAGTCCTCAGTTAAATAAAAAATATACTGTGAAAGTTCACTTTAAGTAGCTTTGCAATTAGAGCATTTAAAATCTATTAAAAAGAGGGAGCATGAGATTAGAGGTTTTTTTTCGTTAACAACATTTTTAGCTAGAATAATCAGACAAAGCCATTACGAATTGTATTTCTAAATTAAAATTAAACCTTTTATTTTGGTTTTAAATCAAACTTGAATTGCAGTTAAAAAGTATAGTAAAATGCTTACAGCAAGAATATTTTACATTCTAACTGAAAACATTTTGTATATGTTTTTGTTTAAAGTGACTATTTCCCCTTCGCTAGATTATCTGTGTTTTTTTACATATTATATATTGTTTAGCTAAAAAATACAACATATTTACTTCCCCTCTCGAAAACGGTAGATTTAATCTAACATTTTGGCTTCAATATTTTCCTTACTGAACGTTCACTCTCTAGGATTATTCAGGAAGCTTTTACATAGAATAATTAGATTTTATAGTTAAAAGTGAACTGTCAAATAACTGTAAATTAGCTAAATACACAAACACACACACACACGCACACACTCATACATGTATATGTATATATATATAATAATTTCACAATGAAATACTTTGTTTGACTCAACATTTTTTTTTCACTCGAGGTTTCTAATTCTTGCATCTGCTGTTATATAATTTTTCATGTGGGGTATGTCATCCTTGAAGTATATACTTTGTGTCTTACTTATTAGTTATATATATGTTGTTATGTTCAACAATATATTGTTGAACAATTCAGAAAACAATATTTATGAAAAACTTTCTTTCCCTAAGCACACTCATAAGTTTGATGTGAAAAAGTTGCCAGGACAATGATAACAGTTCACTGTTTTCGTTTTAATTAAGGAGGAATGGTACAAAGGATCTTAAGTATCCACATATTCAGAATGACTTATAATGTGTTACTTGAACTCCACGTTATTTTTTCATAAAATTTTACATATATTACAAAGACGGTAAAGTTTATACGAAAAGTGTGATTTCATGTAAAACATAATATACGCATAGCTATAACGTAACTCATCGAATGTGCTACAACCGTATTCATTGCAGATCTCTAACTTAGTTAAGAAAGCTGATATAATAGTTCAAAGATATGTCAGTCGAGAAACTTTTGAGAAAATGAATGTCGGTTTTAACCCTTTTTGTGCCCCGATATTTTTGCGACTGTCTTCGATTTTTACTGGTACCAGCAATAATTGATAAATTTCTGATGTCAACTTCTTGAACAAGGAATGATTTCTTTTAAAATCATTATGCATAGAAATTGAAATATCAGCAATCTAACTTGGTTATGTTAAAATATTTTGTGAAGTTGAGATTCAATGCTCATGAATACGGATTAGGAAAAATAAATAACATTTTCCGCTGATAGGGAAAATACCTTTCCAAAAGAGGGACACTCGGCATAAGAGTTAAGTGGAATAATAATACATTTCCCTAACTGATTGAGATTTAGTAACTGTGAATTGTATCTATGTCCCATTTTTAGGAGCGTGCCTCCAAAGTAGAATAGTAGCCTAGAACTCGCTGTGCCTCACCTTGGGTCAGGATTTGATTCGTAGATTAGGCTCGAGTGCTGTCTTGTGCCACCCTGCATAGGGAGTAAAGTTCTCAGCCTACTGAGTGCCCCCATAATAAAATGACCAATATTCCTGGTCTTAGTAGCAGCAAGTGTCAAGTGTCAGCTTTTATCAAAAAATAAATCAGCCAACACTAAAATGAAAATTCATCTTTCAGATACTTTTGCCTCACCATGGGACAGTGGTTATGTCACTGGAAATGGTAGACGAGCGAAGTGTGAAGGTCCTGAGTTCGGGTCCCATCGCGCGTCCGTTGACCTAACCGTTCGGAGTTTTCCGTAGTTTTCTCTGAAACTTAGGGTAAATACGAGTTAGTACCCCGTAGGAAGACCTCCAAGGAGAGTATCCCACCCATCGGCCAAGAACCCACGCGTAGCTAATCGGCCGTAATCCCACAAACAAACAGATACTTTTAAGCATTTTCTTTTACTCGTAAAAATGTATAGATGTTGTCTAAATAAATTTATGAACCCCACCATGACCAAGTGGATAAAACACTAAAAATAATAAAAAGCTGAAGTGTAAGGTCCGGGGTTCTGGTTTACCGCGAGTTTGTTCGATCTAACAGTGTGGACTTTTGGGTGGTTTTCTCCAGATGTAACGTGAATACACGTTAAAACACCTTAAAGAGTAATTTGCCAAGGCATCCCATTGGCAGACACCCCTCGAGTAGGTTTGCTTTCGCACACAATACAGAATTTTTTTACGTGATTTTTTTTTCTTCTGTGCTCAAAACTGGAAAAAAAAACCTATTCAAACTGTAAAAATGATACTTCCAAAAAGTCTTAAAATAAAAATAAATAGTAAAATACTTATAAAAACTAAAGAACGTTACTTTTAACTTTAATCATAACAAATTATGTATAGACAAACAAGTATAAATAACAAATATTCTTTAATTCTTCATATAACAACAGAAATAAAAATTAAGGAACTTTACAATGGCTGAACATTTGTAAAATAAAGGGCTGTTTCCAAATACTCTGTATTCTTAAAGTAAATGATAAAAAATGGTCATAAAAATATTTGTTAAGTGAAAATTTTAAAAATTTAGCCAATTTTCGTGTAAAACAATTGTTTAAAGCATCATATTTGATTGCTTCTGTCACGAGAAATATTAGTATTATCCCGTTTTTATAATAACTCTTTCCAAAAAATCATTGTGTTTCTTTATCGTATTGCGAAATGTCTATAATTCCTCAAAAGTCAAGAAACCGTGTGGCGTTATAAATCTGTGAATAGAAGTATTTGGTAAATGTTCACTGACCTTATATTAAATATAAACAGCAGCCATAAAATGATAGTTTATTTCTTTACTGATGGGCTTAAAGTGACATTCGTTATTTACAGGAGCGAAATCTAGTGCAAAAAATCCACCCACTGTCCACATTAAATAAAATATCCTTTTTTTGCTTCTGCCCAACAGATATTTCTATAAAATGAATCGTACATATAAATTTAAGAAAAAGTTAACGCTTTTGAAGAAAACACATGTTTGCTGAATTTAGGAGTAAATAAGAGTAAGTATGTGCGATGTTGATCTTGCTAGTAGAATTTTGCCGGTAAATAAAGCAATAATTTTAACCGCCATACTTTATTTAATGTGCACCATCCTTGATCAAAAATCAAGTAACCTGATCATTATGAACTAATATGCAAATAATGTATTTTTTTTCTCCCTATGATTAAAATAAATAACTTCCGTTAACTTTATTCTAAAATTGACAAGATTTCTTTTTTAAATATAAGCTATCAAAGATAAGGTATTTACAATTTATCTCTGCATATACATCAAGTATATTTAGTATATACCTAGTAGGATATATACTAAATATATATTCCACTATAATAGCTCGTGTAGGAAAGCTTCCTCGCGAGGGTGTGATTCTGTCGCAGACGTAGCAAAGGACACGGATGACAGGGTAATCAATCCAGTGCAGTAAATGCAGATCATTTGCCCGAACCAATGAATTGGGCTAAGCAGTCCTGCAGCTTGCCCACTGCTCTCACGAGATCTTTCATATCCCGATTTCCTTTTGTGGTGGGAGGGATCACCGGCGAAGCTGACCGCACAGTTTACGGTTAACTACATCACCGTGATTTATCTCTTTTGGTTGGCACTACTGAAAGGTACTATATATGAGACTCAAATTGAATCTATAAAAGAACTCGCCGCCGAGCTTTCGCTTGTTGCAAGGAAAACGCAAGATATGTCTGGTGTGTTTCAGAATGTTCATCAATTCTTTCTTCGCCGTTACTTCTTACTAAACTTGTTTTTGTAACTTAATATTCCTTTGATATTTTTTTAGCCTCGTATAACAGCATCATATTCGGCTCCCTCTAGCGCCTTTACGTTTTAATTCAGGCCATGCATTTTCTGATGAAAATTGTTTGTTTGGAGGCGTACTATCACTTCTTGAAGTTTTGCCTATCTTTTATAAAACTACCTGCTTTTTGATTGAATAAAAAAAAATATTTTTTTTTCTAGGATGAAATGTCCGATAAAGCTTACAGAAAAGACCAGAATGAATCATAGGTTTTTTATTATAAGCTTAACCAAACCATTTTTATTAACTATTTTTTTCCCATGGTATGTATTGAAATGTATGTTCCTTGATTGCAGTATTGCGAATTCACATACAAATGTGGTATGATAAATAACCGTCTTACGCAAACATGATCAAAAGAAATGATTTTAATAATCATATGTGGTTTGCTTAATCACCCAGTCAACCTTTCCAATTCAGGCATTTTCATTGGAAGGGCAGTAATTCCATTTTACATGACATGGCGATATTAAAGAGTTCGTATTCTAATGGTTAGCATCAGAAATATATAACGTAAATTTATATCGACGATTTTTGATAACTTGGCAGCTAGCTGTCTAAACTTAAAATGATCGTAGCAGATTGCAATCCCTTTTTATAACTAACTAACTTTTAAAAAATTGGATCCTCGCCACTTTTAAAGAAAAAGGCTCAATTAGAAGCCTCCCGTCGTAGTCTCTTCACTCACATTTGAAACTGCTGCGCACGCCGCCGCAGAAAGATCTGTCGGGAATTCGATATTCCAAACCATTTGTGTGTCCCCTAAGATAAATGACATCTCGGAAAGAGCGATACACGTGTCATTTTCGTAACAGATCAATTCCCTCTTGTTTTCCCCGAAATAATCATTAATCAAATTTTCAAGAATCTCAATGCTGCTAGAGGAAAGCCTATCTCGAAATTACATTTGTCATGGTTTTACAATTCATCGCGTTAAAAAGAATATGGAGCATCAGGTTCAAGTTAGGAGTCGGCTAAATATGCACTGATTAAATTCAGATGAAACGTATTTCGAAAAGTAGAAAAAACATTTAAAAATATATGTATTCTATCGTTTACAGTGTAGCCGAGCCCAATCTCGTATTTTCATTATAAGTTGTTTGTTTGAATTGAGAATTTTTTCTTGAGGTTTCTGACTGTAATCTCGAAGATGGTCTTATACCCTTGAATATCCGTTTGACGTTTATTATATCCATATAACGCTTATTAATAATATAGAACACAACAGAAGTACAAACACAGAAGAAGAGGGGGGATGACAACCATGGGTTAACGGGATTCAAACCCGAGATCTCATCGCTCACAGGCGGCTGAGGAGGTTCGCAAACCCACACAGCCATGAGATCCCCTTATAAGTGTCCCGTGGGAAAGTACTGCGATAACTTTGACTGTCAGATTCTTGCTTTATCATTTGCAGTTGAGAAATTAAGCAACATCTAAGATTAGAATATTGCAATTGACAATATTGTTTTCTCTGTTGATTATCAATCAGCTATTCTCTCTCTTACAAATTCAAATTGCAGCTATAATAACCTGTTTAACTCTTGTAGAATGAAGTTATTTGAATTGATTAAAGCCAAAAGAGCCGCGTTGCTCTCCAGTGGATTCCGAGTCATTGTGACATTCATGAAAACACGAAGACAGATGACTTTCCAAAGCGGGATCTCTTATGACCCAATGAAACCCTTCTTTTCCTTTGAGCAACATCAAAACAATTATCCATAATAAAATTAGAGCTAATAGAATTTCCTTTTATGCTTATACAGGTATGGGTAAAACTTAGGAATAAAGAATATTACTCTTGTCACAAAAGTATTTTTTATTATAAGTTATACGCATATTATTATACGCATTTGTTATCCTATAGTTATATTTATAAGTTAGACGCATATGTTATCTACTCGGTAAAATCAATGTGAACTTTAAAAAAAGTACTATTTTATTCACATAAATCTCATTCTGTCTTAACAGTGAGTACTTTTTTCTTTCCAGAAGCCATGTGAGCTGTCGACTACAGGCTTGCCTGCTACAAAGGCCGAATATGTTAGTTTTTTTTTATATTATAGGGACGTCAAGTGTGCAGGCCAGAAATGCCCCGTATGAGTAATCTCCCAATTTTTAGCAAATTCTAGGTGAGAGACCTAGCACCTAGATTGACATAATATGAGCAGTATTTCTAAGTTAAATTAGCAGTAATCTATTTCACGCTTTTATTACAAAGTTGTTTGAAAGTAATAGTTAATATGAATGCATAAATAAACGTGCGTGAATGGATATCTCTTCAATATTCTGAATCATTTGAATTTACGTTTGGTTTCTGTTGTGGATTTTAAATATGTCGTTTGATCACTCTTGTCGTTTATATTAAAATATCATCATTAGAATAAGTAACAGGAGCATTTCTATTTAAATTCATATGTAAATCTCTCCGTGCATCATGACACGTGAACTAACTGAGCTCAGAGTCAAAGAGAAAGATTCCGAAAATTACGTATCTCTTGTTTAATCATTCGATCTGGCTGCTTAATGAGAAACATCCGTGCTTTCACGAAAAGTTGACGTATATTTCAAACTCCGGCACACACCGTAGAATGGTTTGCTGTAAATTCGATACCTCTAGCCATTGCATGTCCCCGAAGATAAATGACATCATGGAAGGAGAGATACACGTGTCGTTTGTTTTCGAAACAAATCAATTCCCTCTTGTTTTGGCAAAATAATCATTAATCAAACTTTCAAGAACCTAAAGGTTTTGAGCTGAAAGGTTATGTGAAAATCGCATTTGGCGTGGTGAACAGTTGAGGAATTGCTTCAGAATTAATATATAAGAATCGCACGTGAATTTGCCTCTTGAAATATCAAAATGGTATATTACAGTGATCATCCCACAAGTTTTTAATGAACCTATATATAGGTAGATATTATTTTGGATATAGGGTATATTTTATCACAAATAGGTTAATGCAAATTATTTGAATCGAATTTAAAAATGAGACAAATAAATATTACATTAAATCAACTTACTTATATTTATTTATTTCTGCCAAATATTAAGCAAGGTTTCTAGGACGACTTAGATTTAATTGAAATCGTTAGTAAAAAAACATCACTATACCCGAACAATGTTTAAGTTTAAAGGGAAAAAAAAATAATAACACAGTATTTACAACATTACTTCAGTACTAGGGAATGCAATCCCGATCCCGCGGGAACGGGATCCCGCTGGATCCCGCAAAAATTTTTGCGGGACTAGTCCCGCGGGATTAGTACCGTAATCCCGCGATATTGAAATTGAGAAATAAATTAGTTTTATTACAATTTTACGCAATCTTTCTAATCATCCGTTGACCAAAAATTGTTGCATATTTGTATGTGTCGTATCTCATAAATCAGAACACATGAATCAATAATTACAAATTTTAATTTAAAGTTTTAATTTTTCTAATTATCCTTCAGTAGACGTCTGGATATATTGTAATTTAAATTTTTCGCTAACTTCCCGATTTCCAAATGAACAGAAATACTTCATATTAATTATTCTCTTTGCGAACAATCACGAATCCATTATAAAAAGTTTTAATTTTTTTTATATAATTCACGCTTTTAACTATTTTACTAAAATTATATCAAGACTAGGAAGACGAGTAACTCTTTACACACACATACACATTGCCTTTTTTACGTTCTTTTTTAGCAACTAAGAACTGAGTATATTACTTTGAATATCATAACTATATTTTTCATGCTTCTGTAAGTTATTGCATTAATTATCAAATAACATTAATTATTACTACTGAAGTTAAACTTCATGATGCTTAAAATCATAATCTTTCCTATTTTTGTCTATTGAAATGAAATCTTAGCTGAATGAAATGCCAATTCTGCGGGATCCCGCAATCCCGCGGGATTAGAAAGACTCAATCCCGAAATCCCGCACAACGAAAAACAGTGCGGGATTGCATTCCCTATTCAGTACTTAACGAAACACTGTAATGCAGATTGAATAATGAAATCAATATCAATAAAAAGACAGATTTGTGCAAAATGTGAGCCAAAGTTTTAGTGTGCTATAAACATAAATAATGAACGTAGACACTCTCACTAGAAAGAACGGGCCTTCAATAATGCATCATTATGTAAAAAGTATGATCGAGACCCCTTTGATTAATTGACGTATAACTCAATAATGAAACAATCCACATTCTGCTTTATCTAAAACATGTAAATACACTAAAAAATGCATTTATTATTATTATTACAGTTCAAAAATTTATCTCAATGTTCTTTTGCATTACTTATTTTGCTTTGCTGGAAATAATTCAAAAAGCAAAATCTTTCTTAGAATATCTGGTAAACAAAATTTCTATTAAAACTCGAAGTACTGATATAATGGTGATCTAAGAAAAGGCATGCATTTTTTTTCTCTAGCAAATCAAGGAACTAATCAAATACACTTGCATAAAATTTAAAATAGACAGTTTCCAGTTGAACTAATCAAATACACTTGCATAAAATTTAAAATAGACAGTTTCCAGTTTTTAAAAGTAAAACTAAAGTTTCACTGGTTACAGAAAAGTCTCGATAATTCGAGGTGTACGGGACAGAGCTTGCCTCGAACTTGCGAAATCATAAAATTTAATAAACAAATATAAATGGAAATGAAGCAATTTCTGTAATTTGGCTGCATATTTAAATGAAAAATGCACTTACCTACCATTACATTACTGATGATTTGAACAGATTCAGAGGATTCATTCGGAAAATTAGGATTCAGAGGGCGCTCAAGGCCTGCTAGTGACCAGTCATGGAAGTGTACCTTTACAACACCAATAGTGAAGCTTGGCGGTGGATATTAAGCTTTTGTAGAAGTTGAATGAATCGCATGGTTGGAGAGCACTACGTATGCAAAAATCCTGGATAGTCGCACATTAAAAAGAAAAAAATCTGATGTGTCCAACACATGACTTCCTTGCACGTCTATTAGATAAATCAAAATCTATTTTCGACGCACTTCCTCTAAACTTATTTGTTTAAAAGAGATAAAATATCAATAATAGTAAGGTTTAGCGATTTCTAGCCAAATATTTCGATATCGCCAAGCTGAGTTCAATCTGAAAGATTTCCTTCTGACACTTTATTTGGCTATATTTCACCAAATGCCGACAAACTTGCGATAGTCTGCGAGATTTTGGGGATAGCCAAAGTAGTCATTGACCACAGACGTTCAATGAATTGAATCTATCCATACACTTCAATGTATTTAAAGTCATTTGGCTCACCCTGTAAATAAATTCTCAGTCGATTGCTGTCAAAAAAGATATTGAAAACAGTTAGATATTACAATACACAAGTTCAAAATTCTACGGGTTAAAGTTTTAGAGTTATACAAATTACGAAATAATTTTTGGCGCCAAATTTGGCGATATTTCAGCGAAACTCGTCAATGTCGACAACATTTGGCGAGATTTTAAGCATGAACCAAACAGTGACAGATTATCGCCAAATTTGGCGATATTTCGCCAAAACTCGCCTAGAACGATGACAAATGGCGATACTTTGGGCATGCACCAAATGACTGACTATCGCCAAATTTGGCGATATTTCGCCAAAACTCGCCAAGGTTGAGGACAGACGGCGAGATTTTGGGCATGTACCAAACAATGACTGTCTACAGTTGTATTACATTGAAGATGTCCATAGACATTAAAGTACTGAAATTCTTTTCGGTGGTCCTGTAAATAAACTCTCCAGTAGATTGGAACTAAAAATCGAGATGCACAACTAGTTGTGACAACAATCTTATATATGAAATTTCATAATAGTTTTTGAGATTTGAGAGTTAAATATGCACACATGTACACCAAAAGTCGCCAAGCTTGGCGACTTTTGGCATAGTTCTTGAGGGAGGCACGTGACCGTGATCGGACCATTACCTAACTTATGTGGTAGGACGGTATTGTGCTTGAAATGAATGAATGCCCCTAAAATTGCCATTGACCGTAATGTATTGGAAATCTTTTGAGTGTTCCTGTAGCAGAACTATAAATGATAAAGACACTTTTATTAATGGAGAAATTCATTTTCTAACTCTTTACAGCATATATCACTTCTGAGTCGTTTGAAATAGCCCAATACCTCTAAAAACGCTTTGATGAATTTCGGCCCATAGAGCGTAATGTATTTCGAATCTTTTGGGCGGCTCTGTAGATAAACTATCCTGTCGAATGGAACCGAAAGTGGAGTTGCACAACTAGATGTTACAACAATCCTATATATAAAGTTTCAACATTCTACGACTAATAGTTTTTGAGATATGCGAGTTTAATGAATTTCGGCCCATTGAGCGTAATGTATTTCGAATGTTTTGGGCAGTCCTGTAGATAAACTATCCAGTCGAATGGAACCAAAAGGAGCGTTGCACAACTAGATGTTACAACTATCCAAAATGTGAAGTTTTGACATTTTACGCCTAATAGCTTTGGAGTTAGGCGAGTTTAATGAATTTCGGCCCATAGAGCGTAATGTATTTCGAAACTTTTGGGCGGTCCTGTACATAAACTATCCATTCGATTGCCATCAAAAGGGGAGGTGCACAACTAGATCACAGAACAATCCTAAATATCAAATCTCAACATTCTACGACCAATAGTTTTGGAGATATGCGAGTTATATACATACGTACGTACGTAAAGACGGCATGAAAAAACTGGCCACAATAGACTCGCCGCTGGTCAAAATGAGTTGCAGACGCGTTAATATGATCGTGCATGCTAGCATCAATATTTAAAAATTTAGTATGAGCAAACAGTATCCAGGCCATAATTTAGCACTGTGACTCACATTACAAAAAAAGGGAAGTCAAGTTTAGTATGTTATCAAAAACCTAATTTTTTTCCTCTTTCAACACAGCAAAATAAAAGAGAAGGATTTTATGAAATAACAAACACTTCAAAGTTGTGATATACCTCAAAAAAACTTTGTTTTGTTAATGATATACTATTTTAATCAATAGTTTACATGTGACTCACATTACATATTTTCGTGACTCACGTTACATCTCCCACTTAAGTCTTCAAAGTTAATGAAATATTGATTTTAAAATATTTTATTTTGTAGATGGCAAAGTAACATAACTAAATTTAACATAACTAAATTTAACTAACAGGTATGTGATTATATATATTTTAGCTCAGGAAAATAATTAATGAAAATAATAGAGTATAAGTCAAGCCAATAGGAAATACACATCACATTGTATATATATATATATATATATTAGAATAAATTGCAATACAAATGTAAAAACCCCTCTGGAATTAACAGGAATCGGAGGTTCTAATTTCCGTATCAACTTTTAACGAGGATAAATAGTTTATCTTCATTTTTAGGCCATTTCCAGCAAGCAGTCTTTGGCTGTAGGGTGCATCTTATTTATTTCAAATTTTCCATTGATGCAACTGGTAATTTTTCCAGGGCACAGTACACCGTCATATTCAACTTCATACCAATCATTACATTTAATATCGGATAATAGTTGAGGAACTATTTTATTATCAGAAGATATCAAAATTCCTATAGGTTTCTTATATTCAACTTTAATACAGTGATATTGTTTGATACCTTTCAATAATGGTGAATTGTCCCACAGCTGTTGAATATTAAGTTTAAATTTCTTTCTTTGATATTTTCTTCTGTAATTTCCTGGATATTAATATTAGTTCCAGCCATCTGGGCAGCTTGAACAAAATCTGTAGCATTAATTACTAAACTTTTTCATTTTTTCGAGGCTTACAAATTATTTCTTCAGGAAAAGAATGTGAGTAAATAGGAACCGCTTCATTAAACTGATATAATGCATTAACAGCATTGATAAAATTCTCATGATAGAGACATAAACAAACATTGTGAGGTAGTTTGTTGCTTAAGAGAACATGCTTTGGTGCATTGATGAGAATTTGCTTTTCCCATTTACCTCTGATGGATTATCAATTTTGAATAGCTCAATACTTCTCTTGAATAAACAAGATGTTGAGCTTGCTTTTTAATTTTTTTCCCGTCTTCCTATATTGTAACTACATCGTTTCTTCCAGGTACTAGTCTGCTAATGTCGTCTCTTTCATAAAATTCTTGAATTTTACTTAGAGTGTCTTGGCATAAGGGATTTCCTTGTGATGCAGTCTTTGGACACTGAAGACTTTTACCCATTTCCATATTGCATTCACTGCTAAATAATTTTCTCACTTTTACCTCCTTATGATGAGGTGAATTGGGCAAACCCCACTTTGCTTTGGCCAATACCTTTCAAAGTGCGCTTGCAGTCTTATATATTTGTTCGGGTAACTCTATAATTTTTTCAGATGATTGCCTTGCATTTTTAAGAAGTCACAATTTAGCTACTCTTTTTCTTGAGAGTTTCCTTTCTTCATTTTTTATTTTATCTTGAATTGCTTGAGGCAACTTCTTTAGTTTGTCAGCTTTCCTCTTTCTATATTCCTTCATAAAGAGACAGTGTTTCTGTTTATATTCATTGTACATCCCTTCTTGCTTTAATTTTCCCCTGTGCTTTTTCTGTCTCTTTGCTGCTGTTTTTGGTGCCATAGTTTAAAAACTTTCTACTATTGAAAAAATTCAACTTAGTTGTAATAACAAGTGGTAGTTATTTTTTAAACTTAGTGTGTTTACTAGAAACACTATAGTAAAATTAGATTATTTAATTACATTTAGTGGCAGTAATTAATCATATATAGGCGTGTGTAGCTATAAAATCCCCCGCATTTATTCAAAAGATAAAATTAGGATACATCAAATGCCATTAAGAACTCTATTATCATTCAATACTAGCCGTGACTCACATTACATGTGACTCACATTACGAAATAAAATGTTTTTATCACTGAATAAAATATTTTAAAAATTGAAATTGCTCATCAATTATTTTTAGTAAGATAAATAAGTAGGAGAAAAAGTAAAAATTTTATAATTTACAGCTACAAAAAGTTATAAATATTAAAAAAATGAAGTTTTTGTGACTCACATTACAAAAAATTCGATCTATATAAAAATTAACCTGTCTCATTTATCTTAAATGCTAATTCTGAAATATCATTTTTATATTTGTCCTATAGGATAATTCTTTAAGAAAATATAATTATTTATCTAGAAATTTCTAAAACTTAGTAAAATATATACCTTTAAATCTATCCAAAGCTAAGAAGAATTCACAAAAATAATGTTCTTTGCAGAAAAAATCTTCCATGACAGAAAAGGGTTAACCATATGTGTTGCCACATTCTAATTTGTGAACTTCAATAAATATACAACAAATGAAAAACAAAGTTGAGAAGTTGAAAAAAAAATTCTTTTACTACTGTAGTTCCCGTGTTATGTGGAATTGCCCATAGACTTCCACTGTAGTTTTATTGAAACATAATAAAGGATAATTTTACAGTGGCTGGAGCATAGCGAAAGCAAGCGTGAACGTTTTATGCCGAGACAAAAGTGTTAAGTGTATGAAAATGGTGCGAGAACACAGAAATCCAACCTGGCAATTGAGAGCTGGAAAGAACAGCTGAAAAATATATCGCCAGATTGAAAAAAAAAAAAAAGAAATCATCGTTAAGCGTTAAGACAAGTTTACCAAAATTGAAATGTGAGCCGCCAAAGGGGGAATAAGTGAGGAGAACTTGTGTCCTATGAAATATTATTGAAACCCCGTGGGAACGGGATGAAAATAGAAGGAACAGCGGACACAAAGACGCCTGCTAAATACATTGAAAAATTAAGTAATTTAAAGCCAAAGTATTTTAATAAACAGAATTAAAATAATGTTACAGATAGAGATGGGAATTTAAAAATGGGAAAGAGTATTAAATTTAGAATAGGGAAAAGGAAATCAGTAGTAGTTATAAATATGTGATGAACTGCATCATACATATTAGTGACTGACACTTAGCAACAATAAGTCAAAACAAGCATGAAAATTAACATTGTTCAATTTTTTTAGGTTTCCCTTTTCTCGTTGTTTGAAATATTTAGAATTACGCTAGTGAAATAAATACTATTTTCAATGATACAATAATCCGAGCATATTTTATTTGGAAATTAAAAATTCCCGCGGAGGAGATTTTTTTTTTCTGCCTAAATTATTTCCGTATTTCACGATTATATCCTTTTGTATTTTACTTTGAACCGTTGAAATTATTGTCTCAAACTGCATGTTCCCGCAATGCAGCTCCCCTTACAAATTCCTAATTCGAATTCTGCAACAGCTGCTGTGGTTTCGATTCGTATATGAGGACATAATATATCTCCGTTATGAGGTGCACGAATTTTTTGCAGCGTGTGAACAAGATATATTTAAAAGTCACGTACATATGTAAATATATATATGTGTATAATATAATGCTCAAGATCTATTAAAACATTAAAAAAAATAGCACTGATTATCATTGTATCAATTCAGTTTCTTCCTTCCTTTTTCTTTTCTATGATGTTCGTTCCAGTAGCACAGCACTAACTAGGTATCTGCTCAGTAGAACATTGGTGGTACCAGCAGCACACCCTGGAAATGAGAGGATACGAGTTTTTTCTTACTTAATTACATTATTAGAAATTCGATGTCGTTCTGAAAATAATTTTAGCTAGGCAGACTTACAATTATATTAAAGCAATTAGAATTATGTCAAATAATTACAAAGCTAAAGCTATCGTCATAGTACAAATATATAAATTTATCTTAAAGAGTGATTAAATTTCAATTAAAATATTATCCTTCCAGTTCCTAGAAAAATCTGAAATCTGAAATATGATACTGTTACATATACATATTTCTCTGTAAGAAATGCAGCGTTTATAACTACGACTTCCTAAAAGAACATATCTAAATATAAATTATGATATCCAATTTTATCCTGATTTTGTAACGATCAATATAAAAATTAGCTTTAACAGACATGCCTTTATGATGTTCTCAATAAATATAAAATAATTAACAAATAGATGTGTTGTTCTCGTCTTGAAATTCCAAACTTTAAATTGTCCAGGGACGACATTTCCAAAAATGAGTTAAGTTGTTAAAAATTTATTAAATGCATGTCATCTGTATTTTTATGGCTATAGGAAAGATGATTTTTCTCAGAAGTAATTATCGGGTGCATAATTATAGAATAGTCATTAGGCAGCTGGTTTTGAAATACATTTCCAGAATATGTTGTTGTTAGAAGTCTCAAATTTCCTACTCAACAAAGCCGTATTTTTATAAATTATTGTTTCAGTTATGTTTTTAACTGAATCGAAAGTAGGTGGTGCCAAATTATTATTAATTGGAGGGACTATCACATTTCCAATGTTCTTATTGTTCAATATACGGCAAATTCGTCCCTAAGCGAAGGCGCATTATTATAGCTAAATTATTTAAATTATGTCTTTTAGTTAACGAACCTTTAAGGCAGAATATTTATCACACTGATGTGTTTCTTTAAGGAATGGATCAATAAATTTTGAGAAGGCGCACATGCTAAAATAAATCAACTATAATAAATATTTTAAATGTATTTCCAAACTTTCTTTATGAACTGTTAATCTTTTAAAAATTCAAAATAAATACACTGCTTGACAATTGCTAAGGAACAGTTTTGTTTTTCGGAATAATTAAGAATAGACTATGATTGAAGAAATTAAACTAATTACATATAAGTAGGGACGATGTGCAATAATTATAGTGCAAAATGATACAGATATCGCCACATTTAAAAATTAAAACTAAAAATTAAAAATTAAAAAAATATGCTCCTTGGATGATTTCCATATAGCCGCAAAAAATTGATCTTCCAGTCAGAATGACGCAGACATGAGTACCTTAAGATGTGTGTTGACCACGGACGCTAATGCACATTTTGCATCTGTTCTCCATGCTCTTCACTAAACTATCAAGGAGTCAATAAAGTAAATAAAAAACTTTGTAAAAAACACACATAAGATGTTATAGGTAAGAGGATACGCACGTTTCAACCAACAATAGTTTTGGCCTTCATCAGTCCAAGCCCTTCGTCGCAAGCAACACAGGGAACAGAAAAGAGATAAACAAGCAAGATGTTGCCACAAGGGGCAAAGAAAAATCGAACAAAATCACGGAGAGGGGAGAAAAAAAATAAAAATAAAATATGGGATAAAAAGGAAAGGAAAGAAGACCAAAAATACAGAAATAAAAGAGGAATAATCCCTTCCGGGATATTGTCCCACTCCTCTTTCAAGGCAGTTTTGAGCTCTTGCACTGTTCGGGGAGGGATGGCTCTTTAGGCAACAGGTCTACCAAGAGCATCCCAGGAATGTTCAATAGAATTTAGGTCAGTAGAGCGAGCAGGTCGTTTAACACGGAGAATATTTTTACTTTGCAGTGTGTGCGATATCTCAAGCTTCTGTGTGACCGCGAATTATCGACCATAAACAAAGTCTGGACCTACAGCACCTCTAAAAAGAGGAACATGAACCAGAATAATCTCTTTGCAATACCGTTGCGATGTATCGCTTCCTCGCTCAAAGATGTGAAGCGGTGTTCCGCCATTGTGCATGATGCCTTGCCCACACCGTCACGCCTGGGCCGCACCGATCACGTTCACAAGCAAACTGTTGTGCATAGCGTGTTCCACGCTCTCTCCACAGTATAATTGGTGGCCAGAATCTCTTGTCACACTGAAACGAGATTCGTCAGTTGCTTCCTATCGTCCAACTGTTCTCCACGATCGCAGTCCCTCAAATGCTGTGTTGCTGACATTTTGCTCTTAATTATTGCAAGAATCAAGCAGAAATTCAGAGAATAAATTTTTATATCCTGTAGACCAATTTTGTTGATCCCAACCAACTTCCTTACACCAGCGACTCTCTCGACGAGAGATTAATCTCTCTCGACAATGGCGTGGTTGAAGTGGTAACAGGCTTCCGTGCATACACACCAACTTGATTTAATCGCCGTGCGATGTCTCTTGCTGAAACATACGTACTGGTACTGGTTGCAAGGTTTATAGCTATCTGGCCAGGAATGAAATTTCTGTTCCTTTTTGCCACGAGGGCTACATAGCGATTCACTAACGGTGTAGTGTTCCTACTACGACCCCCGTCATTCTTTCGCAAAGCATTTCCATCTTCAGCGGCCTTCTTTAATCGTGAGATGACACTCTTTTATACACCCATTGCAGCAGCTACAGTGGTGATACTTCGACCTGCTTCCTATTGTCCAACTGTTCTCCACGATCGCAGTCCCTCAAATGCTGTGTTGCTGACATTTTGCTCTTAATTATTGCAAGAACCAAGCAGAAATTCAGAGAATAAATTTTTATACCTCCCAGCACTATTTTCGACAAGCATCAAACAGCAGGAATTTTCCTATGAACCATGAGCTTGCATCCACTGTCTTTTATACAAATAACGAGTCCTGGTGTACCACGCCCTCTGAACTTGAATTTACTGTTTTTCGTCAGCTGTCTGAGACGCAATTTTGCATAAATCACTTGTTCCTTAGCAATTGTCAAGCAGCGTGCATGTTTTGACTTTCTGTTATAGAACTCAGTTGAACCTCGTTAACCGGAAACCGTTTAAGATGAAATCCCGGTTTACCCGAAACATGTGTACAGTTGAGACCGCTTAGTGGAATTTCGGTTAAAAGAATATCCCGCTTAATAAAATAACTTTTCGATGTACCAAACAGCAGTAAATGGTCTGTTTGATCTCAGATAATGGAATTTCCCATTAATTACAGTAATTTTTCGTGGCAAAGTGGCTATTTCATTAAGCAGGCTCAATCGTACTAGTTAACAACAAAAAAATTACAAGTTAAAATTTTTGGATAACATGAAATTCGGTAAACGCGAAACAGTTGTACAAGTTCCGTGGATTTAGAGTTAACAGGATTCAACAATATTAATTATTCTGGCAATAAAATAAAACCGGCCTGAAAAACAATTTTTTAGAAATAGCAAGAGTCAGCCTTCGAATTAGTAGAAAAAGGGGGAAAAAATTCGTTGGTCAAACAAAAAATAGTTGAACGATAGAATTTGAAATGTAAAAAACTTATTATGAAGTGATTCTATATGAAGTGATTATAAAGAAGTGATTCCATAATCGGAAAGATCATAGTGGAACTTTCTACTGCATTTTTTAAATTGTGAAATACACATTACGAAATGTTTATGAAGAGTAATACTTGATTTAGATGTAACTTCAACTGAAGCGTTTCTTGCGAAAAGTTTTAGAAATAAATTCTATCAAGTGTAAATTTCATCTGTAATAAAAATTTATTAAAATTTTTTGTTAATTTTTATTTTAAATCATTTAAAGCTAATATAAGCAAAGACTTAATGTTTGAAATCAGAATAAAAATAATAAAGTAATTAAATAAACTGAAGACAAAATATATTTCTTGGTTAAATACATATTTCATAATTTTAAAATAAATAATTTAGACTCCCGTGTATTAATATGTGCAAATAGATCCATTATTTTTTAAAGTTATTTAAAGAAATTCATCAAATACTTTCCTTTAATATTTTAACTTGATGAAATCTTGTTTAAACAGGTTTACTAAAAGAATTAAAAGTATTTATATTCCTGACTAATTTTACGATTGCATGGGAATCTGTAAATTTGAAGGTTAAAAAATCTTCAAATAGCCTAAAAATATAAAATTAATGAGCTTTCCAGTGGTAAAATAATGAAAGTATGGCCTACTTGAGTTTCATTAAAGAGTACTCAATTTCCACACGATTGTCATTGGTTGAATATTTGTCAATTTATGTTGTTCGTATGCAAGAAATGAGGCTCATGGATGTTACTGTGGCATACATAAAAACTCACTGCAGTATATATGCCCGCGGGTATTTTTAGGATTTCCTTTAGTTCGACACGGCAAGTAGTTTTTTTCTTTCTTTCGTTTATTTCAGAGATCGTTGTACCCATTTTATGGTTTCTGTTTCAATAAAAATTTACAAATACATACATTGTAATATAACGTAACAAATATCCATTTATTCAGACATACACTTTCCTTATATTGAACGGACTGTTAATATCGTTCAAAGTAGCAAAGTGTGCACATTGATTTAAGGAAGATTTTAATTGGATTTTTTAAAAATTCAAATACAGACGTTTCTCTGACATAACTGCTTATGCGTACATCTGCTATACTTGTAAATCGAAGCTCGCTAATTGATCGCCTAATAACGGGTTTAAACAATTAACCCAATGCAATCCGATGTATTTTACTATAATTACACTGTCTACTGGATGTATCCTTTAGCTAGACACAAGAAAGAAATGCTAATTTTGACACTGCCAACAATCTTCCAGGCTTACATGTTATTTTTCTTTATTGGAAAATGTGAGAAAAGACAGTTTGTTCAATCTGTTTGTATTGCAATTTGCTAATTACAAAATCAAGAAATCGATGAATTCGCTTCGTCAATAACTACACGTGGAAAATGCCAGCTCCGAATCTTTCTGAGAACAAAAGGACCTGAGAATAAATATTCATTAGTTTTATTTTCCATTCCAGGCTAGTAAAGCGAAGCAATCATAACGTGCAAGATGCAGTCTAGCGATGCATAGATTCTTCTATACTTAAAAAGGTTTAATTGCAAAGCGTTTCCTTCTTTTCGATGCATACCTCGATTCAATTCTCTCCAAAATTTACTTAGCATTAAATATGTTATTGATTTCACTGTTTCATTGTTCCAGGGACTCGTTAGAAGTAAAAGAGAAGATAAACTGTGCAAATGAAATACTCTAATTGAAACTTAAAATCAAATTACACATTCTTGCGTAAATTTACTCTTTCTGCTTTAAAAAATACTATTTAGGTTCCATTTAAAATAATTTTCATTGTTAAAGAAATAATAACTGATTATTTCATCCAATATCTGAAACTACGCATTTTTATTTGTATAATAATATTAATTTTCTCAAAAACAAATGCTTTCAACATAATGCTACATGAAATGATATATAAATGTACGTTTATACATACGCATACATAGATATAATGCGGTGAGTAACAAAGTTTCAACTGTTATACAAGATATTTTACCATTCTTCTTTCCTTAAATACGTTGTGGCACATCATGATTCACGAAGAGAGCCGTTGACTTAGAAGTTAAGGGAATGTCCACATCTACGTTAATCACTTAAGTGTACAGTAGTGGGTTCGATCCCCACTCATACCCTGGATGTTTAAAATTTTTTCATCAGTGCAGTAAAAACAACGCAATAAGCTGCGACTATCCAAAAAACGGCATGCTGTTTTGAAAAGAATACTGTTTTTTGAGCAGAAAGTATTGTAATTTTAATAATTGTTTTTTATTAGAAAAAAGGGATAATTGTTATATCTGTGTTCTTAAGTCTCAGTCAAGAGCAAAAGTGTTTCAAGGACCAATTTTTAATTTTTTTTCTGATTCACGCACGATTTCAGCGTCCGGTTCAATAGACGGTAGAGCTATTTGCTATTGAGAAACAGCAAAATACATTAGGCCATTTTACTCGTGAATACCCTTTATCAAACAACATGAAGTTAGTAGCGGAAGGGACTTTTGAATGTAAAAAAATCCGGAATGTTCAACAAAATTCTCCCGTTTATTTTTTCACAATCTATGAATTGTAGTAGAATATGCTCTGCGGAGGAAAGGAGTATGTTTGTATGGATTCTAGAAAAGTAAAATAACTCTATGTTTGCGCATGTGACAGAATATCCTTTGCATGAATTCAAATAAAAAATCGTATTTAGGACTTACTAATTTTTCTCTGTTGGTGATGTAATAATTCGTTGAATCGGTTTTACTGAGATGCAATATTTTTGCAACCCTTTAGAATCTCTCTAATAAGGAAATCTGTAGAATAACGGACAATTGTTACATCTGCTTCAAGTATGTCATATTGCAGTCACTTTTCTGACAGTAATTATCAGATCAGCATTTTACTATATTCTGCTACCTCAGCCAAACATAATCAGGCATAACATTTAGAAAGAAAGTAAAGTTCGACAATGCATAACTTTGAATAGTGCTATTATCATACATTAATGTTAGTTTAAATTTATTAATGTAATCCATTTATTCAGCTGAAAGCTTTTATTGATTATATCATAATTTTAGAATGTAAACCTTTCTATGAGATGAACTTACTGCTTGAAAAATTATGAGTTTCACAACATATGTAAATAAGCTTAACCTTATACTTATTCCAAGCCAATAGAAATCGTTAAACATGTTCAATAAAATATATGAAGTTATATTTTTATTGCTAAAACATATTTCATCGTAGTAAACAGACAGAAACAGAATGCTGTCGAAAAAGTTTATAACCCTCAGTAAATATTCATTTCTCATAAAAGATTACTGCCAATGGCGATTTTTTATCAGTGAATATTATAATGAACCAAAATAAAAATAAAACATTAGTAAACAACTGATTCCTTTCGCTTTAAAAATCAATTTTGCACATTGCAAAAAGCAGTAAACAACAATTCCACATGACGCTATTATTTATTTCAGGAATTCATTTAATGAAATTGTACTGTACTGTGACTATACCGGATATCACTCATCCGTTAGACGATTAAAAGGACAAAAATGTCAGAGGTGTATGAAGAAATGCTGTTCTACCATCCTAGTATTCAAATGAGCACACCATGAGTGTTATTCTCGTTGATTGCCAAAGTTTAATTGAAAATGCATTAAAAATTCTAGAGCTAAGAGGACAAATAGATGGAGTAACAGCGAGGGAAGTTGCAATTTATGAAGAGGTAGTTGTTTCTTGTAGTTGTAAAAAGGAAAACAGGCAAGCAGACAAAGTAGCTCAAGTGGAAGCAAGCAAAAACAAATGCCTACCAAACGATTTAAAATTCCGTCTACTGAAATTCCTATGCCTCTTCACGTCTGTTCTACCACAATATTTCTTGGAGATAGGGTGCTTGTTGCTTATCTGGCTGAAGCGTTAATGTCAAAGTTATTTTATAGAACAAATCAATGAGTATCCAAATGCTTTTGCGAATGCTTTAAAGTTTCCTAGAAATTTCAGATGAGATTTCGTTTACTTTCCCCTGTGATGCACTAAAAGTGGAGAGAGAATAGATCATAAAAATTCTGAGTGTCTCTCAAGAATCGAACATATTTTATTGAAGCATTTTTTATTGAAACGAAGCTATGCAGATTATGGTGTTCAATAAATCTTATATTTTTGTTAGTTCAATATATTTTAACAAGATTGTTGAATAAATTTATGTTTTCTCTGAAACTTAATTCGAACTACACTACCCACTTCATTCCATCCCGCAAGGTGAAATAGATTTTTAAAAAAATTTCAAAACAAATTTTTTTGTCCAAATAATAGATTTTCCAGTTATAATACTTAATTAGCTTGTTTCAATTATTCTATAAATATGTGTAGTACAAGATTTTAATATTAAAAAAATAGTCAGCGTGCTTTAAATCTTAAGCATGAGATTTGAATAAGTTACATATCAATCGAAAAAAATCTTAATTCTATAATTATTGCACATTACCTGATCGTATTAAAAGAAAAACTTAAATTTCAAGAAATGTAAATTTAATATAATCTATGCAATTTGGTTATATTTTACTGACATATATTTTGTTTTAAAATACAATTCATGTGGCTTCTTTAGTCCTAAATTATTTAGAAAATAAGAATTTTAATTAAAATTTCTCAGAATTTATACTGAAAATGTACAGCTTTTCAAAAACACACATTTAAATGCGGAGAATCTATGTTTATTCACATCAGTATTTCATTAAAAACATACTTCAATGTCTTCTCTTTGAACATATTTCTGTTACATTTTAATAACTCCTACAAAAAATGTTTTGCAATTACTGTATTGAACATTCCAAACAGAAATATCTGAATTACCTTTGTATACGTCTAATCTAAATCATTACATGTTGTGTCTAATTTTCCATCTGCATTATCTTTTCTTTTTAGTTTATCGATTTCTATTACAAATCTAATTACAACAGTATTGATTAAGTTTCCATTAATTTCTTCAGCCCAGCATACGCTTCTTCGGAACACATTTAATAAGACCCCAAATAATAGCATGCATTATCCGTCAAACTCAGATAAAATATGTTTGTAATTTACTATATTAATGAAGGATGTTTTATTTTACAGATATTTTACACTTTAAAAATTTTTGTGTTTTAAATTTATTTAATGCGTCATGTACTGGTTTCTGTAAACGAATAAATAACCGTTTGAAAATATTTGTTGCTAATTTCAAGCATTTTTCTTAAAAATATAACATTGCAACTTCATTAGTCAACATATATGTATATTTTTATGAGATTGTTCAGGTGAGGTGATAATTATTCTTTCATGTTATAACTTATTTTTCCATTTTTGTGAAACTGTTATGACTTCTGAATTATGAAACATCGTTTCTGAATGTTTCTACTATTCCGATGACAGTTCGATAAGTCCATTCAGAGTCTAAACGATAGCTCCGATACAGTCTCATTGCTATAACCGTTTTTTAGCGATCTTCGGAGATTCCTTCGCGAAGTTTTTTTGTAAATGTAAAAATGGTTAAGAGTTTCCAAAATGGACACTTTCACACTCCTCCTCCCACAGCCCACACATAAAACACACAGAAGAAGAATGCTTATGTATGGGCCTTGTGACGTTAAAAACCAAGTGGTTTTGGTCGAAAGCCAAGTGGTCATGTCACATTATTTCTTTAGCGAAATCATTTGAGAAATAATCCTTTTCAGTGGTGCATCTTTTTCTAAATGTATGTTAAGAATATATTGAATTTAGTGGTTTTTCTTTAATTCATAGCATTAACATGATTTTTATTTAAAATATACACGTACTTTTACAACTACCCCATTTTTACCAACCATGGGGGAAAATTGGGTAGTAGCAAAAGGTATCAATTTTTGTCTAACTAAAAATGGCACCATAGGAAACCATTTTGAGAACATTAAAAAATAATGCTATATATTCGATCAATATAAGTGCAATGGATGCAATATATCTCAATAATTTATTTAAAATAAATTTAACAGCTTTATTTTAGGATCTTTTAAAAATATAAATATGATTTTCCCATTTCTCCCCACCTGACCCTACTGAAAAACTGATAAATATTTTACCTAAGGTTATTTGCAACATTGAAATGTATATTGAAAATCGTGTAAAACTTTCAGGATCTATGCTTGGGAAATTCCCTTTGAAATGATATCAATCAATTTTCCAAAGAATATTATTGCCAGAAAATTTCAATCAATTTAATTTTAAGACTGAATGTAAATATGGAAGATATTTACTTTTACTATAGTTAAGTCCCAAATATTTCTCCTTTGAAAAGACTTTCCTTAAAAAAAAATAGAGAAGTTATTCAAATTACTACTATGTCTAATTTAAGATTTCAGAGAAAAAAACAACTTGGAAATTTTGAACAAAAGCATTTTGCATTGTGAAATTTTTAGTTTTGTAATTCTATAAGGTAATGTTCAAAATTCTTAATACAGTGAATGCAAATTAAAATGATGGAATCTGAAAGGTCCTCCTACTGTAGATACTATAGAAAATAATTGGTAGTAATTGCTAATAATTACTAATAATTAAATACTTAAATATTTTAAGCATGAAGTTATAGTAATTTTTTATCACCATAAATGCAGAACTGTGTTAAAAATTATTTTCATGACATGGATCTACTCTGTTAATGAGTAATTGTTTTTTACTTTAAACAACATTGTTTGAGATTTAGAATACAAATTCAAATCTTTGGACTGTCTTAAAATGAAGAAATCTAGCTTCAAGCATGTATCTTTCAGTCTCATAAGAAAATCATATTATGAGTATAAATGTTTTCCTCGATGGAATGTGCAAATTGTTCAGTCAAGTTTCCAATAATATGAATTGATGATCAGAATAATATCCCTCAAAAAATTATTAGAATACTGATAGTTATTTCTTTCTCTTAATATTTGAAATTGTCGAATATATCATTTTATAACAAAATTAAGCAAAAAAAAAATGCATTCATGTTTTACTTTCAAAAAAATTTATATTTTAATATTCATTAGGGGGGGGGGGTGTTGCAAAATATCAATCCATTTCATAATATTACTAGTTATTCCTCATTTAATAAATAGAAAAAGTGTACATTGATTCTTTAGTATAGTTACTATTTAAAAAAATACATGATTTTTACAATGTTTTCCAAAAGGAAATGTATAAAATGCTTTTATGATGTAATGGATTTTGAAGAACTTCCATCCAATGACAACAATGTTGTTAGTGAACATAAAATATTTTGAATAAATATTTTTAAGATATATATTTATTCATATAATTGTAAATTTTGAATTTTCTTTTATATGTTCCAAATAATTACTTTTGTTCTAACTACTTTACTCCATGTACGCAAATAACATTGAACAAACTTCATAGTTTTCCATACATCACATGATATTAATTTAAAATCTACTAAATAAATATTTACTGTTTTAAGTGGTTTAATATTCTATTAATCTTGTTAATCTTCAGGATTTTTATGTTTTAAATTAGGCAAAATTAAAACCTAATCCGTTCTGTAATACATTATTTGAGTCTATCATTAAATTATTTCACCTTATATTTCCAGGAAAGCAATATTTCTGATACTTCTGAAGTACTAATGCTAAAATAAATATGTGAACGAATTTGCTCTTTTAGCTAACGGCGGAATGCACCTAGATGCGTTCGAATTTAATTTTAAGACTGAATGTAAATATGGAAGATATTTACTTTTTCTATAGTTAAGTCCCAAATATTTCTCCTTTGACAAGACTTTCCTTTACAAAAATAGAGAAGTTATTCAAATTACTACAAAGTAAATAGCATGTCGAATAACTTTAAAAAATCGTATTTTGTTATGCACTTCAAAAATGTAAAATTTGTAAACAAGAATTAGTTACAGTTAGATTACAAAGGTTTTTTTTTTAAATTCAAACAATGTACTAGACAGACTGTTTTAATATTGCTATTTTTCAAGTAATAATCTAAAACGTGGATAACTATGTTTTGAGTACAGTATATAAAATATTTCATCTTATCCCTTGGATAGAACTGAATACATAATTACTTCCTGCAAGATTTCGAATTATGTATTACAAGAAAATTTTCAGTCAGAAATTGCTTTTGCATGAATTTTCTTTGTATTGGCAAGTACAAAATATGAATATTCGTTTCTTAACAACTTGTATTTGCTTGTTATGTATTTCAGTATCTCAAAATTACTTGTAAATACAGAAATTGTCTGAAAAATACACTAGAATAATTTATCTTAAGGATTTTAACGAATGAGAATTTAAAAACCACATATTGCTTATCTATGTTTTTGTTAAACATTTTGATCTGATCAGTTTTGATTTGCAGGAAGACAAGAAATGAAGTCATTTTATCGCGTTCATGCAGGAAGACGATACTAACAACACAACACAGGATATGTCATCGACTGTTTTGATGGAATACCTCCTGTATTTACGTAGTAAATAGGTCTGGATTGATCAATTCCTATAGAATTGAAGTATTCCGAAGTTGTACGATTTTGCTAACTTGTGCGATGTGAAACCGTACCCACACGTCCAGTACGGTTTGGGTACGGTTGGCCTGACAAGAGGCCTGAGTATTCCATCCAGCCGCGTACCAGAAATACAAGCTATGCTGGTCTCCATCGTGTTGGATTCACAGACCGTGAATTGCCGTTAAGAGTTATTCCACCTAAAAAAATGGTTCATACATCTCGGAAAAGTATTCAGTATGGACGCCCAGTGAGCATTTTAGACTGCAATGTTCTAAGCATACAATAACCGAATGTGTTTGTACAGCGATTAGCAGACAAGCAGGACGAACCCCATATCTCTGCAGCGGATTACTAGAGGATTGTGTGGACTCTGTTCAAGGGCTTAGTACTGAAGAGTTCCAATTTCGTGTGAAATGTGTTTTTTCTGTTCTCAAGATATGTGTAATGAAAGCATTATAGTCCTCATGGAGTTGCACTAGGCGCATTAGGCTTTCACAAAAGCCAATACGTCTCTGAGAGTCATTTGGATATATTCCCTGCACGGTTTTTAGCGAATAGCTTTCTTTTTTGCATTAGCCTGTGCACAATGCAGCATCTGTGATCAGCTGAGCTTCTTCTGCGCACTGCGTGCAAATTCATCTCGGGAGATTCTTTGACCACCGAAACATCCTTACTTATGTATCATATTCAGCCACCTGTACACTTCGTTATCACTCAGCTATTCACTATCATCGTATAGATTTTACGTCAGGTCAACTTTGTAGCTTGTCATAACAACCTTCTGAAGGCTTTTTCATTGTCAGGAGATTGGCAGACAAATTGACTACAAATAAAGTACATTTCTCAACACCCGAGAACGGAGCACAATTCCACCGAACAAAGATCACCTGTAGCTGCTAGATGTAGTCTTTTAAATACAATTAAAAGGATGTCTTGCCATAACTATACAGCACAAATATGTTTGTCTCGATATGAGGGTGGGATATTTTGGACATGTTCGTCTTCAGGCGTGTGCAATGTTCATGTTTTCCGTATTTCCTTGCACAGGGGGTGTCATCGAAGGTCTAGATGGAATACCCCCTAAACGTAAATGAAAATAAAACAATTCGAATGTTTTAGAGAACTATTTTGTATTTCCATTCTAAATATGATAATGATGAGCATACAGAAGTTATCATTTATATGATTATTTTTATGAGTGATGTAACGGTTTAGTGGCACACATTCGTAAAAACCTTCATTTATGCCAATCGTAAAAGATTCTAATAGCATATTTTTGCGCCACATCTATCAGTAGAAAGTTTTGAGAAACAATCTATCTAGTCAATTATCACAAAAAGTATCTGATTTCATGACCGTTTTTTGTTACTACTCATTCTATTATAACGGATAAACTGTTGTACTACGGAGAAACGCTTCCTAAAACAAAGTTTAAACCTAAAAACTTAATATAGCTATCATTATTGTCAAATCCAAATAGAGAGAGGGTACATGAACACTTACCTCCTTCCAAACGGATTAAATTTGGGCCAAACGCGTTTATAGAAGAAAGAAGACAAAATAATTGAGGGCTAGTTTATAATATTTAGGGATTTGCCACTGATTATCGTAAAAATTATATACATCAAACGTGTGCACTTAGAGAACTATCGTCGTTATGTAGAATAGAAAAAGTAGGGATATAATCCTGCTACTTTATTAACGAATTTAGATGTATTCGAAATCGTGATTGTAAAACTGTGTATTTGGAGGAATCGAGTATTGCAGTCACTGTCCCGTCTTGAAGAAATTTTCTTTTCCAATGAAGCAGTTAAGTTTATTGAGATAGAATCAGTTGAATCGACGGCCTAGGAATTCAAATCTTTTATAATGGTAAAGCAGGAATGAAGTGCTACTGGAGCACTAAGTTCTTGGACTTGTAACTATTTCAATAGTGTGCAAATCTATAATACCTATTCAATTTGTTTCAAATAAAAAAATTAAGAAATAAAAATATAAATAAAAATATAAATAAATAAATAAATAAACAAATAATAAAATAAAATAAAAGTACATGTAAATTAAATGTTTCGTAAAGCTTTTACGTTGCATGTATTAGATAATTAGTTAAATTTTTTACACTTTAAGATTTTTTATCTCTTTAACTCTCCGCGCGCCGGGTTTCTCAGGCCCGGACAATAAGAAGAATTATTGGAAAAAAATAAATCTGATTTTATGACCTAATTACACGGAATCTAGAAAAATGCTTTTTTTATAAATTTAATGTAGCTGCATGCATTCGAGATCACCTACTTCCCTACTAGAGGCACTCTTGTATAAAGCAAGATGTCGGGGCTTTGAGGAGAGACACGCGTTTAAATTAGCATTTATCCATCAGCAGTATTACTGACTAAATTGTGAATGAAATGCGCATTTTATTTTAATGTATTATAAAATGTCATTCTGTATAATAAGGTTGCACTTTTTAATTATAATATGTAATTTCCTTTCAATAAACCAGTGTGAAAACCATATTAATTTTTTGTCCATTCTGATCAATTATGATTAAAACAGTACCAATTACATTGAAAATATCAGTTGTAAGTCGAATAATTGTTTGTTTTATGCTTTAGTGTAAATTTACGATCTTCTTGGTCAACCGAAAATCCCAAATAGTTTTCAAAATACTTTAGAAACAAACACCGGGTCTGACAGCCCCGGCGAGCGTGTTTGTGTTTCTAAAGGAAGCGCATGACCTGGAGGGTTAACTAGCTAATCAATTCTTTTTTCTTACTTGAAGATATTGCTTCTCACAAACAAATATTAAAACTAAGTAGTATATAAAAACTGATTTTTCGAGGTAATTTTAATCATTATTGAGTTTTTGCAATCCCATTAAGTCTGAGTCATTGCTGACCGAAGACGAAGCGAAGCTTTATGATTGAATCTTACGATTTCGAAACCTGCTCCTCCGAGATTCCTCATGAGATCTCGTCGAAACTTCGCACAGTGACAGCCGCACTAGTATAGACGGTTTATGAAGCAAAATGGTACCGATCGGCCATGTCGTTGTGGAATAATCACTGCAAATAATTTTCCATTTGTCCGCCAGTTCCTCTGAGACTGCTCATTCGATATTGCGAAATTTCGCACAGCGATATTGGCATGAAATAGATGGAAACGAAGCGAAATGACAGGGATTGGTCATGTTGGTGAGGAATAATCACTGGAAATCACAAAGTGATTGAATTTTTTGACATTTGTTTGAATAAATTCATTAACAGCTTGTTAATCCGTTGTAATATTTTGTACTAAAATGGTCTTTTTACTAAATAAATTTTACGCCCTTTTGATTAAGTTGCGACCTCATGAGATTGCCTCTGTGTACGCTACAACTCGGTTATAGAGAGCTGGGCAGATGGGTAACTTTTGCCTAGTCGGATAACGCCTCAACTTACCACGTTGAATTCGCCTGGTAAAAACCAACTTCCAGGTAAAAACCAACTTTCGCCGCACGTTCCCTTTTATTGATGACCCGGACAAAGAATAGGCATTCTGTGAGGCTTCGCATACAATGACAAATGACACAAGCATCAATCCTATCCATTTCTCTCTCTTTCAAAGTCCGCATGAAGCCCACATCAAGTGGAACACGACACAAAGTCCACAACGCGCAGGAGCAACCTCTCAAAATGTCCGCAACGCGACAAATTCAATAACGCTTGGGACATCGTTCGTTATTCTCCGACTCACACTCTTGGGGGGGGGGGTGAGTAGTGTGGCCGAACGAAATCACCTCTGCGTACGCTACAAGTCAGCAATTGCAAATAGGTATTTTTTCTCAAGTCGGGCATCCCCTAATTATAAGGTCTATTACTTAATATAACTGGCCAAGTATTTTTTTAGCTTAGTAAGACTTTTTGATACTTTTCTGATTTGAGAACGGGGTTGTGAGGCGTATTATCTGCACTAATACAAAGGTTTGAGAAAATATATTATTTGCATTGGTTAATGTAAAACAATGATTTGTAAAATTGTTTAAATTGGTGGTTATGACAGCTCATTTTTAAATTTCTTTCGTTGTGAGAAAATTTCATTCTCTATCTTGAGTAGTGCCTTTTTCCACTTCTCTTTCAAAATAACTGATGTAATATAATTAAACGATGTCAATAACATTCGATTTATTTGGATAGTTATAAATGATTGATGCTGAATGTAAAAAATTTTATCTCAGACACAAGCATGATCTATAAGATTTTTTTTTTTTGCTAAATGTAAATTCTTCGTTATATTTTCTCTGAAAGAACAAGGAAAAATTTCTTAAAGTCTAATATTATGAAGAGAATGCAATCCATCAAATTTAAAGAAAGTGTCTTGAATTTATATATGATGTCATTTTTTACTAAAACATATGAATGTGAAGTTCCCTTTTGAGAAATTTCTTTTTATGGGGGAAATGAAGCAAATGTTCAGTATTTATAATTATTTCGAGTCAGTATGGGACAATGCATCTAAAACCACAACATCTTGTTTTTTATGTTATTTTGTTAATAAAATCATAAATAATAAAAAGTATTAAAGTCAAATAAATGTCTGTATTAGTAACGATTTCTTAATTTTTTGTTCTTTAACTTTTGAAGAAATTTTATTTCATTAAAATAAAATATTATAAATATTTTAGCAGTGATGTATAATTCATAATTCTTATTTTCAGTTTTCTATTTGGAATAAGAAATATGTTTATACGTAACAGTCGACAGTGTCTTTCATTTCTGTTGCAGCATTTTTGCATTAAATTAAATTTATTACGAATTTCTTTTAACTTTAACTTTAATTCTTGGACATTTAGATATCTCTCTTCGCCCCCCCCCCCAAATAAAAGGTCTGCATAAAAATGCACAAAAAATGTTAAGTTGCCAATATATATATATACATACATTATATATATATATATATATATATATATATATATATATATATATAATGCAATTTAAGGAGAAAGTGTGTGTAAACAGTTGTGTACAATTAATATTACGTACATGTGTAAATCAAGTGATACTGAATAATTATTTTAACAATATGTCAGTATTATTGAATAATAGTACTTACTGGCTTAGAAAGTAATTCTAATTTAGCAGATCCATCCCCGTGATAGAAAATCACGAATAAAATGATAGAAACAATAATAATGAAAAATAAAAATAAAAAAACAAATGCATATTTTGTAGTCTTTCTCGAGAGTGCAATATATGTAAGGTAATTGATAATATTATGCATTATTAACAAGATCTTGATTTAAGTAACAGAACCACTGCCAGAAAGAGCAGGAAAACACCTTGCTATATACCAACAAAGAAAAGAGAAAGATTGATAACTTTCCTTGGATTGAACTTTTCGGATTGACTGAAACTCGATTTCTCGTATCATAATACATATTCTCATCATTCTAAAAATATCAAACATTACTAGTCAAAGACAGAAAAGATCAATAGAGTAATTTGTTAGCAAATCATAACACAAACTTTCCTTAATTTGACAGTAGTTTCTTTCAACAGTAAAATTACCTTCCCAACAAAGAATGTGTGGAGTATTAATTAAGATACACACATTCAACAAAAATCTAATAATGTACTAAACTGAGTAAAAAAAGCCAAATATTTATGATTAATTTCGGGTACGTCAGAAAATATCATTCAAATTGAGTTCCCCTTCGGACAAAAACGGACTTATTAATTGACTAGGACGATATTATTTTGCTAGCGTTCAATATCAATAACTGAGTTATGATAGCTAGAATGTTCTTCTGAAAGAGGTAATTGGATGCTCTGAGGTAACATCATTTTTATTAAACAAATTGCATAAAGCATTTGGCGAAACATAAAAATGACTTGTTTCATTAAATTTGAAAGCCTCGTGCTTAAACGCTGAAATAAATAGTTTCGAAGAATTCTGTTCAACAATTTCAAAGCTAAAATAAACTTTTTCACCTGCAGGCTCAACGAAATATTTCCAGTAAATTGCATTTTAAAATCAATTTATTCATAATGTATGTTGAAAGGGAAATATTTATGCATGTGAATATATAGAGAGTGATAGATAATTCAAATGTACTTCTACTTAATTTAGTATTTTACTTAATTACGTGTGTGTTTTCAGCATTCCATTCATTACAGCTTACGTATAACTTCATTTAATATGAAACTAAATACGATATAATGGCAGAACTGAACATTTCAATTTCATATGAAGATAATTATAGATTCATCTGAGAAAAAAGAAAACTACAAAAAAATTCAGTAATTTCAAAAGATTATTTTTTTTTGTCTTTTTGTCTTTGAAGTAATGATCATCATATCTCATTTAAAGTTTTGACATATTAATGAGATTTTCAGAAAAATGGGCATTGCAAGTAGATAATGTTTTATTTACAAATTATGATTTTTGTCCTTTTTGAAAATTTATGTATCATAAAATACGGCTTTAAGTGTATATTTTAATTATTTTTTTTCATATTAGAAGATTTTATTATATAAATTATAAATGTTACCGTATATATGCAAAGGCTTTTGAATAGCACTACTTTAAATTAAAAAAAAAAAAACTCTCTGGCTAGCTCATAATATTTCCTGCAAATTGTGAAATATATTCATTTTACGAAGAGGTTTTATACGTGGAACTGTAAGCATTTTATGTTACTACAAATGAAAACAATGCATACTAAATACAGTCATTGTGAATTTATTTTCCATTGTAGGAAAAATAACTTAATGATACAGTCAGATTTTAAACTACCCGTTTTCAAAATCAATATTGTTATCTAAAACGGCATGTTCAATTCGTAAAAACGCTAACATGTAATTTTATTCCTTAAATATTGATCATAGACATATACAATCAATTACAAAGTTGCATAAAAAAAGTACATAATTATATGGTGTCGAATAAATTTTTCTGGAAAGAAAATCTAAATAAATAATTGGGAACTTTTTATATGCATATCGTATAAAAATTTAAACTTTTTAATGTGATCAAATTTAATCCCTATTAAATGTTAATCTATACCCTGAATTCTGAACCATTTTTACGTAATTTTGTAATTTATTGTATCTGTCTAAAGAAATATTTAATTAAAAGAAGCTTAAGTCGGTGTTTTTAAGACATCCTGTCTTAAATACAACTTTTATATTTATTATTTCAAATGTTTAAAATAAATTTTTAAAATGTTTGCCCTATCTGTAAATTCATGTGTTCATCTAACCATTTCTTATTATTGCTATAGTGTTATTCAGTCAACTTAAGTAGTTAATTGAAAACTAATTTTCTTTCTTGTTCTGAAACAATTTAATAATGACTGCTATATAATATATCCTTAACGATAGACGCATTTTCAGCTTACTTGTAGTTATAAATAGAACATTTGTATTTTCCAGATATCACTTATACCTTAGTACAAGAATTTGATTGATACATATGCTGAAAAAATATTCACTACTTAAATTTCTTAAATTGCAACTAATAAGCTTATTTTGAACATTCAAGGAATCGCAATCATTTTTACTGACAAACAATTCACGATTTTCCTAAATTCTATTATGAACTCATTGCTAAGCGTTCTTTTAACAGAAAGCTTTTAGAAGGAAAACACAAATGCTTTCAAATACATTTTCGGTCGATTGTAAGAGAGAAGCTGTGGTTGCGCTATTATCATTATAAATGAAAATTATAACTGATCAAATACAATACATGTCCTTCAAAAAGAAATCCGTAATTTTAGTCCAACATAACCTTTTTTAAAACCATAATCTGACTGAAAAAAAAGCATCCCAAACATATTTTCTTTCAAAAACTAAAAACAAACAAAAAAAAATACAAACCTTAAATGTAGGGAGATATTTATCAGCTACATAGAATTAGGAATAATAGGATTTCTCATCCAATGTTCTTAATCGTGTGCACCCAATTTCTGCCACTATCATGACTGCCGTCGATGCAAAATATTTGACAATAAATTACACATTTAGTACATTACTTTAGAAAAATAAATATGTTCGCTGGAAAATATTTCGATATACTTTTTAAAATACAGATCCTTCTAAAATAATTGAAAATACCATTATAATTTAAGTTACTGCCATTCTGAGCGTGCGCATGCCACTATCATGGCTACCGTTTGGAGGCAACAAGTTTTCTCTCATTATGCCAATCTAGAGATTCCTATATCTATGATTAGTTAAGAAAATGCTGAAAATATAAAAATGACTTTTATATACACACAAAAAAAATTCATGGCTTTGGGGGCCATTCATGGCCCCCAAAGCCATGAATTTCCCCCCAATGGGCACTACCATGAATAGCCCCAACTCATGGGCATGAATACCCCCAACTCATGGGCACTTTAAATTTGCAGTTTTACTGCAAATTTTAAAAACTACTGCAAGTCATTATTTCCCGTAGAGACTTTACTTCTCACTTATATTAATTTATCCCGGAAGAAGTCACGCGGGGCACAAAATCAACTCATGACTTGAAAATAAACAATCATACGCAGAAATCTGTATCTGAAAACAGCGTATCCTCTCGCCTGACACTCCCCTTGGAACAATATCTTGAATGAACTATCTTGCATTTTATTTTTATATATGCTATAAATTAAGTTTCATGAATGTTCGATATTTTAAAATATGTAAATTAATTAAAGTCCGTACTGAAAGATTTATTTCCTCGCGAAATGTGTTTTTAATGAAAATTCCAGTAATTTTTAACGTTTTAATTACTTTTCTCCTGTTAATATTAACAATTAATGAAACTAGAAAGTTTCTAGTTTCATTAATTTGGGGCAAGCAGTATTCACATTTTTCGTACTTACACTTTCAGCTTAAATTATAAAACACTGTTAATTTTACCGCAATGATTACGCTTAAACACTCTTTCCGTGGAAATATGATTAAAAAAAATAAGAACTTCATTTAAATTGCATTCGTTTTTATTTACGTGACTAAAACTAAACTATCATTTTATACATTAAAAAAATACATGAAAACGGATCAAGCGTAAATTACTTCAATTTTAATTCTAGAATATATAAATACTAAATTACTTTGTTTTCCAACGAAATCTTTAAAAACATACAAGAATGTAAATACGCTAACTAAATATAGGCGACAAGGCACTCAAAATGGCGGAGTGGTTTAGTGTGAAAGTCTCGGGTTCGGGCCCCATCGCGCGGTAGTAGATCTAGGAGGTCTGGAGTTTTGGTGGGTTTTATCCAGATGTAACGTGAATACGTTATAGAACCCCTAAGAAAGTGCCCCGACCAAGGCAACCTCCCTCCTAGGCAGATCTCCAAAACGTAGCATTGCCATAACAGTACAAACAAACAAACATAATGGCGATTCTTTCTGTTTTGTTATTAATGTTTTTCTGAAAAATATAATACTTAACAGAAAATTTTACATTCAACGATCAAAATTTTGTATTTAAGAAGATCATAAGTCCATCTGTACCTCTGGTTATGTCCTTTGGTTGCTGAACAAAAGCTGGTGATTATAAGTTTTATGGCAGCCTTAGTTATTCAGCAGTAAAATGGGCAGAAAAATATCCATTTACTTGATTTTATTTTGTAGAAAGAATCTCATGCGAATAACAGTTATATAAAATAAAATAAAAATGGCAGTCTTTAGTCTTTAACAAATGACGAAGAAGCTTAAGTTCATTCTTTACGTGATAAAGTAACATTATTTTCTTTACTAAAATTTTGTGAAATTCCTCTGTTTCAAAATATACGTTATGATGTAAGTAGAATGTTTCATGTGTTATGCAATAACAAATTTTCGCATAGTTTTGCTTTAAAAACACGACTTTACATGCTTTACGCTCTACCGTTTGGCTGTGAGATTACCACTGCTCTCAATAAGCTATAGTAATTATGAAGAGAGATCTGAATTCGAAAATGAAGAATAATGTGATTGTCCCAAAATTTATTGCAAGTCCTAAAAAGCTGAAAGACATTAAATGCAAATACCTTAATGAATAAGAGTTTATTAAATTGACATTGTAGCATTTTTTTCGTACAACTGTACTGGAGTTTTGCTATGCATTACACCCGGTGATTTATTGTTCAAGCCTTTATATTAACGACTTGGCTGCAGCAATGGAAAACAGAAGTTGTTATTAATTTTCTAACGCGTACAACGTCCTTTGCAGAAAATTTAATAAAGCTGAGTTACTGTTTCTTAGAAGAAATCTCAAAGAGCTTCCTTGCGTTGTAATTGGAAAACGGGGTTTTGTGCACCATTTGAGATATAACCTAAAGCGCTAAGTAATACGTAGTAGGTAAAAATGGATGTTATTTAAAAACTTTTTGACCAAGAATTACTTTTAAACAAATAATAAATTAAAACGTTAAATGATACAATAAGAATTTACGAAAATTTAAATGGAATAATACCACACTTTGTACATGTGGAGATCGCGCAAAAGAGTAATATTGATCATAATATAGAAATATTTTTACTAGCCATATTAGAGTAAGATTTATTACAGGAAAACATTTATAAATCATTTTCAGAAATTGTTAGAGACGAAAAAAAAAATTATTATTCTACAAAATGTTCTTCTTAAACGCAAATCTTATCCAAGTTTTTAACTGTGATCAATTTATCGTGGTCACGTCGATTAAACTTTTGAAAATCATTCCGACTGATGCACACCATCTAACTTAAGTAACCGAGGAAGCAGAATGTTGTCAATAACCTGCTCTCCGGTTTCACGTTTAAGAATGATTGATGATAAATGCTAAGTTAGTTTCTATAGAAGTTTGCGTGACACAAAGGAATACGTATAGAAAATTCTTATCACGGGTCGTATATTTATTTATTTTATCAGAGTAAAATAATAAATATTGATAACATTATTGTATGATATAAAAAACTTTTGTATTCAACACTTCAAAATTACGAACTTAAACTTTTATCTCTAGGTTTTAAAGCAAGATTTTGGTTTTAAAACTTTTTGTTAAAATATCTCTTTTGTGATATTGTATGCCAATAAAAATGTTTCATTTTGTTAAAGTAAACATCAGTATAGTTAACGTACGACAATCATATTCGCTGTGACATCGCTGAGATACTTTTTATTACCGAATTATGAATAGAATTTTAGTAACTTGAAAACACTTTCAGAATTATGAAATATAAAAGGATTTTATTTAAAAAAAAAAAAAAAAAACTTAATTTTATTCTAATACGGCTTTATAACACAAATACAAAACGGATTTTTAATAAAACCAGAACACTAATATATAAATAATATTTTAATCATACCCTAGCAGCAAACAGTCATCGGCTCCTGAAATGCCGATCATCAGTTTGGGATGGAGCGCAACGGAAGCTGTGCTAGGCTCTTGATCGTATCAGGCGGGGACGGGGGGGGGCTTAGCTCGGCTTTTGCCCCCATATGGCCGCTCGTCATTGGTAGAATAGATCAGGCACGGTGAAAAATTGGGCGTGAAGCCGAGACGATTACCTGCTTTGTTATCCATGAACAGCTATCCACCTGCAACTACGACGTGAAACCAAATGCATTTGTTGAAACTGAGCGATAGATGGAAATTTAGGAGAATAGCAGTATTACATATTGACTTTTGGATTTCTTGTAATATTTCAATTTATTCACATTTCCATACATAAATATATTTATTTTTATATACTTTATGTCATAAGCATAGTATGACCAATAATTTGGATGGCATATAAGATATTTTTCGTATTGTGAACACTGGCACCATAATTTAGGATAAAAAATAAGTTTTAATGATATATTAGTGAGATTTAAGTATGCAATCCTGTGTAAAAGAATCATAATTTAAAAGTTCAGTTCTATTCAGTGATCATAGAAACTGACTTTTTGGGTACATTCACTAGTAGACATCAGACGAGTATACGGCTACTTTTTATTGATTATATTAGAATTGATATGAATTACAATTACAGTTAGTTTTGAAAAAATGATGTCTAATGGTGAGACCATGGCTATCCAAAGTACTGATGATAGGCCGGGTAAAGCCCGATTAAGTATTGCTTCTAGGGTAATCTTATATACAGGGTAGTCATTAAAAAACTTCGCTGTTATATCCCAGACAGCACATAAGCTTAAATCAAGCTTGACATTTCCTTGAATTTGACGTATTAATACAAGCTTGACTTTAGCTTGATCTTAGCTTTCCAAGTGCGCAGTGATGGCGCCATCTGCGAAAGAGAATGGACATTAATTGTCTAGCGTTCCTCAATTTGCTGAAAGTTCGTAAAAGATGTGTTTTATTTTATTACCAGTGCCATATTACCGGCAGAGCAAACGGGGCAACTGCCCAGGGCCTACAGACTTTAGGGGCCAAAAATCTTAGATCTTACACTTTTGTAGTTTTAAAAAAAATTACAAAGGATAAAAAAAAATCAGAAGTTAAATAATTTTTTTAATTATAAAGTATGAACAATGAAAATAATTCAAATTTACATTTGTATAAATTAATTTAAACTTATTTTTAATTCTTCGAAATGCTCTATATCGATATAGCATACCAATATGTAGGAAAATAACTAACCACATTTGGAAAAAGAATTTTTAGCGTTAAAAAATAGCAAAAATTTTCAATTATTTGTTATTTTAAGAAATATTTACAAAAATGACTAAAGTGTTTGTATTCCATACATTTTAGCAACTGTGATATAGCATTTCGAAGTAACGTTTAACTATCTGTTTCTTTGATTTCAGATTACTTAACACAAAATTTGTGTTAAGTAAGTAAACCCATTCTATATTTCCAAATATGGAAATTCTTCAAAGTAAAATACAATTATACTACGAAATTGATTTCAAAATCAGTCGTTTGACTCAATTTTGGCCAGCAGTATTGCTCATGAGTGTTGCGGTACTGAAAGTTTCAAAACGTGTGCTGCTCTTAAGTTTATATTATGTTTATTTCCCTATCAGTAGAGTCTCTAAATCACACATAACATTATTTTAATTTTGATGCATCCAATGGAAAAATAAAAAAAAAACAAATAACGGCGTGATAAGTCACTTCAAACTTTAGTCATAGCTGCGTGAAGCTTAGTTGCTGAACGGATAGCGCGCTCGACTCCCAACCGAGAGGTCCCGGGTTCTATTCTAGCCACGAACACTTGATGGAAATAGATTAAATTAAATTGAAATTTCAGCGTGGAGGGGGAAAATGCGTGGCAAAGTAAAATATGTGGGGCGAGTTCGCCGACCGGCGCCCCGTTTATTTAGGAATTTTTTTTAGGAAAATTTTTTAATCTTGAAATTAAGCTTGAAATGTCAAGCTTAATGCAAGCTGGGCAAGTGTAAACTAGAACACTCGATTCAAGCTTGCGTTAAGCTCACACGCTTGAAATTTTCAAGCTTAATTTAAGCTTATTGACTTGATAAATCAAGCTTGCTGCAAGTTTGATGCAAGTTTGCTGTGCTGTCTGGGGTAGACCTCTAGTGGCCGTTGCGCTCTTGCAATCGAGATAATATTTCGGATAAAAGTATTGAGAAGTACAGCTCGGTATTCTATTATCGTGAACAAAGTGAAGCTCTTTCTTTACGATTATAGGTACAGAAAATCGGATTTTTACAAAGCAATACCCATTTTTCCCCGCACAAAATGTGCATCACTTTCGAAAAGACTTAAAAAATATTTTACTGCTACGTGAATCGCAAAAAATGGCGCGTGCAAAAAATCGCTGAACTTTCGCTGCCAGAGTCAGTGCATCAGGTTTTGCATGCATCCGACTGAAGAATCAACACTCCCACGCCGCTTATTATCGTTTTTTGCAATAAATATTTGGGGAACGGTTCTGTGATTGGTAACTTGGTTCTTTTATATAAAAATGTACTCCGTTCACCCAGTCATGCTTATGTTGGCTGTTTACAGAGCTCTTTCTTGTGCATGCGCAATGCGTCTATTTTTGTGATACACGTAATCGTTCTAATGTCTTACACAAAAAACTTCCGCCATATTACTGATACGAAGGGGAACTATAAAGAACGGATTTTAATTGAGTTCATCTGAAGGCGCTGCCAAGAGGCAAAATTTGAAGTTATTTAAACTCAACGTGTTTTATTTTTTAAATTTATTGATTTTCAAATAACAATGCAGCACATGATGCAGTTTTTTACCTGAAACTGTGCTTCCATTTTCCATCTTCGAAGTACAGACGTAATAATAATGGTGAAAATATATGCCTAAAACTTTTATTGGTGGAATCTATGGTAAATAAACGTGATTTCATTAACAAATTAACGCTCATCTAAAAATGTACTAATGTACTAAATTTCAGAATGCATTTTGTTTTATTGTTCCGACAGTGGTAGATTTACAAATTTTTCTCAAAAATCAAAAACAGTAAAAATGTTAAAGTGTATTAAAATATAATCGCTGATTATATTTTAATTCGAATGGTTCGATTTTCGAGAAAATCGTCTTTGGATAGTAAATTATTAAAACTTAAATACATTTTTGAAGTGATTGCTAACCGGTTCTTAAATGGTGGAATAGTTTTGCAAAATATAATTTCGCTTGTGAAAATAATCTTGTACAGTACGATTCATTGTGCTCCATCATTCGTTTTGAAAACATAAACAATTGACAGACATCCCAATGTATGTTAATCAAATATTCCTTATTTATAAATATAATTACACAGCTATACAAAATACATTTTTTCTAATAAAATATTTGCATTTGCTCTACTATTGTTATCTACAATGATAAACATATATTGTATTACTTTTTTGCATGTGAATGGTAATTAGTGAGTGTTAGTATTATTAGGAATTTTTTAATGTTTTAAACGTCGATAATTTAAAGAATATTTCACCAAAGTTTACGAGAAATGCCGTAAACCTTTATCACTACGGCACACTAGGGATGGATAAAAATTCTCATTTATCTGTATTCTGATGAAAACTGCTGTTTCCTGAGGAAATACATTATTGAAGGATTCATGCATTTTTACTCGAGGAAAAAAAATCGTAATAAATTTTCAATTGTACACATTAAATTTTATGTGATCCAATTTTTTTGTTTAAGATAAAACTTGTTTATGTCACTGTTCTTTCATTATTCTATTTTTGGTTTTATATATTTGGTTATTTATTCATATATTAATATTATTTTATGCTTCTATATTTTTGTTTGTATTATTATTTTATTTTACTTTTTTACTTTTATTGTAATGCCTTACCAGACTCAGTGTTTGATAGCTTCTTCTCTCCCTTTTTTTTAAACATTTATTCCTTCTGATTTTCGTTCTCCTTTTTCTGAATGGTGCCTTCTGTTCATTTTACCTGAATCTACTTTTAGTTCTCTAATTTTTAGTCTATGTGTATGGAGGAGCTTTCTATATCTAAAGAAGGGTGGACCTTTAGTACCTCTTAAAACATTCTAACTTTACTATTTTTTATTTATGTGTGTTATGTACAAACTTCTTTATTAATTTTAACATTTACCTACCAAATTGTTTGGATGATTTTATTTAAAGTGTTCACTATAGTTTATACATTTGTGAACCGTTTACATGACATTTAAAATCGTGTTTCTCTAATTTAGAAAATTTTCCTGAAAAAAAAATACATATATATGCAATTTCTTCAACTGCAAGAAGTATTTAGTTGGATTAAAAAAAAACAAGCTCTTAATATATTAATATATTTTCAATGAAAAGGTCTTGTAAAAGAATAATTAATTATCCGTGCAACTCATTTCTGACATAAAAATGAATTGTCTTTGATATAGTTTTCTAATCTAAATGATTTCTAAAGGGAATTCGGAAAACTGCTTACTCTTTTCTTATACTAACGAAAAACGAAGTTTATCAGGGTGTAACGGTAGCACATCAAATAAATAATAACGATATTTACATTCCACAACTTTCATTTCATGACGTCTACAGTGTAGACTTCATTTGTAGACTCTACATCCAGATGACGGACAGAAAAACACCAATTCAATTCAAACAATTAATCAATTCAAACATCAAACCATTCTTTCATATATTAATTTTTTTAATCGGTGGTATATGCGCAATTTTTAGAGAGTTCAAAAGAAATCTATTCTCACAAATCATCAATATACACGGAAATATATACGTGGGGCATCATCCATTAATATTTTTTGCAATTTTTTACCGAAAAAAGGCTTCGTCCCACAAATGTGAGGCAGAAGTCTGAGTCTTTAGAAAACAAGACTATATTTTGCCCTTTTTATACAAAATAAATAGACGCTATAACAAAATGTAAATATCTAAGAGGAGTACAAAATATAAAAATGTCTCTTCTGCAGATTAATTCTGTAGATTTTCTGCAAAAATTCACACTACATAAGGTTCTATTTTGTAACCTTAGTAACATAATTAGTCACGAATTGAATTAAGATACAATATCTCAAAGCTCTGTTTAGTGTTCATCAGTTAAATATAAACTCAAAGAGTGATAAACACCATAAAGTTTCTATAATTAATCGAACTGTATTTACAAATATTACCCTGACGAGTTCAAATTGTATGACTATTGAATACGTTGAAAAACTATAAAAATGGAATAGTGTGGATAACTATCAATGTTTGTTTATTACTACAAATTTCGAAAAGTAAAATGCCTCATGACAATTAAAATAAAATCGCACGTATAAAACCCTCATTATTTTTATATAAATACTCAATATTATTTCTAAATAGATTACGTTCTCTTTTTGATTGTTCAACAATTTCATTTTGTAGGGATTAACATATATCTTTATTTAATTCTATACTTAAAAAAACGGGGAGGAATTTTTCTTTCATTTTCCACATTCCAAAATTAGCTTTAAAAATATGTTTTTAATATCTTTCATTTATCTCAATGAATGTTAAGTCGAATCTAAAGATTAATTTAAAAAAAATAAAATGGTCCGTAAAAAGTGCATACATTTTTAATGTTAAAAGTCATCTCCAGATTCAGCTTTCGTAAAAAATTTCGGACGTGTTAAAACTACAAATGAAATTCTGCATCAAAAATTGAGCCCCCCACAAAAACATTCTATAAATAATTTTAAATATACGTGCAGTGTTTGATTTAAAAATATACCAGAGGTAATAAGCATCGTACAATGAGTTGTGAGGGAGCAGGATCTCATATTTCATATGATACGTGACATATTATAAATTTAATGCTGGAGGTTTCAGCGTTTAAACCAATGTTAGCTCGAGATAAGGCGATTTATGGTGCAAGTATAATAAAAAAATATTGCTTTGATGTTGGTCTCATGAAAATGTGTGTACTGATATTTTATTATTGATTTACAGAAATGTAAATATTTTTTTAACTTATAAATTGCATCTTAGCGTTTAAGTGTCTGCGTGTTACAGTTATTTTTATTTATTTAACGGACAGACCTTAAATGAATAACACACAATCAGAATAATCAATACTAATAAAAATTTACTGAAATAAACGGCCACTGTCTGTTCACGTATTATCTTACGAATCGTTTCTTCTCCGTTATTTTCAATCACAGAATCAGGTTTTTCTTCTCTCCCCAAAACAAGATTCTTTCTGTTATTTTCAAGCAGGAAATTCTTTTTTTTTCCTATTACAGAAAGGTATTTTTCTCTTTTCCCTATATCCCGAAGAAGGATTTTAGGTATTTAAAATTATTGAATTAGGTTTTGCATAATATTTGAAAGATATTATGTCTTATTTTCTAATAAGCGACATTATTGGACAAAACCGGATACCTACATACTGCCAAAAAATAATTTATTTACCCTAGAATCCGCTCTTATATTAAACGAGGAATGTTTGTGTGTGTGTGTGTGTGTATGTATGTCCGAGCGATCTCGAAAACTGCTCTAAGGATTCTTTTTAAATTTCGTACCTGGGGGGTTTTTGGGCCCCTGAAACAATTGAGCTAGGTGAATTAATTGAAAAAACTCTAAAACGCTCAAAATTTAAAATTTAAAATTTTTCGACGGTAGCGCCATCTATTGAGCGTTTGAAAAACACACTTGATGCAATCTTCCTAAAAGGAACGCTCAAATAAGATTAGGGCGGATTAAAAAATACACGCCATCGATATATAATAGTAAAAATTAATTTCGCAATGAAACAAAATAAATGGAACTTGATATTCAGTACACAGACAAATAAATATTTTAGTAACTAGATATATTACACCATTCAGCTACATAAATTTGTTAAGAATTAAAAAGTAATTTTTATTTCAAAATATCGTCCTGGCAAACAGCGAAAGAAAAAGAGAAAAGAGTCTTCGTTGCCATCCCCGCAAGCACCTTGATGGAATATACGTAAATAATTTAATAATTCTTAATTCGTAGTTATTAATACAAAACTATTCGTAAATCTTATGTGAAAAATTGCCTGAATTTATTACAATTATCCTTTTGTAACTAACGTAAAGCTAAATGTATTTTCGCGTATATACTAAAACAATAAAGATTTTTCATGTGTTTTATTGATCCATATGATGCGAATTTCAAAAGTGCATAAAAGTTTCAGCTTAGCCGAATACTTTAAATGAAAATGACACCCTTTTCAGCCATTCACAGTAAGAAAAAAGATCCTGTGACGTAACATGAAAATTCCATTTTTTTTTTTTTTTTTTTTTTTTTAATAACGGCACTAGGTTGAATTCTATTTTAACTGCCTTATTCCGCCAAGTTGACGATAAATATTTAAATGTAGTTACCCTGATGATTTTTTTTTTTTTTTTTTTTTTTTTTTTTTTTGGAATGGGTCAACCGTTTATAATGAAACGATGTTCGAAACTCCGATGAAAAAATGATACGATCGATTCCTAAATTGGGCTCGCAGCCGATATTCAAATTAATTTTGCAGATGATCAGCCATCAGTTTAGTTTTCATTCACTGCAGTTGATGATTACAACTCATTTATTTTATCATCGTATGGACAATCTTTTAAAAGTTGCGGGCAGAACTTAACGATAGTGGCCTCCTGGGCCTGACTTCAGGATGTTAGCGAAATCGCGGGCCGTATAATTCGGATTTATATGGTAGTTTGAATGTTTTATATAGGTTTTATACAGGGTTTTGACTTGTCGTGAGGGCTGGTCCAAAAGCCATGGCGGGCCCCATCCGGCCGCTGGCTGGGAGTTGTCCATATGTGGAAGCAGTAAATTGGGAGGCTGAAATCTGGTTACTAAGATTTTTTCTAATAAATTTTCAATTCTTATTTAGATGCGGATTAGACTGTGTTGTTTTGTGTTGTGTACTGTCATTAAACTAAAGGATAAAGCCCTTTGTGGAGACAATTACAGCGGGCGATAGAATGTCTACACTCAGAATATTTAATATTTACCCACTTAAAATCAAATAACTTATTCAATTTTCATTATACATCGAAATTCGAATTGTATAATCTGCAGAAACATTTCGTATTCGAAACATTTCGTTTGGTATCAACATCCTCTCCTATATCCATGCTTAATGCATAGAAAACCGTTTTATTTTTGAAAAAAAAAGTTAAACTGAGTAGTAATTTAGAAAAGCTATCTTAAGCGAATTGGAATCGTAATTTTTCCTCCAAAGCCTGATAACCGTGACTTCAATGTAACGTGAATGTCACTTGCAATAGATAATTCTGACACTCAAATGATTAGCTTTTTTTATTCTCTTAAATGAAATAGAGCTAAAAATCCAAAAAAAATACCGCTTAAAAATCAGGAAACGGGTGGATTATAAGATTTTTTCTTTCTTTTTTTTTACATAATTATGATAATTTTCAGGCTGATCGCACCAACGAACCGTGTAAATTTTATGTTATTAAACAATACATTTTTAATCTGTTTGGATGTTATTCCGGGTTTTATTAGGACCCAAGTTTTATTTTGAGTGGTTGAACTGGAATTGTGACAGAGTCAGGGATCAGCGTAACTACATAGGAGCGATGTATTTTTGATTTATTCGAGGTTAGAAGTCCATTTTCTTCAGTCTATCCGTTTGTTCTATTATTTTCAACGTTTAAGTAGTTGTTAGGGTTATTGTAAAAGAATATTTTTGATCTATTCTGTTTTTGATTTCATGATTTCGAAGTGTCCTTTTGTACTAATAATTTAAATTGCGTTACACTTTTTATTTTCTTAAGCGTGAGTTTATAAAATAAAATTATATTTAAAGCATATTTATGTAAGATTATACTTTTATGGCATCTATATTTATGTATCTATAAGATTGAATTTACGCTTGTAGAATTTGTTTATGCATGATGTATGCTTTGAATGCATGCTTATGCATGCTTTGAATTAGAAGAAAATAAGTATTTTATGTTTGAATTGAAGCAGTATAGAGATATTTACAATTTCAATCATAAAGAATTATCATCATAGATGTATTATAAAGACGTAAATGCATGGAAGTGTAGCTCAAAAACGAGCTGTGGAAACATATGATCACCGACAGCAGCACTTAGCCCAAATGTGTGAACGTGCAGTTCAAACACAAGCAGATGAAACAGATGATTAGTATTTGGAAGGAGAACGACATGGAACAGCTAGACGTCGACAAATACTTCGGGTAAACAGTCTAAGTATCTACAAAGCTGCCACAAATGTGGGTACTTATTATCATAGTTTAAAACTTTTTAACATGGATTGCATTCACCCTGGAGCTTTGCATTTTTCTGAAGAGTAAAAACAAAAATTAACCGAAACCATTTTGGGGACTGTAAGATTGATGTAGGACATTCCGAATTTCCTAATGAATTGGTGTGGTTGTTTCTTCGATGTCACCCCTATTTCAAAGAATTCGAAATTTGAAAGCATACTTTACAATGGCTTTGCTCACAGTATATGACGAGTGAAACTATTAACGATTTTGGTGTGTACTACTACGTTGCGAACAGTGTGTAACAGACTTGATGAATATTTTTTATAAACTCCTTCATCTGACAGTTCAACCAACTCAAATTCTTGATGCTGAATTTGAACGCCCTCAATATGGACAGATATATTTCTGAAGTAATGAAGACGCTGTTAGTGAATGCATCGCCCAAGATCTTCGCTGATACCCTCGCTGATCTGCTACACAAGGAAAGGAGGCACCTTACGTTAAACTACTTTTTGCTCAACTCTGATGGCACCAACCATCGAATATATAGCATCCCTTTTCAAAACAAAGTATATGCCATTGTAACATTGAATGCCGACCAAAGCTTACCTGATAATGTATGGGTGATCCGACAGCGATGAAAATCTTTGGCAACCATGAAGATTATTGATACGTGCCCAGGCATTTACGTATTAATTATTTTACACTTAAGGAGCCTTTAGATTCTGAGCATGGCTCGGTAACCTGGTACTATAGTTATTATACATTAAAAAATAATCAATTTTGAAAGCAACGTTCTAATTCATTTAAATACGTTGTAGTATATTTAAATAGAAATTGAAGCACTTTATTCATGTATTTATTTTACACATGAGTGGAGAAGAAAAGGGTATCCTGGTCCAACTTTACCATCCGTCCATACATACGTACATACGTACAATACATACATACATACAATACAATACAAACACATACATACAGATAGGTAGGTAGATCGATACACAATACTAACAAAGTTTTTATGCATTATGAGCTGTTAAAATATAGATTTAGTTTTTTTGAAATGGCAGCACTACCAGCTTCGATAATATATATATATATATATATTGGGGGGGGGCGAGGGGTGGTCCACCTAGGTACTAAAATACCAGTGTTGTTTAAAAATGTGTACGTACATGTACCTATACTGTTATAAATAGTGCACGATTAAAAATATGTTTGAATTATTCGTTTCCTTCATTTTTTATTAGATCTATAATCTATGATTATTAGCCCGATAAAATAAATTTTAAATCAAGGTAAATACTTAACAAATATTTTAATACACTATAAAAATACTTTTTTAATAAATAGAATATAATTTCACTATAGTCTCAACTAAGTTATGAAACGAATTCACTGTACAGTCATAATACAGAAATGCAATCACGGTTAAATCAGCTATGAGATATAATTAAAGCAGCAAACAAATATTTTTACATGAAAAAGGTAAAATGGCAGTTGCAGTGCACTTATTTGTGTCGAAGTAATCATAACTTCATTTGTTTTACAATTCCTACGAAATTTTTATAATCCAAATGTAAGAAACCATGTCCATTAAAGTAAAATCTTTACCGAAAACAGCCCTCCATATTTAGGTTGAATTTATATCACAAATCCGAACATGAAAAAGATGTATTTGGTATTCGTATATAAAATAAAATTATCAGAAGTGAATACACCGAGAAGTAAGCTTTGTCGTATTCACTTTATTAACGTAGCACCCGCAGCACAATGATTTAGCATTAAGTAAAATACTGCATAATGCAGGGCAGATCCAGAGAAACCATTTGGGGGGGCTCCGTTTTTCATTAGAATGATACATTGATTTCCCAATACTTTTTCTCCCAATGTACAATTAGACATGTTATATCACAACTAAATAAGTATGTGGTCGGCTGAAAGAACCGTCGAAAGAAAACTGGGAAGGGGGGGGGTGGCAGAGCTATCGTGCACCCAATACACATCAAGTTTAGGCCGATGCTCATAACTCACGTGTTTTATGCGTTTCAATGGACGACGGGACTGATACGGGATAAAAAAATGTTCCGTTGCTCTCTCCATTATGTGGGGGGACAGAGTTTTTAGTTTAACACATTAATCTTTTGTTGGTAGATCCCGACTGGTCATTAAAAGTCGTAAATTTCGCCAGAAAAATGTCGCCTTAACCACTGTAGTGACGACAAGACGTGGCTAATCAGCTACGACCTTTATTCATGTTGTTGTTCGCGGGCCCTACCCATTAACAATTTAGTGTGTATAGAGTATAATTGCTTAATGCATTATTGAACAGATTTCACAGCCACCAAGTAATATACAGTGTTCACAGCATGCATTTTCGCATTTTTGGATGTAATTAAGTCTTTCAGATTAAGTAATTCCCATCCTTTTCTGTGAAGACTGTAGTAGACCAACCTCAATTGCTATTTACAACTATTATCACTAGTACCTGCTATTTTCAATTTGAGCTTTCTTTTTTAAAACCAGACTAGCTATACATTGTCAGGTACTGACTTTGTCTGATATCTTAGAATATGTTTTACTTTTATAATGAGGATTTGTACTCATACGTCTGGGTGGTGAGGACAACTTATGAAAGCAGTTGAAAGAATGAAAGCTGTGCAAATTGCGGAGGGTAGGATTGTTCGTCTATGCTTCAGCATCACTTAAGGCCGATGCTGATTGCCGCTGCGTCTAACGTGACTGCAGTGGGTAAGAGGGCATTCTCGTCGCGAATTTTACGACTTTTTAATGGCAATTCGGGGTTTACCGATAAAAGATTTCTGCACTAAACCGCAAACTCCGTCCCCTATAAAATGGAGAGAGTAACGGAAGAATTTTTTCCCCGTGTCAGTGTGCCGTCGTCCATTCAAATACGGTGGAGCCTGCTAAAGTGACCACCTTGGCAAAGAGATCGTCTGTCTATAGTGACAACTTTAATGCAATTTCGCTTTACAACCATCACACTTTACCACCTTTGTAAGGTGATCGTCTTTATAAGGTGACCAGTTTTGTTCTTCCCAAGGGTAGTCCCATTAGACAGGTTCCACTGTACAAATAAAACTGTGAACTGTGCTCCAGCCACTGAGGCGATAGCGAGTCAATAGAATTTGCCCCTCCTTCTGTTTAAACATAAAAGCTCTATCATTTTGTAAATAGAGAAATTATGTTTAGTCCAAAAGGATTCAATAAGTATTGGTGTAAATATTCTTGGTATATGTATATAACATTATAAATCATAAGCCCGTTATAATCCTACATTTCTAGAGTTACGCAGTTTTAATTCAGTTGGAACAAACTAATCTGCTTTCAAAAACTGTAATTACAACACGATCATCCTTGCAATTCCTTTGTAATTTTGTAGACAGTCCCAGTGTTCAGTCACTGTGGCGTTTTAAAAGACATAACAAACCTTGAAAAACCGCTTCCCAGATTTTAGCGTTTGGCCAATAATTGCAACGTGCTTGGATCATGTTGCACGACCTCAAAAGTTGTTAAAAGGGGCTGCATCAGCCCAGGAGCGACTTTTCCGCGTGACTGCAACTGCCAAGAGATGTATCAAATCGGCCAGTAAAATAATGCAATTGGACTTCGACTCTTTTCTTCCATCGACGGCTGCTATGGCCCAAGGATTATCACAGCTCGCTCCCGGCGTTTGTGGGCCAGCGAAGACCGGTCAGAGTCCCGAGCCGCCTCGCCTAATACCCAACGCCGACCAGGAGCCCTCAACAGCCTCGCGCCTCTCTTGGACCCAGACAACAACAAACTCCCGTAGCAGTTAAATGCTACATGTATGTATATATATATTTATATATATATAGTTGGCTCTCTGTTTAACGACTTTCAAGAAACCGCGAAAATGTGAAAAATCGTCCTTAAATAGAGATCTTCCATAAACAGAATTTGTAAAAGAATAACATTTCCCTTTACACTTTGGAAGGTGCCTGGTTCAAAAGCAGTTTGCGGCCGCCGACCTAATTGTTCGGAGTTTTCCTTAGAGTAAATAAGGGTTAGGACCCCCTTAGAAAGACCCCCAATAGAGTGCACCCCACCCATCGGCTCCATGAGCCGTAATCCTACAGAACCAACACCAACCCTTTCCACTTTACATTCTTAGGACTGTGAATATTTTTCTTGATATATTGGCGTGTTTAAAGATGTTACTTTTATTATCATTATATTATTTTATTATCACCAAAAAAATATTTTGTTCCCTTAAAAAAAAGTAGTTACAACGAGCAATACAATAAAATTAGGTTTCAAGAAAATCAAAATGAGTCAGTTGTTTCATTTTTCGCCTTCCCGTTATTCTTTCTTCCAGATTTTCTCAAATGTGAAATGCGTCAGCTTCCATTTTATGAATTTTTCTAGCTAACCAGCCGAAGCCTGAAAATTTTGCATTCCAAATTTTTCTTCCAGAATAACAGCACTTCAGTAATTGCTTTATTTTTATTTTATTTTGGTAATACGAACAGTTATCTACATGAGGGACCTAGGCCGGGTACAGGGTGCCCTACGTGGGGGTTTTTCTAAGGGGTCTTAATCCGTATTTATGAGAAGTTTCGGAGAAAACTGCGGAAGACTCCGAACGGCTAGATTGACGGACGCGACCTGAGTTTAAACCAGGCACTTTTCTTCTCCCAGTTAGGAGCGCTATGCGCTCAGCCACACTCGTCGGGCTTCTAGAAATTGGAGTTATGTGTTATGTGATGTTATGCGGCATGCCTATACTAGAGGCATCTGCATACTGGGGCGGTTGCCTTAGTCGGAGGATTTTTTCAGAGGTTCTAACACGTATTCACGTTAAATCTGAAGAAAACCATCTGGAAAAACTCCAGATAGTTAGATCGACAGCCGAGCGGTAGGCCCAAACGCGGGACCTCCACACTTCAGTCGCCTATCATGTCGAGTGTCTTATCCACTCGGCCATGGTGGGGCCCAGAAATCAGAATGTTGGATGCTCTTGCTTCATGTAACCATTTGCATGCAGAAGTGCCTTGGCAAACTCTTCCAATCGGCCACATTGACTTTTCGGCCGTTTGGATTTGGATCCCGAACTAAATTTTTGTGCTGCTTCAAGAATTTTCTCTTTGCTTCTAAAATACCTTTGAGAATACGCTCAGGTAGTTGAGATTGTCTTGCGAATTGCACTTTTGACATTCCCCGACACTTTTTTCCCACTCTTAAAATATTTTCCCCCTGTTCCTGTAGCGTAAGATGAAAAAAAAATCGTTGTTAAACAGAAACGACGTCGTCTTTGAATAGAAATTTTTTACGTTGGAGTTGCTGGGACTTTTAAATATCGCCTTTGGAAAGGGATCATCGTTAAACAGAGTCAACTGTATATACAGTGCTACTTTTTTAAATTTCAGTTCATGTGAAAATTTAATTTTTTTTTTAACTTCCCTAATCCACAGTATGTTTCTAGCTCTGGGGGGATCGAGCCCCCAGAGTTCCCCCCCCCCGTGGATCCGCCACTGGCATAATGCGACTATATTTTTGTGCGTTTAATGGTTCTTAACATCAACTTGGATTGCTGACAGAATGAGCAAAAAACATATTGCATTCAAAATTTCTAAAATCAGCTTTGATGGTATTGTTTTGATTACGAGCGGAAGTGACTCGGAGACATTTCATTCGTCCCAGCTCGCAGGTGCCAGAAGTAGAACAGAAAATGACCTTTTAGAACTAGACTTCAGAAGATTCACAGATATTATTTTCGTTTTCCAACAGAGCTTCCGTGATAAAATAGCAGAGAAAAAACGGTCAAAAATTACATAAAATATAAAATAAGTTAAAAAAAACTAAATAAAAAAATTAAAAAACGCCCACGGTGCAATTTTCCGGCACCCTAGGAGCACCCGTGAAAAGTTTGGTGCAATTCGGCCGTATAGTTAGACCGCCACGCGAACGGCAGACACATACACACACACACACACACACGCTTTTATTATATGTATAGATAGATCGATTTAAGAGCCACATTATAATTTATCTTGTTATAAGTGAAATTCTTTATTTAATTTTGTATAGATGAGGCAATTTGAAGAATTTCATTGCGCTGTCTGAACAAAATGGTACTATTAAATTCACCATTTATGAAACCTTTTAGCGCATTTAATTATTTATTTATATAATTAAATGAACTTTTCTTTAGTTTTATAATTAATTTCAAATATAATGATACAAAAAGGCAACACCCCGTGGAATGCATAAAAATGATAATTGTAGAATTGTAGAATTTTATTTATAGAAATTGAAGCGAATATTTTTTCCTAAAATGATTTTCATTCTTTACTCACATAAAAAAAAAACAAGCCATTAAAAATTAAGCATTTCAAGGCTGTTTTAAACCAAAATTTATTTTTTAAAGGTAGAAGAGGAAAATATTTCTTAATATTACAGTAATAGATATGCTTTCAAATAGAACGTAAAAGCATAATTCATTGGATACATTCCGGATGCAGGCAACTAAAGTGCGAAAGAAGATAAATTGTATTTTTAGTTATTTTTGGAGAGCTCTCTGCCGTGCTAACGTTTTAGTTTCATGCATTATTTATAAGGGGAATGAAAGGGAAAAAAAACAAAGCCCGGTAAACTGTGAAATTTTATACAGATTATGCATACATCACAGTGCATATTTGTTAATAAGTGTACTGCTGGATTCTCAAATAGCTGTTTATCTGCTTTTTTAGCATCCATTATGTAAGGAGAAATTTTTCTCGTACCATTAGCATAAAGTGTTTAACTTCAAATGGCGTATTTTTTTCTTCATTATACTCATTTTTTATACGTGAATGCATATGATTTGCAAAGACAGTTTATTTTAAATATAATAGCTTTTAGTGTTGATTAAACGTAATGAAGTAGATCAATCAGGATTTTATTTTTACATGAATTAATAATTGACTATATTGAACTATGTACTAAAACATCCGTTTTATATAGTTAGCGTCTTTTTGTTTTTTATTTTATTTCAGTTGATCTGATCCAAAATAATTGGATGAAAGTGTTCATATAAACCTATAAGAAAAACTTATTTTTATTTATGTTCTTTAATATTATCGTTTAGAAAATGTTTAGTCAGACATGTTTAGTCAGACATGTTAGAAAAAAGTCATCATTTGGAAAATTTAATTCATCGACAGGTGCCGAAATAGTTGAACACGGTACGAAATTATATTTCTAACTTGTGATGCCCCACACAATTTATCATTTTTCATTTCTGCTTTAATCTCTTAAGTAAATAGCACATTCTATTCCCTTAGTGTGGGTACTTGTGATCTGCCACAATCCGAAGAAATATTGTCTGAGATATGAAAGTTCAGAGCAGACGACGGGTCTGGGGGGAGGAACCCACGTGAGTATTAAAAGCTTTAAAGCAAAGTTAGGATGGCCGCTTAATGATAAGAAAAGATTAATTTTTCGGTCGTAAATTAGGAAAATAAATTTACTGTAAAAATCCTTATAGTGTCGTTGATTCTGTATTATGGTTTAATTCTCATACAAGTGTACAGAATATTAAAGCTCTTTTGAATCTGCTTCTTTTACTTTTTTTTTCCTCTAGTGCTCATTATAAAATACATGTTTCACGATTTTTAAATTTGTAACCACTGTAATATTTCTTTTTTTAATTTTAGAAATATTTGTTTTTGAGGAGTATGTGTGAAGAGTTTATGTTGAGGAGTATTTGAGAATGTCATACATATTTTTTTAAATCCAGAGTATGTATAGCATTCTGGATTTAAAAAGTTGAATAATTTATTTGGAATATACAGGGTGTCCCAAAAACGTGGTAATCGGGGTTTAATTCTTTATCTATTAGAGATAAGTGTAAATTGCAAAAATGTTCAAAATAAAGTCAGAAATAAGACTAAGAAAAATCTCTCTCCTTAATTTTCAAAAAGTTACACTTTTTAATATGTAAACGACCCCCGTACAAAAACATTCCCAGTTAGTACAATGTGCCCCATACATTCATGAGGTGATGTATCAAATTCGAGCCTTTCATCATAGAGCATCGCAGACGTATCTTTAAGGAAAGGTGATCGGGGACTATACTTGATTTTGAATAAAAACGTTTATTGCTAGAGCGGATAAAAAGATTTTCTTTCGTAATTACTGTACGACCTCTGAAATACGATCAGTCGACGTGATTTTTTTCCGTTCGAGAGCCACTGAAAAGTGGTTTAAGTCAGCGTTATATTTATCTTCCTATCTCTGACACTTTTTTAAGGCATAATTATCAGATTTTGTATGTCACCTCATTTGTGTATTTGGCACATTTTACTAATGGAGAATTGTTTTGAACGGGGGGTCCTATACAAATTTAAAGAGTGTAACTTCTTGAAAATTAAGGAGAGGAATTTTTTATTAACGTATTCTTATTTCCTAATTTTTTTGTAAAAACTGTATACCCAGAGATTAAAAAGGTATTTTTGTGTTCATTGTATTAGTAATTCATTATATTGTGTTAAAAAAAGTCACTGAAACCATGAATTTCGAAAGCGTGCATCGTGCCAGTAAACGATAACTAAAAAATTTTAAAATATTATATTATCTTATTCCAGTATCATATTCTTCATATATTATCATATCTATTCATAAATATCAACTCTTATACGCTATTATAAAATCTTTTCTATAGTACAAAACGTGAAAAGCAGTTTCTGAAAAGTGTTTTATGAAGAATGAATTGTACCACCACTTGTTTTTCAATGATTCAGGATGCCAAAATAATTTCATGAAAATTTTCCGATATGTTTGCAGTTAACCTGTTGAGAGTATGCAAACACACACATGTTCAAAGCGCAGACTCCTAGCTAGTGTAAGACAATGTTGTAAGTCGCAAAATCGCTGCTATTGGCAATGCAAAGTTGCAAGCAAGTCTATATAGTTCTCTCGTTCAATTGCAGACAATTTTTAAAGTTCTAACACATCGAATAGTTAATCGCATTTGAAAAGGAATGCCGTGAAAGTCAACATATATTTTGAAAGACTTTGCTATTCGAGAGACATTTATCAGTTTTTATTTCTTGTTTTAGAAAGCATGAGGCATGTTTCTTAGCCTAAAGGTATAATCCATACGAGTGTGCAATTTTCTAAATGATTTCTAACATTCAAATATTTTTAGAAATTAAAAGCAGAGCTTGAAACTACTATTTTTTAATTTTAAAATATGTCTGCTCATTCAACCGTACTTCATTAATACATGCTCAATCAACTATCAAATCACAGGTGTTATATTTTGGTTGAACATTTGGTTGGGCCTGTATATATATACAGGATATATACAATATACACCGAAGAGCCATTACACTACCTTTTTAATAACATGTATGACCACCTTTAACCCTCAAGACTGCCAGCACCCAGCGTGGCATTGACTCCACAAGGTAATGATAGGTAGTCTGAAGTATCTCGTACCAAGCGCTCACCAACTGGTTCTACAATTACCGCACACTGCGAGAGGGTAGCGCAGCAGCTCGAATTTGGTTTTCGTGGTGGGACTACAAATGCTCTATTGGATTAATGTCAGGCAAATTTGGAGGGCAATACATGACTTGAAAGTCACTGGAATTTCCTCGAATCACTTCCTGACCATCCGATCCTAATGACATTGTGCATTATCCCGTTGGTAAACACCGTTCCCCGCCGGAAATTCTGTTGTCATGAATCGGCACAGACGTCAGGGATTTTTCTGAGGGGATTACGGGTCCTAATATGCCCATGAAAACGTTGTACATGTCCCCACACCGGCTTGTCTCCGTCCGGAAGCCAGGGATTCCTTTGGAAATCGACGCATTCGCACACGCACATCTATGTCATGGACCTTAAAACGTGATTCGTCGGACCATGCAACTTTCTTCCATTCTTCTCATGTCCAATTCCAATGTTTCTGGACCCATTGCAGGGGCAGCTGGCGATGATGTCCCGTCAGTGCAGGGCTTCGGCCTCCAGCTGCATAGGCTCATACACAGAATTGTACGCTGCACAGTGTATTGAGGATTACTGTCTGGATCGCCACTGTTGTAGTTGGTGTTGATTGTGAGAGATGTGGCTCTCCTGCGGAATCAATGCGTCGTGGACGACACACTGCTGGCCGGCGACTTGTTGTTTCACAATTCATACACCATTTTCAATATGTGCTCACAACAACTGCACGTGAGCAGCCCACTAAACCTGCCGTTTCTGATATTGATGTTTCCAGTCGCCGAGTCAAAACTATTTGACCTTTATCGAAGTCTAATATATCAGATGCTTTTCCCATTATGTCCGCTATGTTTGGAAAGACAATCCATAGCCGCTTTATAATACTCCAACATCAGTCCCGCAAAGGTTTTGTTCCTTGGTGAGCCCATTGTTACAGTTGGAGGGTGGTCATAAAGTAATGGCTCTTCCATGTATATACATTACATCTTAAAATGAACTACCTTTAAATTCCGTCCAATGTAGACCGTTCGAAATTTCTTTTGTTATAGCCAAACAGTTTGTATCCAGCCGTTGTGATATTGATGGCATTGAAAAAATTGATGATCTAACAAAAAGCGGTACGATCTTTATCAACCAATTTTCCCAGTGTCTTACCACACAGAAAAAAAATGCCAAATGCTTTTCCAGTGAAATTAAGCATCTCTGCAGACTCTGCTTCGTCACATTTTCAATGCCATTTTTTTAAAAATAGCTTCTCAGCATTTTTTATTTTGCCACCTATATCGCATTGGTTTGGTGGAGTCTTCTAACAGTTATTTTTCTTTCTCTGGAGATAATGAATTCTAGTCATCTTTTGATGTTCACCTTGTTAATGGACATAGTATTGTTACTATTGACAGTTGGAAAAACAGAGCTTTTTTAATAGGGCTGCTATAACAGAGTTATGGTCTCTTGAATGTCTCTCGACGTAGGAAAATCGTTTAAAATATGATGTTAGTGGCACTTCTATTTTCAAACTTCTGAAGCGCCATATAAAAGTGGAAGCGATCTTAAATTTTCTTAACATCACGCTTCTAAAACAAACAATGCAATATCTATTCTAAACTTTCTCTTTTTTACGGTGCCTTACAATTTTTATTAAAGAAAAATAACCTCTCCAGTAAACAAGCTTAATATAAAACTCTATGACAAAATCACTCCTTACATTACTTTTCATTTGATTATATAAAGTATAAATGCTATTGAACGAACAAATCAATTGGCATTTTGGAGAGCTCTATTTAATTGCTGCTGCGTTTTCTTTTACAATGACTAAAAGAAATTCATTAATTTTTAACATGCGAAATAATCAGATTTAAAACTTGACTATTCTTTTAGACACCTTATTATATTCCCACAATTAGTTAAAAAGATAGATGCTTTCCGAAACAAAGGTCTCTGTTTTATAATACCCTTTAAAATATTTCTGGAAATGACATTAGTCAATTTATTATAAGCAAAAACTAGTGGCAGATACTTTCTTTTCCAGCTGCTAAGAATGATTGATATTGCTAAAGTATCGTGTATATATATATATATATGTATATATATACAGCACTTCTTAAAATGAGCTACCTTTAAATTCCGTCCAATGTCGCCCCTTTGAAATTTCTTTTGTTATCGCCTAACTCTTTTTGTTTTCGAAATGTGGGACAAAGTGCTAGGAATATAAAAAATTATGCAGATTGATGACTTAGTTGTTAAAACTTTTTTACTTAATCCTGTGTATTTATAAAAGATAATTTATCTTAAAAGCTTGACAATGATTTTTTTAAGCAATTTTATTTGTAACAGTTAAAAAAAGGATCAAAAAGGTCTTTTTCCAGATTAAAGTTTTTGGATATTTTTCATACATTTATTTATGGTGAAATTTTTCATGTATGCAAACTGAGGTAGAAGAAATTTTTTTTTCTTCAATTCTTTTAATGTTTCTTTTACAAAATACAGATATATTCTGGAACTCAAAAGCAAACATGAAATTTTAAAGCAAAAATAAATGAAAAAGCCTGCTCTATAAACCCCAAATAAACCTACTCAAATAAATCACACACATTCTGCGTATAATATCACGAGATAAAATACATTTCTTTCTTTAAATAGAGCAACAGGCTTACTAATCAGAAAGTTCTATAAATGTATTTCGACTCTTAGATACTTCTTCAGAAACGCCTGGAGCAATGTTCAATGCGTCATATGCGTATTCAATGTACATAGCATGGTAGCCCAGTGTCTTGGGTTTCAGATTTTCGTTGTAATTATCTAGAATAGCGACATCGTCTTTAAACACTTGCGTACCAGACCAATTTATCTATAAAGGGACCGTAATACCATACTATTAAATTCTCTTTAATTTAAATTATTGAATTCTGAGGGAATGAAAATGAAAGCTAAAAATAGCGAGATGTGAAAAAATCACGACTAAGAATACTAGATAACAGCTGTACTTCGGGTTTAATAATACCAGGTGGACAAGAGTTAAGTCTATGCAATAAACCATGAACGTACATAGGTACATCCATGGTATTCATATGCGACTTTATGAAAACGCGCGCACGTGCGTAGGAGGTGCGCAAAGGGTTTAATGTGCTTGAAACGCAATTATTACGTAAAGGTCTGCTCTACGATACTGTCACATAAATCTGCGAAGTATTACATTTAGTTAGATAAATGTATTTATATTCGATAATTTAAGTTATTCTTGATTAATACTAAGTAATGTGAACTCAAGTTGTAATCACCTTTTTATGAAACTGTACCATTTTTAACATCTTTGGTAAAAGCCATTTTTGGTTTTCACGTGACCAAACTCATGTGACATACCTTGAGATATTTATTTGACAGTCATAAAGCCAGCTTATGACAGTAATAAGGAGAACATGTGTTACACAAGAAAACCATTTACAGTGCAATTTATCGTCAAAATATGTAGTTACCGCTCTTATCTTAAAATCTGTAAAATATGCGGGAATAAATTCAATTATGTTAATCGAAGTTGTTCTGCATCATCGTTTTAGAGAAGACACCTTCCAAAAAGTAATTTTTGTAAAAGGGCATAAAATGCATATATGTTTGGTTCGCAACTTCCAAAATTGTAACGTGACAAAACGCGGAAAAATTCACACTTCAGAGCATTCTCACTTCAGAGCATCGTGGCACAGTGCTAGCGCACGTGATTGCAATGCAAGAGGATCGCCGTGTATGTCCCGACATGTGCATGTTGTCATTACAACGTTAATTGATATAATTTAACTACTATAAGTAATTACTGATAATTTATGTTGTCTAATAGAATTTAATAAGCCAAACATGTTTTTATTTAAATTTCTTTTCTTTTTTTCTTTTTTTTTGGGGGGGGATGTTATGATGATTTTGAAAAATGTAGTTTGTAGTTGGACCACATTAAGAGGATTTAAAGTATTTATATTGTATAACAGCATCTTACTTTAAACGCATAACATCAACGCGCTTTTTTTTCCTATTAACACTAGAAGCGTCAGAGCAGTCATTTTGACTGTTTTCGCCATTTTAGCTTGGATTCTTAAAAGACCCTTTACTTTAGGAAGTCATAATTTTTTGAATTCTCCTAAAAAACCTTGAAAATTATTGGCACAAAATATGCATTTAATGAAAATAAAATTAATGGAAATATTTTTATGTATACCTAGAAGCGCCACGAGCAGTCAAATTGACCGCTAGTGAAATTGAGTTTATTCATCATACTCTATCACGCAGAAACAATCTTATCATGAAGAAACATTTCCCCTACATATTCCTTTCATTCACTATTTCTCTAATCCATGAAATACTTGTCATTTTCCGCCCCCTTCTCCAGTCCCCCTCCCCCCTCCCGCTCTTGTTTCTTGTTCACCCCTTTCTTGAGAACAAAAACTTTTTAGCCATTTCCTTTCACTGACTTTCACCGGCCTACCAAGCTACCCTTTTCGCACTTTCAAGAATTTCTCCCCATATGCCATAATGTAAAAGAAATCTTTGTCGTAGCCCTGTAGAAAAACTATAAGTCCTATACACACCAAAATCAATACCGGTTTTGCGACGGTGGTTTATAACATATATACTCTATTTGAGCTCAATCGAATGCCCAGGTTTAGGCGCTATCGTGTTCACACACATACACACACATACATACATACATACATCTCGTAAAAATAGCATAAATGAATTCAGAAGACCTCAAAACGTGTATTTACACCAAAATCTCGAATTCGAATTTTTTCATGATTACAATACTTTCCTTACATGGTACATGTTCGGAAAGTAAAAATGTACAGAAGCAGAGGCAGCTTTGAACATTGAAGAGAACTGGCCAATAACTTTAGAAGAGCTTGATGCTTTTATTGCTATTACTTATGCTTGAGGAGCATATGGTTGCAATAATGTGGATTACGATTTTCTGTGGAACAATACTTGGGGTCCTCCTTTTTTTAAAGAAACAATGTCCCGTAATCGTTTTCGAGATATGAAAAATCTAAAATTTGATTTGAAGTCAAACAGGAATCAACGTTTAGAAATTGATAAGTTTGCTATTTTTTCAGACATCTGGAACAAATTTATAGAAAACTGCTCTTTCATATAAGCCAGGAGAAAATGTGGTGGTGGATGAACAACTATCTCCATCTAAAGTTAGGTACAAGTTTATTCAATGTATGTCGAATAAACCAGATAAATTTGGTATAAAATTTGGAAATAGTTGATATTGACTCAAAGTTTATGTGCAATGCTTTTCCATACCTTGGAAAGGAAAACGCAAGAAATGAAAATGAAAGCCTTCCTGAAAATATAATAATGCTCCTTCTGAGCCGTTATCTGAATACAGGTCGAAATGTGACAGCGGACAACTATTTTTCCTCACTTTCATTAGCTAAAAAACTTAAAATGATGAATACAAGTTTTGTGGGGGCAGTAAGAAGACATCGAAAAGAAATTCCGCATGAGATCAGGAAATCAAAAACTCAGCTTCACGAAACAGTTTTACTGAAAAATGGAGACACTACACTGACAGTCTATCATTGTAAAAAGAATAAAAATGTCCTGCTTCTAAGTACCTTGCATACAGATATAAATGTAGAGTCACAAACTGTGAAAAAACTTTTAGGAACAGTAGAATTCTACAACAAAACCAAATGGGGAGTCGACATTATTGACCAAATGACACGTAAGTATTCTGTGTGGGCTGCTTCCCGTAGATGGCCCGTGCATATTTTCTATAATATGCTGGATTTGGCAGGAACTAATGCCTGCATTATCTACCGAGAAATGAGTGGTAAGTCTATATCAAGACATAACTTTCTTTTTCAATTGGCAGAAGAATTGAGAGCGAGTCATATGAAGAAAAAGACAAGTGCACATGTGCCCTCAGAAATTTCGAACACTACTAACAAACTCTCAAAAAAGAGACGTCAGTGCCGAATTGGATTTTGTAAGAAAAAAAAAACAAGTGATATGTGCCAGAAATGTTCACATTTCATATGTGGTAAATGCACTTCCAGCATTCAAAAAATTCTAATATGTAAAAATTGCGAATAGCATTAAAATGAGTTTTATTAAAAAGTAAGTAAAAATGCTTTTTGCAGCATGTATTTTAACAAAAATTAACATTTTATTCTTTAAAAAAGCTTTTAAAAATACCATAAGCTTTTTGTATTTAAATAAATGTACAAAATTCTTTGAGCAGTCAATTTGACTGCTGCTGGCGCTTCTAGGTAGGAAGAAAGTGCGGCGCTTCTAGTGTTAAAAGTCATCAATTCGAAAAAACATTGTTCCGTTTTCCTACTAGCATTAGTATGCCACCTTACTGCATATCTCTGAGTATTTTTATGCTGAAAGAATAAAACAGTGTTACTGATTTATTAATGTATGCGGCACGTTTTAGTAAATTTTACTTGGTAATTTAATGTATATGACTATATTATTTTTTTTTACACCTAGTATATAAACTGTCCCATTATGTTGGTATGTCTAATGTTTCAGACAGTTTTAAATAACTTCCTTGTGCGCATTTTAGGATTATTTACAAGTAAATCACACGAATAATATTTTCATTATTTTATAAGAGTGCAGGAATTCTACTGAAATATAAATATAAATTTAACGAAACATTGAGTAGAAAATATATCCATTTTGAAAGTAGATAAAAATAGTTGGGTGGCGGAAAAGCAGCGGGCGCGCTATCAAAGTACCTCCTTTCAAAAACGTCGCATCAATACTCCCCCATGCAGATACAGAAATAGGCGCTCGGCTGTATCGGATTTCAGGACTTTAAAGGGAAAATATCTGACTCTAAAAGTAAATTTGATTTTCTATTTCGTTTGTGACTTACTGAAGGAAAGATTTTTGAATTTTTTTGCTGAAATTAATAGCTGATATTTTTGTGAGAGCTTGTATGATTTAATTTTATTTCACAGCAGGTATCACTTCGTGAAAGGTGTAAAATATAATTATTTTAATCATGAGTTGTATAGTTTTATATTTATCTTTAAAAAATTGCAACAAAACTGGTGATATTTTTCAATTGTGAAAAAAAATAAAAATAAAATGAATAAACGAGGATTATATGATGTCATTTTCCAATTATACTTCGCCTTTTCTTTAATGTTTAGAACTCTTTTAATCTATTAAAAGTGTTTTGATAATTTAATTATCATTTCATAGTTTAAGAATTTTTAAGTTCTTGAAAATCACATATACAGAGAGAATTGAATCCATTCATCTATTTTAATAAAATATAAACTGGCAAATAAAAATTTTTTAATTGAAAATGAATCCATTTCACCATGTATTTCGTCTGAGGGGTAAAACGCATTTAAAAATATTTAGTCAAGTCAAATGATCTGATTTTTATCAGTATTAAAATGCTTATCGCAGAGAAAAACATGTTGTGTAGCTCATCTTTTCTTCTAGCCCAATGTCTCTGCGTTATCTAATTATGCATTGGTGTCCGATTTCACAAAATTATAAATTAAAATAATAATTTTTTGAAATAAGTGCACCGTTAAAAATATTCTTCAGTTCACTCTGAACCATTTTACTCTTTTCGAGGAACTTCTGCAGAAAAAGGCTGCCAACGTAGCACCTTTTACACTATTTTGGCCATGCTCAGTCTAGAATTAGCTTACCCTATGAGTGCGCTAAATTGATTTCTTTTTGTCGAAAAAGAATACCAAAATAGTCTGGTGAGGGAAAGGATAAAATTTCTGGGGCTGTAGTCCTGAAAATAATCTCTATTAATGTCTTATTCTTATGCATAGAGTTTTAATTTTCGCCTTCGGAGAAAGGATGAAGCGTTGATAATTAAAAACACTTTTTCATTATTAATTCTGCATTTCCTGTTTACGAAAGCTAGATGATTTTAGAAATTCGAAAATGTACAAAAAGTGACAAAAGGCATTTGTTAAAGAAACAGAGATGGTGTTTATTTTTATTTATTTTTTTTTAAACAAATGTCTTTTGCATAATCTCATTAGAAACAATACTAAGATGAGTTTGAAGTAAATTCAATTCTTTTTTTACAATTGTCTTTCAACTTTGGAATTTTTAAAAACCAAAAACAGCGTTTATTTATTTATTTCATTTTCTTGACCTTTGAATGTATCGTAAATTGCAGGATAGTAAAATTTTTTATCCACTAACAACAGACAAAGTTTAAAGAAGCCGCGCAATAACACACTATTTTCCTAAATAAATTTTAATGCATTTGTTTGAATATATTTTCCTTTAGCATCAAACAAGGGGGGGGGAGAGGGGAAATGCATTTTAACCTATTGTTAACAAAAATCAGTTCACGAAATTTCACACCTTTAACTTTTAGCCCTCACTACGCGATCAATACTCCCGCAAAAGTATTTGTTTGGCTTGACTAGAATGCAACGCATTCATGCACCATATGCGCCTTGAATTAATTTTGAATTTAAAGGCGATTTAAAAATCTCCCCAAGAGCTAAGTGCACACTTAAATCCAATTTTTATGCTGTTTCGCAAGAAAAGGGGGAAGGGGAGGGAGAGGGAAAGTAAAGCAAAAATAAAGAAATACCCTGGACCGTTTTAAAAAGCAGCGGAATAAGGATGCAGGTGCAAAATGGTGATACTGACGCCGATCTTTTTAGAACTTTGTACGAATGCGCCCTCATGCGAACAAGAAAATGGGTGCCCCGGGAAAGTTTGGAATTGCTGAGGCGTAAAGTGGAACTTCCAGGAAGAAATAAAGGTAGCCTGAACGTCCATGAATATATTTCTCCATGTTAAGTTCCAGAAAAAGTAAAATTTAAAAGCGAGAGGCTGATTTTTTTTTCTTGAAGTGAAAAGGGACTAAAAATAATGCTAAAGATGTAAGGTTTAAGTCCTTCAAAAAGTCCAATATGTGTAATGTGTTCCTTATATTCAGATGGATAGAATTATTTTTAAACTGTTATTTATTCATAATATTTTTGCAAGTGTGTCATATGGTATTCATGCGTGAAAAATTTCAGAAATTATTTGGTAAAAGTATAGACCCTATTTCCTTTTATTCGCATTTTAATGCTGTTGTTCTTGAATCGAACTTTCGCATCTAGCATAAAAATGGACACCAAAGAAATCCATTAAAACAATGATTTTATCACCATTTTGATATGCCAACGTCATTATGAGTGAGAAAACTACGTTATCGCCTTTTGAAAATAGAATTCTGTCAGCCTATCTGTAATAGTGAGACCATATCACTGTAATAAGAATGGTGAATCATCGCTATTTGTTATCTTCAGTCATCGCTTCTCCTACGCAGACACAGTTTATAAGTGTGATTATATTCTCACGCATCTTCGAAAATGAACCAAAAATTGCATATTGCCTGTCGTATTCCTTGTGGAACATAATTCTAGGCATACAGCATTGAAATGCTTTCAGATATCTCAAGGAAGTAAACCTTACATACTTTGAAATGTACTAGCCAAATTTTCCCGACTTTTTCAACTAAAAGTGCCAGAGAAAACTTGTTTAATATGATCAACAATTTCTCTAGTACTATCTATATCTCAATTATCTGAATTTTTTAATATCTCTTTTTTAAGAAATTATTGTTAACTTCTTTATTGGGCACTAGATGGCAGTACTAGTACTACACTAAAAGTTATATTAATTCTTGCTACCCTTTTACCATAGTGAGTGTACTCTTTTTATCATTGAATATTCTTTGGCGCTGAAGAATGGTTTCTCTTAACATTTAGTCTTTTTTAAGAAATCGTGCTAAAGAAAGAGACCGGATTATGATATCGATGTACTCTTATGTTGAAAAAGTGGTATTTAGTTTCTTTTCTCCTAGAAATAAATATATCTGTATAAAACGCCATTAAAATATCAATATCTTGGTAGATTTTTAAAATCATTAATATATCCTTATGTACTAAGTAATTTTGTATGTCCAAATAAGAATTTTTTGGATGAAGAGGATGGAAATGAACGATGGTTATTAATAATGTACAAAAATGTGTATAAAAAATTAAAAATGTAAAAAATATACCATGAAATATTTATTTATATATTTTATACAAAAATTTATTAAAAAAATTATATGATTTCTTGATCACTGGCACTTTATTCTTTTGGATTTTTTTTTACTTATTGATCCAGATATAAGCCATATTTAAGTGCACTGTTACAAAGATATTATCGAGTAGTATACGCGATAATAAATAAATCATTTACATATACATATTATTATTAATTTTTTATTACCTACTCTTGGTATTATTACTATTAATTACATTTTTTTAAAATTTCTTTTTAACTTAATTTCGCATACATTAATTAATTAATTAATTTAGTGTTTTAATTTTAATTAAATTAGTTAATTATTATTATATTTATAATATATATATATATATATATATATATATATATATATATATATATATATATATACATATTCCTGTAGTACTCTTTAGCTATTTAGGTCTGGTTTTTGTCGCTTATTGGCTTTACTATACTATATATTTAGTATTTTACACCTCCTTCCCTCCCCCTCTCATTTACAATTTTTGTTATATATTCTCTCTTTTTTGCTACTTTTCACTGACTACAAAATCATCTGGTTGTTTAATTTTTCTCTCTTTTTTACTCCATGGGTCTTTCTGCTTATTTTTGTAACTTAAAATTCTTCGTTGGCATCACCTTTTTATTTTCAAGAATTGTCATCATCTCTGAGCTTTTTCCGCCATGTTTGGATATTTTCCACATTTTTTTTCTTCACTATGGGTGATCGTGGCCCTTGGTGACTTTTATGACTCTTTTTGTCATAGATAATATTGTTATTCCATTAAATTGAAATATGAACACGGTGGCACTTGATATGGAGTGTTCGATTTCAATTTTTAATACAAGTTTCACATGTTTGATTTGATTATGTTCTTGTTGTTAGGCTTAGTCCCACGAGATACCACTGGTTATATAGAGGCAAACTCTTTTCAGCTTTGGTAGCTCTCTTTTCTTACAACATATGTAGCCTATTTTTTCCACATGGTTATTCATTTTATTTATTTATTCTTTTTATTTTTTTAATTGCTCTTGTTATGCACTATCACTTGCTCTTAGGATCAATAGCATATCCACGTTATGTAAGTTTTGCTGTTTCATATATATATATATATATATATATATATTATATATATATATATATATATATATATATATATTATATATATATATATATATATATATATATATATATATATATATATATATATATATATATATTATATATATATATATATATATATATATATATATATATATATATATATATATATATATATATATATATATATTATATATATATATATATATATATATTATATATATATATATATATATATATATATATATATATATATATATATATATATATATATATATATTATATATATATATATATATATATATATATATATATATATATATATATATATATATTATATATATATATATATATATATATATATATATATATATATATATATATATATATATATATATATATATATATATATTAATGAAAACATCAACCGCAGAAAATATATATAAACCAAAATAAAATATAAGCCAAGCCAATAAATAATAAGATTGAACTGCGAAATATTTTCTCGGTCCAATTATATTAAAGAAATTATAAAAAATAAATACTAAAGAAGTATGTATTAAAAATTCACAATTGACATTGCTATGACAACAAAAAATAAACAACTTTCTTAAAACTGGTATAATTTTTCCACGCATACGTGATTTTTCTAGCCGAAGAATGAAGCACATGAATTTAATATCTCGTAAAGAATATTTCTTTTTTCGAATTATAAAATTTCTCTCTCACAGTTTCTTAAGTTACAAATGTAAGTGCATATCGTCATGTATCTCTTTACAGCAGAGACTAAATTTAATAGATTTTCACGACATTGTAAAGAAAAGGCTGGTTTTTGTTATCATTCAAACACGATTCATCTGACATCGGCATTGACAGGAGATCCAAAATCCACCATATCGCGTCTAAATACCGAGCACGGAATGGGATTGCTCCCCTTATCTGCGGTTGAAGCATCCCTCTCTGTGAGGCGAGGGCGAAATATATCATGCTTCAAGTGGAGTTACCGTCATCTAGTTCTTTTCCTCCAAAAACCGCCTTGAGCCTATTGGGTAAGCCAACACAATACATCATATTCAGAAGCAGTGAATATCACATAGTTTTAAACTAAAATAGAGACAGATCCATCGTTCTTTCTAAAAGGCTCGAATCGCATAATATTCAGTACTATATGTCCAGTATTATATGTTCACAGTCCAGAACTAAATGTATGTTTTAATTTTCCTGAAAAGAAAGTAATATAAAATAAATTTCAAAAATAAATATAAAATATTTCCAAATGGGCTTAATAATATTAAAAAATCGTAATGTGCAAAAACAAAAATTGTCAGTGGGCAGGAGCTGGATATGTTTGAACAAGGTTTCTGGAAAAATTACATATATTGTACTAGAACAGCATTTTTAGTATGTTAAACGTTATATGAAAAAAATAATATATTTTCTCGTCATATGAATGGGCGACTAATAACAGAACTTTAACAAGATTACTACCTCGTGCAGAAAGGGGGGGGGCGGAATTGAACAAACCAAAAATATACAGCATTACGGGAAATTTTCTCAGACACTTCATACATGTGGAAAATTCAAAATAATATGAATAAATTGGTACCCAATTACATAGAGTTTAGTATTATTAGAGTTCATCCAATTAGAATCAAGAATATCAGTAAAAAAAGAGTATAATCTGGACCTAAATCCTTCCTTTAAGTACTAAAGAATGAGTGTGAACTATAAGAAAACATGATTAAACAAAAAATTAGACCTTTATGAACTTCATTTATTTAAATTTAGATTCATTAGGATATTAAAAAAAACACATTCTTTTATAATATGCAAGTTTTATATTCTTCAAAAATCAAACTTATTGATTACACCTCTATGTTATTGCTCTATGTTATTGCTGTACATAATTTTACATATATGATATAAGATTAGTATATGAACTATATTCTCACTTATAGCTTTTGTGGTTTTCAACAGATTTTATTGCATACTTTTTCTGTCACAGAGAGCTTTCAATTATCAAATTAATTGATGTATACACTATGTATCAACAAGTTATGCATAACTTGTTAAATAAAATCTATATTTTTATTTATTTATTTTAGTCTCACATTAAAAGTTTAATTGCTGCTATAAAATATTCTTACAGAATATAATTTTATGTTAATATTTTCTCTAACAGAGCATTATTTCTAGAAAGTACAAAATATTCAGCAGGAAATCAAAACGCATCCTTTGTTAAATGCAGCAGTACATAATAAATAAATAACTCTCTTTTTAAAAATATATTTACGCGTTACGTATTTAAAGGAGTAAATATAAATATTTGTAAAAAAGATAACAGTACATTTTTTAAACCGTAGCAATAAATACATACACGAAAGTCAACTAAATAAACTGAGTATCAAAAGAAAACAGCTCGTGTGCGTATTTGTTGTTATACAAGAGATGAAAGCTCACGTCATGAAGCAAAATTCGGTAGATAGCACTCTTGAAATATTCAATGGATAGATGCCAAGAGTATCTGAACAGAAGAATTTTGTCAAATATATCGGATACAAATGCTTGACACATTTGTATTATAGCACCACGTATCAGATAAGCTATAGCACATTTTTCTGCTTGTTTTATGAGTTCTGTCTAAGCTTTAGATGTTTTTTTAGGATTTGTGAAATACAGAATAGAACTATAAATTATTTTAATATTTTTTCAGCAAGAAACGCCTTTTTACTAAGATTGCGAATTTTAAAACATAGCTCTAGATATCATTTTTTGTTTAAATCAAGAATTAATTGGGATTGAATAATTTTAATACCTTTTTAGTAATTACACTCTTTTGAAATTAAATTGGAGCTAAGTGTTGTATATATATACCTGTATATATATTTGTATTACTTTATTCGTGTGTTTAAAAAATAAACGTAATTAGAATACGACGATAGCAGGAAATAAAAGCCGAGAATATTACGTATGTCTCGTTTTACACGTACCCAATCAACTATTTGTGGTTTATATATTCATTTAATTTTTTTGTGGGGCGGGGTTAGTTTAATTTATTTTTTAAAGTATTTTCCACTTAAAATCGCCCACAATACATAGTAATTATAGATAATGACATTATTATCGAATGGATAAATATTTAAAACATGCCCAAACTCTGTTGTCTTTCTCTCTAAAATATACTAAAATTTCAGCTTCATAATACCATCAAGTGATTCAAATATTTTTTTAAAAAATGCATATGTGGATTCCCTAAATAGTGTGTATTCTTGATAAATTTTAAAGCTGGCAAACTGATTAAACTTCCGATAATTGTTACATTCATTACAAAAAAATAAGAAAAACATAAACCAAGTTCTGATTTCATTGTAAATAAATGCAGATGGCAACTTGCAGCCAAAATTGCTTAATGAAGACTATTTAATGGTGAATTTGCAAATAGTGTATAGTGTGAGATGTCGCTTCATCTTAAATACATTTTGTAATGAAAAATTCATCTTAATTGTAGTTATTGGGGAAAAAATATGAACAAAAAAATATAGTTTTGAAATTCTAAATGACGTACCGACAAAACAAAGATTTCGTTTTATTTCGGTGACTGTACTATATTTCTGTAGGTAGAGTAATTTTGGTCTTAAATGATGGTCTTCAAGGAGCCCGGAGGAATCGAGCCAACTTAAAACTAAATTATATTCGCATAGTTGTTGAACACAAGTACACCCTCTCAAAAAAGTAATCGAGTATAAGCGAAATTTCCTATTTAGCTCTGAGAATGATGAATTTGTTTTTTAAAAAATGCAAAACTTCACAAAAATATGAAAATTTTTAAATAAACATAATATAATTATTATTCTAATCATAATCTAAATCGTAAACGTAAGAAGCTTCACTTTAGCCAGAAACTTTTTTGAGATGGTGTGCATGAAGAGTGTTTTTGTAGACCAACGGATAAGAAACATGTATAAGGTGAATAAGAACATGTTTTTATGAAGTAATTAAAATACACGTACGTAAAAAGGTACTTTTAGACAAAATGCAGTTTCATGTCATATAAAAAGGTTTACCTTTCTCCAGTTGCAATGAAGTTTCATGATCTATGCGAGCAGAAGACTAAGAAACCACTCCAGTTCTGAATCTTCTGCTCGTGTGTAGCCAATCACTGCTGCTGTAACAAGGCTAACGACGGCACGTATCAAGTATATTTCAGTGACAGGTTAGATACACGCGCACTTGGCGGAAGGCATTCCAAGGTAAGTTTTATTCTGCTTAGTGTAGGTGGCGTATTTTATAGCCAGTACGTATAGTTTAGTGCTGAGGGAAACTGACTTATAAAACGCTTTAATACTTTAAATTATCGGTTCTCAACCTTTTAACGTCGCGCCCCCTCCAACAAAGGCTAATTTATGGTGGCGCCCCCTCCTCCTCACATTTTTCAACATACATTCAGTTTTTTAATCTTTATAACATTTAGTCGAATTTTCTACAAAATAATGTTATCTGTAAAGTTTGAATAAACATTTTAAGCGAAAATGCATAGATTTTTGAGTGAAAATGAGAATAAATAAGATGATGATAATAAGTGATGCATGTTTCTTAAAACATGCATCACTGCTTGCTTTTTCTCGCCCCCCCCCTGCTCACTCTCGGCGCCCCCCTTGGGGGTCGTGCCCCACAGGTTGAGAAACACTGTTTTAAATAAAGGAATTATTATGTTTTATAGTTTCTTCAGCTTTACATAAATACGTCGACAAACGAAAATAGGCTTTTGGTGTTCTTTAGAAGATAGTTCCGAGAAACATCACTCTATGGTGTGATTACCGAAGTACAGAATTCTTTCCCCCAAATGTGTCTCCTTGTGTATATTTGACCTCGCGATTTTGTCACACACTCTGCTCAAGACATTTTTAAGTGATCCAACAAATGCCACTTTAAAGGGCATATTAAAAGGCAAATAAAAAACTTTTATGCGTTTAATAACTTTTATTTTACACCAATGTTTTCTTAACAACATATAAAGATATGAAATACTCAGGGGGATTTGAGCAAACTAATTCAATAGCATCATTAAGTGCAAGAATTTCTTATTTCTTTCTTTCTTTATTAAATTGATATATATTTTCGTTTTTTTTTTCTTACAAAAACCGACGGGATGGCGGCAGAATACCCCGGGGGGGGGGGACAATTAGAGGATGCATTCTCGCACTGTTTTTCGTTTCGTGGGATTTCGAAATTGAGATTTGTTGATCCCGCGGAATCAAGCAGTCCCGCGGGATTAACATTTCATTCAATAAAAATTAATTTCAATAGAGGGAAGTAGAAAGAAATAGGATTGGAAGCACTATCAAGTTTAATACTTCATCTTATTGATAATTAATGCAATACCTTACATAAATATGAAAATTAGAGTCATAATATAGTCTTCAAGCGGGATCGGGATTGCATTCCCTTAGGGACAATATGGTGAACGATCGTAATTCACGCTAAGTAAAGAAACTTCACCACAAAAGTATGACAGAATGATATTGGAATTCGTACAGATAATAAACACGGCTATAATATAAGAAAAAAAAAACCACCTATCTCAAATCATGAACGAATGAGAAATTAGAACAAAACAGTTGAAGACAATATTTTCTGCTATTACAAAAACGGTGTTTCCATCAGAACTTTGAACACCTACTGAGGGTTTTTCGTATTTCTCGCTATAATATAGCACTTATCAAGACTTTCCGGCAGGTGTTATTTCGCTGTCTAGAAGGATAGCGGAATAACCCTGTATGGTACCTTCCCTTGGTCTACCCTGAAATTAAAGTTTTAGTTGCGACACAAGCTTTCCATTTATGAGTGATTTAAAAAAAATCCAATATATAAACCTTCCTTAATTTCCAACGAAAACAAAGTTTCCAATTTCAAGTACTGAAAAATGCCTTTTCATTTTTAGAGGAATTTTTAAACTTTGAGCTGTAATTCCTAAAATACTGAATATACATTATTAAAATTTACATTAGAATATTAATTACAAAACCCTTGATAATGATCTTTACTTTTTTTATATTTATCAGGAATTATTAGGAATCATTTAGAAAATTGCAAGTAGAACGTACATTAATTTTATTCTAATTGGAATCAGTATATAATACAAAACCAGTGAAAATAAAACGTGGTTCTAACTGGAACGAATGATTGCTCATGAGTGGCTCAGACGTTGGGATCGTGGATTTTGATGAAGTGTTCGCGGATTTTGAAAGAGTGATGTAAAGTTCCAAAATTCCAGCGGCCAACTCTCTTCAAATTTTTCTCCAGAAAACGGAAACTAATAATTTAATAAATTTTTATAGACCAAGGATTTCTGGAAAAAGATGACGTTAATAGTAACTCCGTGGTAACGGTTTTGGTTATCAATATTCCTATTTTTTCTTTATTTTTGTAATAAAAAATACGCAAATGAACTTTCAAATGATTAAAAAAATTAATGTGACTTAAGGAGTAAAAAGTATTAGTATTTTAAAGATAAGGTCGACACTATGCAAACTTCGGTTTAGTATGTACATAAGCTTTTAAAAAATACTATCTAAAATAACATCTAAATGGTATTCTTTATTTTTCCAAAATATCGCATATAAACAAGCTGTAAATTGAAGGAAATATTATCTTTATCTTTCTGTAAAGAAATATTCCACAATATAAAAAAATAAAAAATAAACTCTTGCAAGAGAGGTCAGTGAGATTTACGTTAAATATGGTTTTATGATTTCTATAAGTCTGGGTCATATAGTTTATTTAATAAAGTTTACCTAATTAGCAAAATAAAAGCTAATCATTTGCAAAACGCACTTAAAAGTTCAAGCAACTACTTTCTATCAATTTGATTCGGAGTTTTATTTAAGTCTAATCAATAAAAATATTGCATTTTCTTCCCATTCGGTCGCATTAACTTTCTTCGATCCTTTTAAAGTTAATTTGTGTACTTAAAAAAAAAATAATAAGCAGGTACAGCCAGATTCAACTCCGGGCCCCGTATATTTTCGGAGTGTTCAAGGACTCACTGTTTACATTTCACTGCATTATAACATTTCAGACAGTAAAACTGGTTTTACAGGCAATGAATGGTATATGAAACATTATACCACTTCATTAAAGATAATTCAAATTACAAGTCTGATTACCAATAGTATTATTCATAAGATTATTCATTATGTTAAAATGATCAGTTATCCATAGAGTTAAAATCTATCATCTGTAAACGTATAAATACGCTATAATTCAAAAGGTAGATAACTTAATGAAATTCCTGTTTGTTCTTGATGTCATAATATTATAATTAATATAATTTTGAAAACAATATGAGCTGCATAATTCTCAGTGAATTAAAATTTTTATGTAGAAAACCAGTTGTTACAAAGAAGGAAGTGTTACATATCGTAAAAAATATTCAACTGGTATGAGAGTAATAATATATCAAGTCTCATTGTTAAGAATAAAATTAATGTCAAACACAATCACTCACTGGAATAAAAAGCAGTTTAATTTAATAATTCTTGAGATTAAATATAAAATGTGTAAGAGATATCTGTAGAAAGACATAACTATATTTTAGCGCACCTCACCTTTTTATGCTGAAAAAGCAGTTTAGAGTTTTAAAAAATCTTCAGTTCTAGTGACTGATTAAAATATTGCCAAAGGTTTTAATCAATTTGCCTGATGAAAATTCAAGAGTCGGACTAAAAACCCAAACTCTTGTATGTAACAAATGACCTAAAAGTATTGACTAAACTGAGCTGTCAAAAAAAGTTGTTAAAAAAAGTTTATATTTTACTGCATTGCAAATATTTCTTGAAGAGAAAGAAGTTTTACTGGTAAAGTTCAGGAAAATCTTACAATGATGATCATAAACAATATTAACATAAATAGTATTAATCATAAACAGATAAGCATATATAGGCGAAACTTTGGGGGAGGTTTAGAGCATCACCTTCAATTCTTTAATTACTAGCATTTAAAGCAGGCACAAAACCTTCATCTCTTCCACGGAACAGGCTGCTATCTTCCGATTATCTCCAAGTGCTTCAGCACAGGAGGATTTAGAAAGTGCTTCCGGGACGTTAGCTTTGCAGCGGGAAATGTTACCTCGGAGTTTTCACTGACATCAACTAGTTATTGGAATTTCGACAAACTAATCATACATCAAACCATTAATTACCATTTAACCCGCCAATGTATCACCAAAATCCGTTATCCAATTATCTAAACCTCTCGTTGTTAGAAAATACTATCTAATAAAGTGGACTTACTCTACAATGCGATTTATCGTACGGGAATGGGATATTAAGCGGGTTTTTCAAGAGTCACATATATAAGAGCTAACGCTGACTCTTCGCACGCAACACAAATTTTTCGCCATCAGCAAAAAGCGCAAACCTGAAGCAGAGAGTGTGAGGAGTAAGTATCGTCTCCCTGATTGGCTATTGAAGAAGAGAGCCAATTAGCGAAAGGTATTTCATATAACTGTAGGTGGAAGCATTCAAGCTATTCCAGTCCAAACCTGGCTTTATTCATTACTTTATGTGCTAAAATAATAATATATAGTTTGATAATGGTTTAAAGCGGTTTGAAAGGTTTTTATAAATGTCTCAAGTAAGGGGTCTAATCTCGCACAGTCGGTTAACCGAACGTTCGGTCATGTGACGTCACACGGAACTCATCCGAGGAGCATTAACCAATCAAATTTCCCTGCAGGTTTCCAGTGACGTCAATTTGACATCACGTAACCGAACCTTCGGTTAACCGACTGTGCGAGATTCAAGCCCCATATGTGGACAGTGGGTGGCCATGGCCAAATTATTGTACTCATTTCTAAATTATATCCTTCACACGTTCTTAAGGGTTACCTTAGTATTAAAATTCATGATAGCGTTTGATAGTTGCTATCTTTATAATCTTACTAGCTGACCCGGCAAACGTTGTTTTGCCATATAAATTATTCCTAGGATTACTTTTAGTAGAAAGAAATGACTAACTTATTGTAAGTCAGTGAGGATGTGGTATATGAGTGGAAGAGGCATGGAGCGCTGTGAACGATGCTGGAATATAAAAATAACACAATGCCAAACATATATTTTTAATTCATTGTAATTTATTCTTTAAATTTATATATATCGCTAATTACAATAATTTTACTTAAAAATAATATCAATCCCTTAACGCAATAGAGTATACAATATTTTTTGTTATCCCATCTTTAGATAACACAAACAAACTGGATGCCCACTCGAGAGCATGCCACGTATAACTGTCCGTGTGAAAAACATGGCGTGCTCAAATCTAATGCACAAACAGACATAATTTCGCCTTGAGACTTATTGATAGTCATTCCATAAAAAATTTTGCCCCCCCCCCAAAAAAAAGGATGAAAATCTGAAATTTGCCATTGGGTGCGAAATCAGTACTCTACGGTGGATGACCCATAAATCGATTTTTCGAGTGTTCAAGTATTGAGTTGTTAGACGAGATGTATGAGAGTCTGCCTTATCATGATGAAGAACGATCCGGCGGCACTTGCTTGTTTCCCTTATTATAGCAAAACTTCGGGCAAGCAAATGGTTGTGTAGCACTCAGAATTTAGTATTTAACGTTCCTCTACAGGTATTGTTGTCACATGACCGATTTTCTCGAAATAAAAGATGACCATTTGTTACGAAGTGCTTCGAGTACGGACAACTATTGTTGGATTTGATTTATCTTGAAACATCCATTCAGCCGACTGCTGTTCCCCAGACAGCACATAAGCTTAAATCAAGCTTGAGATTTGGCTTGGCAATGCAAGGTTGGCTTAAGCTGGATTTTGACTTGCAAAGTGCGGTGATGGCGCCATCTGTGAAAGAGAATGGTTATTAATTGTCTAGCACCGTCAAATTTGTTGAAAGTTCGTAAAAGATGTGTTTTAACGGGGATGGGTTTTTTATTACCAGTGCCACATTACCGGCAGGGCAAACGGGGCAACTGCCCATGGCCTACAGATTTTAGGGCCCAAAAATCTTACATCTTACACTTTTGTAATTTTTAAATAAAATTACAAAGGATAAAACAAAAATCAGAAGTTAAATAATTTTTTTAATTATAAAGTATGAACAATGAAAATAATTCAAATTTACATTTGTATAAATTAATTTAAACTTATTTTTAATTCTTCGAAATGCTCTATATCGATATAGCATACCAATATGTAGGAAAATAACTAACCACATTTGGAAAGAGAATTTTTAGCGTTAAAAAATAGCAAAATTTTTCAATTATTTGTTATTTTAAGCAATATTTACAAAAATGACTAAAGTGTTTGTATTTCATACATTTTAGCCACTGTGATATAGCATTTCGAAGTAACGTTTAACTATCTGTTTCTTTGATTTCAGATTACTTAACACAAAATTCGTGTTAAGTAAGTAAACCCATTCTATATTTCCAAATGTGGAAATTCTTCAAAATAAAATACAATTATACTACGAAATTGATTTCAAAATCAGTCGTTTGACTCAATTTTGGCCAGCAGTATTGCTCATGAGAGTTGCGGTACTGAAAGTTTTAAAACGTGTGCTTCTCTTAAGTTTATATTATGATTATTTCCCTATCAGTAGAGTCTCTAAATCGCACATAACACTATTTTAATTTTGATGCATCCCATGGAAAAATAATAAAAAAATAACACATCGCCCACTTATCAATCTGGCCAGAAAACCGCTTAATAATTCACTTCAAACTTTAGTCATTGCTGCACAAGGCTCTGGTGGCTGCATGGATAACGCGCTCGGCTACTAATCGAAAGGTCCCGGGTTCTATTCTAGCCACGGACACTCGATGGAAACAGATTAAAATAACTTAAAACTACAGCATAGAGGGGAAAAATGCGCGGAAAAATAAAGTATGTGGGGCGCGTTCGCCAGCGGCGCCCCGTGCATTTTGAAATTTTTTTTTTTTGGAAAAATTTTTAAGCTTGAAATTAAGCTTGAAATGTCAAGCTTGATTCAAGCTTGAAATGTCAAGCTTAACGCAAGTTGGGCAAGTGTAAACTAGAACACTTGATTCAAGCTTGCATCAAGCTTACACGACTGGAATTTTCAAGCTTAATTCAAGCTTATTGACTTGATAAATCAAGCTTGCTGCAAGTTTGATGCAAGTTTGCTGTGCTGTCTGGGTCCGGCATTCGCATAGATTCATGACTTGTCAACTGTTACAATTTTATATACGTTTTTAAAGCAATGTTATTGTATTTTTTGAGCATTTGTTTGCACCAGTCGACAAGAGCATCTTCTTGAGATTTTTTTAAAATTATGTGAGATGCACTGAGAACAAACCTTTTTCACAGCTAAATGATCATGCAATATTTTATATATAGTTACTAATACCAGTTGACTCAATCTCGCAATATACCACATGATGAACTTGCATTATCAGTTTTTGCACAGCATTTACGTTGATTTTAGTTGGCCTTCGAAACTTTCATCTTTGAGCTAATGGTGGCCACGATTACCGTTTCAGAGTGGCAAAGGTCGGATCTTCATCACCAAATATCGGAAGAAGTTCGCCAATGCACTTTTGTCTTGATAACTCTCGTCGAAAATCATAATAAATCATAGCGAGAAAATTATCACGGGCTAATTTCATATTATGTCTGAGACACAGTTTTCGAGTCGATGTAAGCAGCAAAAATCTCACTAAAATGGCAAAAGTTATAAAGACAATTATGATAGAAGCGGTCAAACTTTCTATTGGAAACGTCAAATACAGTTTATCAATACTTAGTGTTGCCAAGGCACAAAGTATAAATAGTTCCCTACGTGTACCCTATATGACAACGCGAAATTTCCACTTACGCGAGGTGTCTTGGAACGCATCCTTTGCGTAAATCAAGACTCCACTGTTTAATGAATTCGAACACTAACCCATCGTATATTAAAATCTGCTATTCTGCTGTTTAAGTTATTAGTTTACTAAGAAGCTACATATGGATACAGTCCTCATTTGATAGGAATATAATTTCACATCGGAGGCAATTGTGCCATTAGAAAACGATAATGCATATACAAAATTATGATAAAAGTATATATCTCCGTAGCTTCTAAATTGAATAATAATATACAGGTAAAGTGACAGAAACAAAACATGAAATTATAAAACTTTGTATAAACAGCATCTTTGAGCCACAGTTAAAACTCAAAATTTTTGCTCAGCTTCGGATTAGCCTGCGCTGCACAACTCTGTAAAACTAAATAATCTGCATGCATCCCTAAATACAAAATGAAGACATACATATTACTACTGCAACGATCAAAACAATTACCATTTAACATCGATACCTTTTTTGTTACAAACTGTCCTTCCACCCTCTCAGAGCGAACAAGCGTTAACCCAATATCTAACAGAAATTCGATATTTTGATCTCTCCTCTTGTTTAGAGTGATCAAAAGCAGAACCTGTCATTCCATATTAAAGTGAAAACTCAAAGGCAAATAAAAATGGACTTTGAAAGGCTTGGGTTACTGAATTCAAAAATATTCTAATAAAGCTTGTAATATAATTATTTTTGATTAAGATATTTCAAGAAAAACTGAATTAATGTACTCACGTTTGAATAATACGTACTGAAGGTCGTCTAAAATAATTAAAAATAGTTTTTGAGTTTCGTATATTGAAATTATGTTCCCATAAAATAGTTATTTGTTTAAGAAAATTAATATTTTTAAGAGGAATTTAAGTTTGTCATATTTAGTTGGTTTAGATTTTGTTAAAAAAGTACATTTTTTAAAAGAATAATTTAATTTTAGTGTATTTTAATATTTTAAATATAATATTTAATATATAAAATGCGCTACTGTAAATGAACCTTCTTTAATGTAAATTTGTGAGACTACCATACATAAATGTAAATCTGTTTGTTGATGATTTAAGAGGCATCGTTTTGCATCACGTTCATGTGTAATTTGAGGTTGCTTTATTGTGCGGAAATAGAATCCCAGGAAATACTGCTCTATCTGTTAATGAGACAGGGTAACACATAGGATATTGATTCGCCGTCGGCATTGGCATGTTGGTAATTCAGAGATATCAATTCTGCATCAGCAAACACAGCTGGCATAATCAAAATAAAATGGGTTCTGGCCACGCAATGGTACAACATGGGTCAGTATTTTGTGATAGCAGGCGGTGTCCTGCACATAAGAGTGATACTTAGAATTTATGTTTTTGATATCTACCTACCACTTACAGCATTTTATGCTTAAAAGGTTAGAGTGTCCCATCCATTGTGGAAAAAAACAATTATTTCCTTCTATTTAGTTTATACATTTAACACCCTTACATCATACGTACAGGTTTCAGAATTCCGGTATTTAATTTTTTTTTATTCAGTAGAGAACTTCGTTTTAAAAGTCGTTAATTAAAAAATAACAATCAAGTTAATTTGACTCAAATAAAATGTAGATGTGCACTGCCTTTTTTTGGACTGTCTGGCACTAAGTTATATTAGACAAAATTTTTTAAATTGTCTAATGGTTTAGTTTTTTTTAAAGTTATGACTACTGCCTTCTATGGCAAATTAAAATCAGCTAAGTTGTTTGGTTAGCATAATAAATAATAACTTTTCTGTCCATTGCTTTGAATGACCCTTTTCTTCAAAGTAAATAATCTCGTTGGACGGTGAATATATTTAACCATGTACCATCCATGTTTGTGTAAATCCTCATAATCATATACAACTTGATTATACAAGATATTCATATACAAGATTATACAAAATTAAGGGCTTCTAAAAAATATAGATTTTCATTCCATAAAATCTTAATGTGAAATTTTAACGCATTTTTAAAACCCCTATTATGCCCCTCTTCTAAAATTGGTCGCTTCTGTTAAGTGTCCACTTCCTTTGAATAATGGACGATACTTCTTATTTCAATTTTTTTTTTCTAGAGGAAAGGGAATATAATGTGCATTTGCCACTATGATATATTATCTAAGGGATTATAAAAATAAACAATATGGTTAAAGACTGCTTGTTGTTGTTAAACATTGTCAGAATGAATTTTACAATCGACATAAAAATATCTATTAATTTACATAAATAATCTCAATGGCAATGTTCCCGGATTTATTATTTATTTTTGATAATCAAAATCGATAAATTATGATGTGTGGTTTCTAAATAAATTTCTAAATATTGAGTGAAATTCTTATGCTCACTTTAATAAAGCGTGAGTGTAAGTGTTTTTAAAGCGAAATCACAAAATTAGATTACACAGAAGATTTATATCAGTGTAGCATAATTCAGTTTACATTAATAATGTAAAATGGAGACTACAGGAAACAGGAACAAAGTAAGGAAATAGATATTAAGGATATACCCTCACTCCTCTTCCGCACATCACATTTTCACAGTAGTTATTATGAGAGTTCAAGTATTTCAAATGAGCAGAATTTTAATATATTTTCGACTTTAGAGTATTCCAAGGCATTCCAAAGATTTTCCTGTCAACACCCATTACTTATCCCACAATCCAGTATTGAGGCTCCGAACTTGGTTCAAATCATACAGGGCGATTCTACATTTTTTTTTTTACAAAATTTAAAGGGAGATAGGACACATAATAAGAAAACAGAATTACATACCAATGTGTGGTCGGAATTTCGTCTTCATTTAGCTGTTAATTAACACTTTAGAACGGGTGCTGAAACAGCAGTGAACTTTCCGATCATTGTTTGTCAAAAACTAAACTATTTTTTAAGAAAACATGCGACTAAAGTTCATGCGATTTTTGGACACAAACTCATTGTATATAAAACATGCTTGAGAAATTAGACAAACACTTCAAGTGTGGAACACTTCAAGAAACTTCATAAAATGGTCATTTCCAGGTAAGTGACGACGACGTTTCTTATTCCATATTGCTGTGTGATTCGGATTCCTTATTATGTGCCCTGTCTACCCTAAAATGTTGTAAAAATAATTTAGAAACACCCTGTATTTTTAATTTATGAATGTTATAAGTTTAGAGCCATATTTATAGTACTAAAAAAGCTCGCTGAAGGCTACATATTTAAAACAGTTCGCCATTTTATAAATCAGCTTAATTCTGTCTTGCGAAATAATTGCGGGAAAATATTACACACAAAAAACATAACTGCGTCACTTATTAAAGAAAAGCACATTTTTAAAAAAATTATCTCAAATACTAATGAAGTGCTGACATAAATTTTTAAGTATCAATGAAAACGATGTTTTCTAATATATTTTTTTAATTCTTACGTGTTAAAAAATGATTTATTAATGCTTCTCTGAGCAAAATTCGACATAAATGGGTTGGGTAGTGCAAACCTTAAATTAAAAAAAGAACATCCTTTGAACTACTGTTAAGCATATATTGGTTTTAATGGACGGGGAAGATAGACAAAAGCGGTTCTACAATAAGAACTAGGATAACTGCATTTCCTTGCAGAATCATCAACTTTTTTATGAGTTAATTAAGACCTCATACAGCAATTTACTCACACACATTTAGAGAGAGATCGATATGGTAATTGCCCCAAATCATGAATCCCTTCAGTAAAATAAACGTGGAGTTTTTGCCGACACCTACATTTTTCGCTAATTAAACATATCATACAGGATATCGCCTTTTCATTCTGGGGTTTTTCTCCTTTGCTAACAAAGTTCATTCGCTATTGGTTCTATTTATTCATTATGATTAATTGAACTAATAAGCTGAATTGTATGTTTTTTTCAGCTGATTCTTTTTGCAACGTTTTTATGGGGGAATTTGTATTGATAGCTGTTTCTGATGATATTATTTGTAAAAAATAAATAAATAAACTAAGGAGTTTTACATTTACATGTGGACATTATCTTCTTTATTGCTATTCTACATACGAAAATACTTAATATTTGATTCCATCAGTTATGAAGTAATAGAATATGTTCTTACCATATCTTTAAACATTTTCCCAATATTTATAAGAACACATACACTAGGGGAGTTACATGTATTACTGTTGATACAATGCGCATGAAAATAATTATTCATCATAAAGGGAGATTTGAAAAGCTTTTGTATGTTACAATTCCTTTATCATTTCTTTCCTTACCTGACGAATCATCTTCGACTAACTATAGTGGCCTCAGGATAAAACAAAATGACTAGATGTTCAAAAATATTCACTTAGAAACAGAAATTATGTAAAATAAATTTTCTTGACTCGCTGGTATATCAAATGGCTAAACTATTACCCACTCATAAGTCAAAAATATGAAATTGAATGTGTACGTTGAATCCTGCCGAGATACGAGTCCAAAATAATTAAAATAAAACTTTATGAAATAAGGTTGCTTAAACGGCCATGCAGCAGTTTAAATAAAAAAAAATTATCTTCAGTGGTAAATATTCACCTGAAGTCTGGAACAGGGAGCTGAGAAGAAAGTAAACAGAAAACACAAGCGACGAACAATTCGTTGCTAAACGGAGGAAGAGAAAATGGAAGAAAAAAGGGCGGGCAAGAGAAAAGGAGGAGAAAGTAGATAAATATAAAATATAGAAAAATACATAGAATATAGGAAAAATAAACAAATAAAAAGGGGGGATGGCACAAAAACGGAACACACAAAAGAACAAAAACAGAACATCAAAAGAGCAGTAACTACAACACAAAACAAAATAAAAATAAAATAATAAATAAAAGCACCTTTATGCAAATATAAACACTAGACAACTTTTTAAAAAATTATTTACATATAAATAAACCTGGCAACACTTTTTTAATTAAAAAAGAAGAAGTAAATACACACAGCATCAAATAAAATAAATTTAAAATAAAAATAAATAAATAATATAAATAAATAAATAACAATAAATAAATAAACAGAGAGCCTTAAAAAAGGAAGAGGGGGCGGGAAGCAGAAAGAAAGAAAGAACTTTTTGACAACTGCTTCTAAGCGGGATGAATATAAGGAATGGAAGAACCATTGTTCACAAGATGCTTCAAGTGCTGGATAATAGAAAAACCTTTAAAAAAAACAAGATGGGACAAAGACTGCGGAGTGCACAGGACCTCAGCATTAGAAAATTGAAAACGATGATTCGAATTCCAACAATGTAAGGCAATAGAATATTTAGAAAGCTCATGCTTAGAGACATATCTCTCCTGCTCTTTTAGGTTAATTTGAGAGCTTTTCTAGTCTGGCCAACACAGCACGAGTCATAAGATATACAAGGGATAAAATAAATGCTCCAACGATTCTCAGTAGAAATAATATCTTTGAGAGAACAGAACTTAAGATTATTAAAAGATTTAAATACGACTTTGAAACCGAAATTTTTGAGAAATTTAAAAATTTTACTAGTGAAAAGGTGAAAAGAAAGGTAGAACAATTGATTGATTAAGATCGTTAACAGAAGTAGAGGAAGAATTATACTTATTAAATTTAGAAAGTGTTTTATTAGGCTGCTAATGATTTTAAGTAATGTTTCTCCTTATTAACAGATGAAGTGTAAGAACAAATTTTGATAACACGGAACATATAAAGGTAAAAAGCAGAAAGTATTTGCTGGTAAAGATCATTAGACTGAGCATGAGAAGGTAAAGAGATAGAAGAGTTTGCGGAAGAGAGAAGTAGAAAAAAAGTTGGGATTCTTAAGAAGCAAGAACATCCTAAAAAAGAGTAGAGAATTTTTACAGTCATCTTTTAAAGCAAACTGGATACAAGGATCAACCGAATTAACGTGCGAAAGTACATTAGAAGTATCACAATTTGAATCCACAAGAACGAAAGTATCGTCAACATACCTGGCCCAGCACGTAAAATTATATACCTTGAAGAGCTTCTCTTCAAAATTATGCATATAAATATCGCATAAAAGAGGTGAGAGAGGATTACCCATAGTAAGAACCTGCGTCTGTTTGTAGAAAGGACCATTAAAAATGAAAGCAGTTTGTTTAATACAAACGCTTATTAAAGAGATGAATTCCTTAATCTCGACTGAATTGTGATTAATCTCGAATAGTGAAGCTCGCATAAACGCTTTTCTAAACAGTCAATTGCGCCTTGAGTAGGAACATTAGTTAACAGAGAGATTACAATTAGTAGGAGGAAGAATTTTAGCTTTGTTAAGAAATTCATAAGAGTTTTAACAGTGTGAGTATTATTAGCAGTCAAAGGTGAAAAAGAATATGAGAGGAAACGTGCAAGTTTATAAGACGGAGTACCAACATTAGAAACAACAGGGCTAAAGGCAAGAGAAGGTTTATGAATTTTAGGAAGGGCATAGAAACGAGCACAATCAGCAATGGAAGGAATAACATTACGTGTATTTTGATTATTTAAGATTACAGAGAACTTGAAAGTGCTTTTAATTTTAAAAAAGATGACTGTTAGTAGGATCAAACATTTTTTATTATTTTATGCTTTAAACACCATTTTTCTTTAGGCACGTTTGCATGGGAAAATGGAAAATCCTGAGTAAAAGCAGAATATAGGGAAAACACGCAATGCATCATGCGAAAGCGAGGTTATTCCTCCACTGGACTATGAATCTTTCTACCCCGCACTTTTTCTTTACGTAAGGGAAGCGGGGTAGGAAGCAACGAAAGTTCCGGCATTGACCCCGCATTTTCGTTCATGTAAACGGGTCCATTGAGTGTTTTTGCTACTTTTTGTTCATTTTTTGCTATTTTTTGTTCATTTTATAGTTTAGAAACGCATAGTTTCAGGTAATAACAACCCTGCCTATGAGTGGAATGGTGATATTTTTTTTTACGGGACCTGGGTTATACTGGACCCTAATATAACTTAAAATTGTGCACTGAGCTATTTTCGTAAATGTGTAACTTTTAAAAGTTAATTATTTCCTTTAAATCTTGGATTGGGCTTTTGTATATTGTACGTGAAGTTAAAACTGAAGGAAAAGATCATTAACTATTTTTTGACAACTTAAGCTAGTGAAGTAGCCCTACATTATTGTAGTAATTACTTGGAAGTACAGACAAATAAAAATCATGATCCAAGAACCAAATATAACAAAGACTAACAATTTCCAAACAAGTAATAAACCAAATAAAATTACTGGTGGAGAACGAATATTAAATTTTGTCAGTTTGGCATGGAAAAAAAATACGTTTGCTGCTGAAAAACGAACCGGACTTAAATAACTCCTCATATGAAATGCAAGAATGATTTCATTTCGATAGTGGCAACTGCTAAATTAAAATATGCTTTCTGGCTGTTCAGTTCTAAATTTTTCACACCTTCACACTGTATTTTTTAAATTAATAACGATTATTTATTTTCCCCTACTTTCATAGAACCTTAAGCATTAAAGATTACTTCTTATAAGCAAATAAAAACATTAAAAGACATAGTTTCTTTTATTCCATGGGGATGACGTTGCTCTTTCTACATTCTTTAATGTATTGACAAAAATAATACAATCACGTGTATTGTTGATTTTGACAATATTCTCTTCGTATAAATGAAAGTTCTTCTAATCAATCAAAATTGTCAACTCAGAAATAAGACTTTTTTTTTTCTTTTCCAGAAATGATCTATCATGGGTGACACAACAACTTAGCGTTTCTATAAGTCCTTAAGAATATTTGTGAAAGCTGCCATTGAAAATATTTGAAGCGTCAGTTTGCTGAGTCATAGTTTATAGCTTTTTTGCTTCTAAATATATATATGCGCTTGTTTTTTAAATATTCGTGTAGGTACAGCAATTTTTTCGTAATTCATCATTTTAATTTAAAATGAGAACTAATAGTGCTTTCAGAAATTGTTTTTTGTTAACCTATAAATGATGAAATAACAGTTTATAAAATTCCTTAGCCAAACTTTTAAGTAGACAGGTCATCAACTATAATGAGAACACTTGGACAGATGTTGCAAATGTGTTCATTTGATTTTACTACTTGAGAATTATCTCAGTTCAACTCAGTCCAATCTATTAATGGCGTAATAGGTTAGACTGGATGAAACTGATCGTTGCGCAAACTTCTGTGTTAAAACTATTTCTTCCAATTGTCAAAACCAGCTGTTCAAACTTCCTAATATCAACTTAATATTGCATTTGTGTTTCCACTTTTTACTGCTATGAATGTTTATTTCTATCAACTATACATAAATTGACGTGTTTTAAAGATACTTTACAAATGCCCTGCATGTATGAACCCATATCATGTAGGTACTCAGGACTTAAATTTTATAGGAATAAATAGGAAATGCATACATAAAAAAATAACAATAAAAACTCGGCTGTTCAAGCACCGTCAGGGGGAGACCCCACTGAACACCCCTAATTTTTTAGTTTCATTATTGCCATATTAAAACGATATTAATTGACTGTCACTTTATCTGTCATCGTTCGTGTATTTCGGCTGGTAACCCTATGTTGAAATTTTTATGATTATAACCCATTTATACAAAAATAGATGTGATGCATATTCTACAGTTTACGAAATATTGTAACAATAGAATAAAGCTGTTGTGAACTAATAGTATTTAAATATATGTAAAATCATGGCGCATTTTTATGTCGCGTTTTGGGGACACATTTTTCCGACAATTTTCAATAAAGGGGTGAGATATAAAATGACATAGTCATCAATGTATGTCTTGCTTCTAGTGCACAAGATAATTAAGGCGTACAAAAATTAGGAAAGCATGACGTACTTAAACAAACTACAAAAGGCCGATTTGTAAGTTCTCCTCGAAAATTATCCAACTTATCAAATATTTGTTAGCTCTAACAGAGATATGCATTTCCTTATTATTATAATTACTGAGACGTCTTATGATTATTAAAAGATATTCTGTTCACAGACAGAAAAATCCGAATAAAATGTCTACATCAGGTCGTCTTCAAATTTCGTTATTTTAAGAATCTTCATTAAAGTGGTGTATCAAGCAATGTAAACACCTCACATTTATAAAATGAAAAAGTATACAAATAAATAAATAGGAAACATATTATGTTTTATGCTTCTAAACAAAGTTTGTTTTATATCTGTACTTGCAGGAACACTTTTCCTCAATGTACTTTGGGTTTTGGCTTAAAGAGTTTCTACATTGTGAGCATACATAAATCTCATTTCGAAAGTTTGATAAAAATGGAACTTCGTATTTGAAATTCTTTATATTTCAAGCAGTTATTTCCATTTCACTGAAAAATTTCCAGATTTCTTTTTGAAACTGATTGTTCCTGTCGCAGATTTCGTTATGTTACAATAATCGTTTTCCTTATTTCAAGAAATCCTTCGGATTTTCTACTCGATTTGTTCAGCTTTATCCCTTATATATATCCGTCTGAAAGATTTGAGATTTGATGTCACTCATTCTGTCGTAAACATTACTGGCCTAGTAAAAATTTCACTTCATACTTAATAGTATCCCTGTATTTCTCCCATTTTCAAAGTAAAATAAAATGAGTTTACATTAAAAATTTTAAATTTCATAGATTTTGTGTTTTGTGTTTTTTATGCAACATTTGATGATATGGTTATTTGGAGGGAACCTAATTATTTTTTAAATAAATGAAGAAAACACTTATTTAACCTAAACGAGATGTACAATACAGCAAAAGTTTGCGATGAAGCAATTTTTTTCACTCACAATACTGTTTTCAAAAACTTATGTTTATAATTATTATAAATATATTTAAAAACAAACAATTAAAAAAAATATTTAGGTCGATGTCGTTGCTTCAAGACATTTGTATATTAATAGAGAAATAAAAAGAGAAATAAAAATTCTGATGTTCCATTTTTTCTGCTGCTTCTTCAAACATTATAAATTATTGAAATTTTCAGCTAATGCTATAATGAGATATTCTACTTGAAAGCAATTCATACTTCACAAAGTAACTGTTTTTTCACTTCAGCAAAATACAAAACTATCACTGCGCTTAAAATTTAATCGTTTGTGTTTCAATATTAAAGACGTGAAAGTGGAATAGGGGAAGCTTGACGGACAATTATGCTGTTTCTGCTAGAACGTAAGCTCACTACAACAATACCATGAAAATATGATGCATTCTATAGCGCAGTTATTTTTTTAAATTTATATTTTAATTTTGAAGTTTTCATATATTATCTGTTCCCATTTAATTTTTTTTATATAAAAATATTTTCATTGATTTATTTTTCCAGGAATACATTTGGCTTAAAAATATTTTCTGACTCTAGAACTTTCTATCGCAGATTGGATCCATCTAATCTTATGGAATTTTCTTTATATCAAGACTTTTTAATATAGTTCCTAAAAATTTTCAAGGCACTTCCTCCAGTTTTTTTATTAAAAGAGCTGAATAAACCTACACTGAAAAACACTTAAGAATTACATCCATTAATCAAAGTCCGAATACCGTTATGGTTCGATGCGCATCTCTCGGTGGCATCGTCTAAAAGATTCTTTCTTTTTTCACAAAAAGTGATCACAATCTGTTTTTTTTTATTTAGATGCATTGTTCACGCTTCTTATTCTCCAGTTAGCTTTTTTAAATTTTTGCAACATCGGAGCACACATCGAAAAAACTAAATACACGAATTTCGTTTTATGGAAGAACTCTTTAATTTTTGAAAAATCTGTACTTCATTTTCAGTGTACTGCTAAAAAAAAATTTTAAAGTTATTCAAGATCATCTTGATAGTGTCTTAATTTACATTTCGTTTATGATATTTTTACTTCAATTTTTGGAATATTCATATTGTAATTTTAAAAATATGTATCCTAAGAATATTTTTTTAAATTATACAAAGCATGCCCACGAATACCAGTTTTGTTAATATTCTGTAAATATGAGTCTTGCAGTGCGATTAATTAGACAAATTCTTATTTTGCTTTTACCTAAATGGGCAAATAAAATTTATAATTTTATAGATGCAGCCCATTAATATTTTTTTCACAAAAAAATGGATTTATTGCATTAAAAATAAATAAGACATAACTGTGTTACTAAACATATTTTGAGTAACTATTCCTGATGAGCATCAAATACTGAAATAATCTAATTCGAGTTTATAATTCAGCTCATTTCGGGTTTCTTGAAATCCCTATCTGCAATTTTATAAAAAGATTAAATGCATCAAATTAAAAACGAATAAAATAATTCTCAGAACATTTCTCGGCAAGAAAATACATTTAAAATTACTTCAACGAGTGCGTTTTATCTGCAGTTTTTTTTTCTTTTTCTCTCACTATGAAAAACTTTAATACAAAAATCAATGGCAAACTGAAAATCGCCATTTACACATGAGAGGCTAAATTCGGTTTGAGATGGGAAACTTACACCCTCCCTCCCGGTATGTAAGAGATATGTAAATATGGAAGAAATGCGGCGTTAAAGTTTACACCAATTTCAAAAGGAGTGTTTGTACACTGTCAAGCGGAAAAAAATAAGAACTACTGTGTGGGGGGGGGGGAGTGAATCGTTGTGGAATCAGGACGCAAAAGCAAGAGGGAGGCAACTCTACCATGAAATAAGAAAGTCGGGGACGTCTTGCGTGAGTATCAACTTCAATTTTTCGTTTCGATGAAAAACGGGAGCGCGGGACGAAATATTTCATACGTAGCGACTACATATTTTCCGAGCGGGCTCGAATGAAATAGTGTAATGTATTCAACACGGATACTTTCAGAAAAAAATGTGATATCTAACATAGAAGCAGTTATTCAATTTTCAACTATCCTACTGAAACTACCCTTCTTTTGAGATTTCCCCGAGTGGAAAATATGCAAAAGTATGTAATATTTCTTAGCTCTTCACGAAAACAAAAGTATTAAGTGAAACATTCTGTATATTTAATGCTTCGAATTACAAAATAAAAATAGTTCGACGTTTAAGCCAGTCTATGAAACTCAGATTTCAGCTGATTTTCTTGCCTTCTTTGGCATGCTATTTCCGAGGGTAGATTGCCATGAATTTAATAATTTTCATGACCAACTATTGCATAGCAAAAGATATACAGGGTGATTATCGTCACCAGGGATCGTTTTAAAGTTCCACATTAAAACGATCAGAAAAGGAAAACTACTGGACCAAATATTATCAAACTTGGTAATTGTGTGAAGGTGGTCAAGGGATTTATTATCCGTGTTTTAAGGGGGGAGTGGTTTGAGGAGTCCGCCCCCCCCAACCCCACAAAAAACATTTTGGAGGGGGTTCAAAAATTTCGGACGGTGTCCAAACGGTAAAAAAAGGTAAAAACGGTAAAACTATATCATTATCATTTTAATAACAAAAATTAAAAAAGCCCTGGACCCCCCCTTAAATACGTCCTTGCCCCTGGTGTTGTATTTTTTTATTGCCGAGAACAAATCCCCTGACCACCTTCATACCTTTACCAAGTTTGATAACATTTGGTCCAGTATTTTTTCTTTTTCTGATCATTTTAAAGTGGAACTTTAATTACAATCAACCTGTATATGTATATATTTAAATGTTTCTCTTATACCAATAGAACTTTCATACATTTAAATATTTATTTTCCTTCATTTTGGATGTGGCATTAAATTACAGCAATCAAACATGTAGTGAAGATTGGTTCCAGTTTTTCCACAACCGCACATGTGAGATTTTTAATTCTGTTATTTTAAGAAATGTTGGAAAACTTCCATATCAAGAAATAAACTTTGTGGCAATAGTCTTGTTTAACTCTTTATCTACTGTATTAAGGATAGCTAAGGAAATCAACTTCAAATTGTTTCATTCTATTGTTTTAATTATATAATGAATAATCAATACTGATTAATGTACTATGCAAAAATGAGAAAACGAGGATAACTACATATATGTCTTATGACTGTTTCATAAGCAATTAATGGGTATTTTTCAAAAAAGTACAGCGGAAATAAAACTGAAAAAGCCAAGTAACGCTTTTAATGAAACACTTTCCAGAAATCTAATACTTTAACTATAAAACCAATGTCAGGAAACTCATTAATCCTTATACACTTTCTTTCCGTTGACTTTATATGATCCTAAAATGAGAGGAAAGCTACTCATCTAAAACAATCTTACTTTAACAGAACATTCAATTGCGATGCAAACTGATTAAATGAACATTTTGTACGCATTTTCAAAGAAATGTTTACAATGAATTAAAGATATCATTTTAATATTATTGTAGGATTTTCAAATTCAACTGTTACAAATATACCTAGAAATGCCTGACAATGAGCCATATATCTTCACTGCAAAAGTAATACTACGATATTTTATTTCCTAAATATCAATCATAGATTAAATTACAAAGAAACTCAAAAATAGTTACGCAATTTTATAGTATGCATTAAAAATGTTTCAGCACATTAAATCCAACTAAATTTTGAAAAATTAATTTTTTACATGGATTTCGTACAAAAAGTAGTTAAATCCCTATTAGTTAAGTGTGCATCTTGCCTTAATGATGTAATGTACTAAGCTTCAGATTTCGTCCTAAAAAGCCTGAGATATATATTTAAGAAGATTTGATTAGGAGTTATACAATACTAGTATTATCAAACGTATGAATCATTGTTTTCTATCGTAATTTGTTTACGACCATTAAAATGCGATCATCCGACGAAGTGATTTTTTCCTTTTGAGGGCTTTCTAAAAATGGTTTAAGTCAGCCTATCTAAGTTATTTTCATATCTCCAACAGTTTTTAGAATAAAATACTCAAATATTTTCGTGCATCACCTAATTAATGTATGAGACACATTTTTCTAAGTGGAATTTTTTGTACGTGGGTCGTAAGAAAATTCAATTTTTATACGTTAAGATTTGCGCACCTAAACATTTTAAACCTGTACTTTTTTTACGTAACTTTGTGGTATTTTGTATATTATGAATATTTAAGGAATAAAGCCTGTATTCAATTATTTTGCTTATTTCTTTTGTCTTTTTTTTGTCTTCCTTTGAGTAAGCAGGTTTTGTGATCTGCATTTGGTGACATTTTTTTCATCATCTGCTAGTTTTCTTTCTTTCTTTTTTTTTTTTTTTTTTTTTTTGAAAAAATCATTTGCAACACTTAAAGTACAATGAGGCACCCAAAAATTATTTCACCAGCGTATAATTGTAAATTTTTCTGCATTAAGAATCTATACACAGTCAAATTGTAAAGAAAAAAGGAAGAAATTAATATCTAGAGCGTCGCGGAGAAAACAAGATGAACTCCACCATGAAATAAGAAAGTTGGGGACACTTGCATGAATATCAACTTCAATTTTTCTTTTCGTTGAAAACGGGCGAGAAAAGAAATATTTCTTACAAAAAGATTTCACATTTCTCGTCAGAGCTCGACAAAGATAGTCTAATGTATGTAGTAAACGCTTTTTTTTTCATGTATGAATTTTATCTCTTACTGAAAAAAGTAATTCAATTTTCATAAATGCCCTACAGGAAATACAAATTTCCAATATTTCTTTTTCTGTGGCAAAATGTGGAATAGAACACATTTAATGTTTCTAAAAATATCACTTAAGGCTTATAAAAAGTGGAAATAGTATTATTTTTGGCTGCGCATCTTGATTTCCCAAAATGTAACGATTTACAGCCATATCGATTTATAAAAATATCTGCCTACTATATCGATTTTTAAAAATGTTTTGTAGATTATATTTAAAGTATAATAAATAAAACGTTTTTAAATTTAAAATGCTATTAATTTCATACTCCGAAAATGCTCCGCATATTAAAAATCATATGTTTATTTTTTCAAAATAGAAGTGTGCATCATGGTTGTTATGTACGACAATTTTTTGTCACCTTACCAACTTTGTTTAAATGTACCTGAGACTTTTTTTCATGGAAGACTCAGATTTTGTGCATCATCTAATTAATGCACGAGCATATTTTACAAATTACTGATTTTATTGCATAGAGTAAGTGTAAAATTATAAATTTTGTATTACTTTATATTTAATCTTCTGAAAATTCTTATCCATACTCTAAAATTATGTACCTTTCTTAACTTTGTATTTATTACCGTGGGTCTCCGAAAAGATCGTAACAAACTTTAACTTTTTATCCATAAGAGATCAGTGGATAATGAAAACTGAAAAAAAGAATATCCGAATAAGGTACAAAAAAGATCACATTGAAAAAAAATTCTTCCCGTCAATTTTTTAAAAGTGATATTTTTAAAATTCATACACGACTCCCGTACAAATATATTCCCAATTAGTAAAATGAGATCGATGCACTAATGAGATCATGCACAAAATTTCAGTCTGTCATTAAAAAATTTCTCATACTTAAAACTTATTCCAATTAAACAAAGATGGTCAGGGGCTATATAATAATTTGAATGTAAACGTTTATTGCTGGAGTCGAAAAAAAAATATATTCTTCGTAATTTCTGTACGACACATGAAATTTTATCCTCCGACGGGATTTGTTTTCCCTTCAAGATCGGTTGAAAATTATTTAAGTCAGCATACACACAATTTTTAGAATTAATTATAAAATTTCGTACATTATCTCATCAGTGTACGAGGCGCATTTTACTAACTCAAAATATTTTTGGATGTGGGTTGCATATGATTTTAAAAAGTGTTACTTTTTTGAAAATTAATGAGATGAATTTCTTTTAACGTAGCCTTTTTACATCCTTATTTTGAAAATTTTCGTCTTTTTTCAATTTACACTGACCACTTACATATTGGATAGATAATTAAAGCTTTATTGTCTTTTTGAGACACTCTGTATGTATATATATATTTATATATATACAATCTTCTGGATATGGCCCCTGAAGAAAGTCCCAGAGGTTATAATTTCCATTCCACGGTTCATTATATTTCGATTTTCATACTGTTTGGCCCTGTGATTCTTCTGATATATGTGTGTGTATACACACACAAACATATATATATATATATATATATATACATATACACACACACACACACACACACACACACACACACACACACACACACACACACACACACACACATATATATATACATATATACAGAGTGAATCTAAACTCTTGGACAAAATTTTAAGAGGTGATAGGCCACATAATAAGGAATCAGAATCACATAGCAATGTGGGGTCGGCAACATCGTCTTCATGTAGCTGTTAATAATCACTATGGAAAAAGTGCTGTAACAACAGTGCACTCTCCGACCATTGTTCATCAGAAATTAATGCATTTTCCTCCGAAAACAGAAGACTAATATTCATAGTTTAAAAATTCTATTTTATTTCATGGATGAAATTTTTGGAAACGAGCCTATTGTTTATGAAACTTGGTTAAGAAATTAGACGAACACTTCAATACTTTTCACAAAGTGATTATTGCCGGGTAAGTGAAAACTGCGTTTTCGTCCTCACATTGCTATGTGATTCTGATTCCTTATTATGTGCCCTATCACCACTTAAAGTTTTGCCCAAGAGTTTAGATTCACCCTGTATATATATATCTATTTCCTACGGGTTATGTCATTTTTGCGGTAACATTCTTTGTGTTTTACTTATATTATATGTATATATATATATATATATATATATATATATATATATATTATAATATTGTACTAGAGATTTAATTTTTCTAATCTTTAATAAATACTTCACAAAAGAAGCACTCTGGTCGCTGATCAGTATTTTTTTTTCATTTGCTCAATAAGTAAATACTGAAAGTGACAACCTTTCATGGATAGTTGTGATCAAGAATTTTTCTTCAAAAGCCCATCTCTTTACATTGTTTGCTTTATAATTAGCCTATCAATATAGTTAGTATATTATTTAGGAGTAGAGGAGTTCTTTTACTATTTCTGATAAATTAACAATTTTAATTAACAATTTTAATTAACAAAATTATAAATAAAAATTATAAAGAGTTAAACACGTTTCCATAGAGTTTTATTGAAAATATTTTGGGATGTTATTTTCTCATTTAAAAACATTTGAGTAAAATACTCTCAGCTAGTTACTTTTAGAATTTAATTCTTTTTTTTTTGTGGTCCACAATGCAACAGCTACGTTTTGTTCTATTATTTTTTGAGATTTTTTTTTCCATCTAATTGCTGAAAAAACATTTTTAATCAAATATATATACTTCTTCGGCTGACAAGAATAAAAAATGTAGAGCAATAAAATGGGGTCAGATCAATCAAGTTAATTGTTTATTAAAAATCACCTAAACCAGGTGGAAAAATAACATTTCAAGAAAAAACCTTTTAACTGTCAGCTTTTAAAAATTACTCTTGAAGACCAACAATCGTCTCAACGATACGTCACAACGTCAACAACGTTTACAATCAGTCTCAAAAATCAGTTAAATGAGACTTCTAGAATAAGTACTACAAAATAGTAAACATTAATAAAATAAAATAACTACGTGCATTCTATTTTTAAGGTACATTAAGGCAAAATTCCATTACATTTTATTAATATTGTTATGAAATTACTGTATCATATGCATCATAATTTTTTTAATTTAATTTTAAGTGAAAATATAAAACTGAAACTGCCTGCTTGCTGGTATCGTTTGTTTAGAGAATACCGTAATCTTTCACATATCAATTGCAGTAGTGTTAACCATAAAATGCATAATTTTTCTAATGGGCTGAAAAAATCGCAACTTTACTTGGCTTAATTATACTGGGAAAAATATTTTGAAAAAAAATTCAGTGTGTATTTTCCCAGAAAAATCATGAAAAATGTTCAAATTTGAAAAATTAAAATGCCCACCCTATAGCTCTCATAAAGTAAAAGAAAGTAATATAGCCTAATTCTACTTTATTTAGTCCTAATAAGACAATTTTTTAATAGTTTTGCACATTTTAATTTAGCAATAAAAAATTCAGGCAAAAATTTGTTCACCGAATTGGATGCACACGCTATGGACTCATGCTTGTGTGCTCAAAAAATAACATTACCGTACATTTTTAAAAGCTGAAAATTATTTACATATTTTCCTTATATTTATTTTAGATGCATATTTTAGACAAAACAGCAACATTTTCTTTTTATTACGGAGAAATGAGAGTGTAGCCAAAGGTTATAGTATGCACTGTAGGGTTAAAAATAATTTCTTTAAAGTAGAATCACACATAATTTCGGATATTATTTGCGGTTCAGTTTCCTGTGTTTTAAGCGTGATTGTGAAATATCAAAATATGATATATATTTTGATATTTCACATGTTATGGTTATATTGCACATGTTATTTAAAATGTTATAGTGATTTATGTAGTAAAACACATTTTTGTTAAATGTCAGATCAATTATCGACTATGGTCTTCACTTCTACGACGCGCGGAGATGTTGGTCATTTTTTTATGAAAGCGTTTAGTAGGCAGGAAAGCATTTATATAACAAAAACTAAGCTGTTTGAGACTTAGATATTTGCTGTTAAACCACTCAATATGCAGAATTTTTCCGAATGGTCCACTGATGTCAAAATTCTCCTCATCCAAAAAGAATTATGGCGAGTGGTTGAGGAGACAGAATGTAGACGATGGCCAGATGCCTTTACTTGCAAATACTTATTTCCCCAAAGGCAGCTGTGTGCGCTAGAACACTTCTTTACTTTCCTTGTTATGGACTTTCAAAATTATATATTTTACGTTGACCTTATTTATTATCTTTTGGTAAACGGAATATAAAAATATATATGAAGTAAAGTTGTTTATATTTAAAACTGTTGTTAGTATTAATAACCTACACTGATATATATATAGTTTCACATAAAAACTCAAATTTCAACCATTCTTTCGCTAAATGACGCCTGTACCTGAACTAAAACAAATTAAGTTAATGATTTAATTATTTTTAAGTCATTTACAACTTGTTTGCATCAAATATATTTTTACCCTTATCAGCATTGCGAATCATTTTTCCCATTGCAAATTAACTAATCTATTTAAGACATTTTAATAAATAGTTAATGAACGCTAAGCAATTACTATTCCATTTGTGCTAGTGCTGTGCAGCGTAAATAAATGAGGCGAAAAAAACTCAATTATCTAAACAACCTTAATATCCTAATCTTTTATTAACGAGTCCATGTTGTGTTTTACTTCAAGTTGGAATTAAATTTTTATGAAAATGGTCGTTATCTGAAAACTGTCGCGCTTATTTGTGTTTGTGCTGAAAATAATGTTTTCACTGTCAAAGATTAGCAGCTATTTAGAAAGAATGTTTATTAAATGGGCTTTCATTGTGCTAATGAAAATTTAATAGAACTGCCAACAAAATGCTTATCGCAATTAGATTTTGAAATTAGTTGCTGATGTAACAATGAAAAAAAAATTATCCGTTCATCATTTAATTGCCATTTTAATATTATATAATCCAGTTTAAATATAATTGGAATAATTATCATTATTACTTATTTACCTGAACAAAATATCTCTGATACTCTAATCTCTGATTTACTGTGTGTATGCAACTTGTTCCTGTGCAGTATGCTATTAAATTTTTACAGTTCTTCTTATATATATTTTATATTTTAAAACTATTTATTATTTTCTTTCTCGCTCAACCAGTACCATTTGGGTATTAGGACAGATTACCAATTTATTTTCATTTCTTTTTCTTACTGAAAAATGTATATATCTTAAATTACTTTTCGACATTATACAGCGTGCGAATTTAGTTATGTGTCATATCTTTAAAAATTGCAATGTACTCTCATCATATAATTCGCCCACCTATGACCTGAACGATTTCTTGATCTCATCCTTACTTGAAATTTGCTAGACATAAAAAAGAACAAAAAGTGCTCAGCTAAGAAAGCAAGTCTGGTGGAGCTACTTCCGGACTGATTATGAGATACAAGTAAACTCCCAAAACTGATTCAGGTTTCAGGCAGCCAAATTCTATGATGAGGTTATGCTGCTAAGACACATGCATTAATTCCCATGATCAGTATGTCTACTTTAAGATGCATATAGTTTTCTATAATCAGTTGCAGAAGAAACGGAGTAATTTTTTTTTAATGTCTAAACGGTGCGTACTTTCTGGGTGAGCTTAATATATTCACATATATTACCTATTTCATCTTTAGAGGAAACTTAGAAATATTTGACGAAATTTTGCAAAAAGTGTTAAATTCATCAATGAATAAAAAATCTAACACATACTTGTAAACAACTACTTTCTCTCCAAAAAAATAAAAAAGCCAAAGACAGAGAAAGTATTAATAATTATGTATATATATATATATATATATATATATATATATATATATATATTTAAAGCCCTGTGTAAAGGGAAAGTTACAGTATCACCCCGTTAGTGCGCATAAAAGGGCTGCACTCAATGGCTTTTTTCTACGGTAGTCAAAAACTTGACGGAATAAATTAAAAACTGACTAAGATTGGTTAGATTTCTTTCAAGATTTACTTCATATCAAAATAAAATTCTAATGATAGACATTTTTTTTTTTTTTTGGCAGCTCCTCGAGATTACACTATGTTACTTTTTCACAAGGTTAAAAATAAATATTTTTTTTTCTTCTGCTTAACTGTGGAGGCTTTAAATATTTAAGTTCAGGATTTCAGATTCCACATGAAATATTTTTGGTTTTTAGTCACTAGCTTAAGCTATCGTTTCTTTCTTTATTTTACTTAAGCTAATGGCAAAATTTGTTAATGAATTTTAAAAATAGAAACGGTTTATCAGAAGGTTTATTACTATAATATGGATTATCTATATAAAGCACAGTATACCGTATTGATACGTATTTTGTGTATATTAAATTATAAAGAGTTATTCAACTAAAAGGAATCATGCTTTAATAAATCCCACAAAACAGAAAACCTACCTAAACTTTCTTTGCTCTCTCTCTCTTCAATTTGACGTATATATGGATTTAGAACTCTTGATTTAATAAAAAATATACTCCGTGCAATATAAACATACAACTGTCATACATTTCAGAAATATGCTGAGAAAGAAAGAAAAAGGTAAATACGTATACTATGCATTGTTTCAAGGAGCCCATTGCTGCATTTACCACTTGAGACAAAACCACTGGCGTTTACGCAGGTGATGGTGTGATTAACGAAGGACACGGACAACCGATTGGAACGGCAATTGAACTCACGAATATGAATACCACTCCTGCATTCACCAGTATGCATTCCCAATTTACTGACCAGCCAGCTCTATATCTCTCAGGTTTTGAGGTCCGTTCTCCTCTCGTACCTTCAGAACTTGCTATCGGCCATATTTCTATAGGGTAATCTGCGACCACATGTGGCACGTAATGTTCAAGACTCCTTCGTAACCCATCAGCTTGCACTGCTCCCTTGACCTCCTTGTTCTCCCGATCTATCGCCTATCGAAGATGCTTGATAGATGGCTGCAGAAAGACTTGCCTGGGATATACCGTCTTTACGTGTTGTCTCCCAAATAAATTTTGATTTGATATTTATGTTTCTTCTTAATGTTGCATTTTGCGAGGCTGGCAGTACAGCATCAACTAATAGGGAAATAACATTTAGTTTAAAGAAAATAAAACAAAAACTTCTTAAAACTGTGACATTTTCTGTTACACTACGGTAAACGGACTCGCTGCTACTTATTCCATTGGAATAATTCTGTTGATTGCACTATCGCCAAATACTCAAATTGCACCGGCATTGCAGTTATCTATAATATTGCTCAGATTTGATCTGACGCTCAAGTAAGTATTAAATGTATAAAAAAAATTAAGTAATCCTGTCAAATTTTGTATTAAACGAGTATATTTAATATCAAGCTTCATTATCTAATAGAAAGCTATATATGCTTTCATTTATTTAAATTCCAGCTTTATAGCTAGCCTTTCTGCTGATTTTAGAAAAAAGCAAGGGTAGAATGAATTTCGATCCACCTAACTATACAAACAGCTAAATTTATACTTACTCAATCTACATCATTTATTGAATGTTAGATGAGAGATGATATAATTAGAAAATTTACTTTGGATTAAATCTAAATATTTTGCATTAATACTGGGGTCCATTCTCTATTGCAAAAGATATTTATTTATCTGACATTTAATCTCTATGGAAACTTCTGCATCAACAATTTTAAGAATTAAAACAATGTTATAATGTTTAAAAGTTTTTCATTCCAGAATTTTTTTATGATGCTGGTTTTTTTTATGTGCGATAATTAAATGTAAAATTGATAAAATATCGAAATTATTCTTCATGGATTCGGAAATTAAAAAAAAAATACTTATTATTTTTCAATTTGTTGTTGCCTTATGTACACCTCCAAAAATATATTAGAGTAAGAGATAAATTTCCTATTTTAGATTTGAGAATAATAATGCAATTTTTGAAAAACGCACACCTTGACAGAAATATTGAAAGTCATATTTATACATAGCCTAATTCATATTCTATGATAAATCATTTTTAATATACGAAACCAACGTAGTAAATTTATATCTTACTTGAATACATTTTTTGGAGGGTGTACAATGGTTAAATATGGTAAATCACACAGTTATCAAAATATATCACATCTCTAAAACGCGCTTAAGATTTTGCATAAGTAAATAATCCTTGAAACTTTACCCAAAAATTATGCTCGTACAAAGTATTCTTTTAAATTATGCGGTTTTCTTGCACGAAGAAAATATATCCTACATTTCTGTCTTAAATGTGACACAAGAAGTGGCATGAATAAATGCATGCGTATTTTAAAGATTTCAGCAGAAGAAAAAAAGAATTTAAGACAGTAATATGTCGTTTCTTTTCTTTCTTTTTTTTAACTTAAACTTTCTCAAAATCGGTGCATAAAACGCATTATGAACAGAAAGCAGGTGTATCAAAACAACTGTAATGTCCTTCCGAACAAAGAGAATGCATAAGACTTTTATGCTTTAAAAAAATCTCGGAGAGGGTGAGTGGGGAGGAATATTACTAGAGAAAAATGGATCAGAAAATTTGGGGAGAAACAACTGAACGGCTTTTCTTTTTGTATTATAAAATAAGTTTACTTTAAGATTTTTTGTCTATTACATTTTTTAACAAACCTGATTTTTTGTCATCTATAATGCTAAGATTATTCCCAGGAAAAGGAAAGACTGAAATCCATTTATGTTAAAATAAGAATTTTTTTTTCACCAGAAAAAGCAGAAATTGTATTTGTGTGCTAGTAAACAATCTGACACTTACCGGCGTTGAGTGCTCCTTATTATCGCACAGCATAAAATAGCACTACCTTACTATCTATTATTCTAATGTTGGTTTTAGAGTTAGCAAAAATCTATATTAAATATGTTATTTATTAATAGACATGTGCTTTCACTTTAAAATAATAAACTATCGTGAATGCTCTAATGTTGGGTTAAAAAAACAGTTTATGCTTTAGTTAGATGTTTTCGATAAGGCGAGTTCTTTTATGAGAAATTCTACTGGATCCAATATATGTATACAGATTATGCAAACTATTCTGCTTCATGCAATAATGTTTTAATAAATATAAGTTAAGTAATTCAAATAAAGATCTCATAATTTATCTTCTGAATGCATTTCAACTACTTTTTTTTTTCACTGCTAAAACTAGAAGTTCAATATTTATCACGGATATTTTTTTATGCATGACAAATTAATGAAATAATTTTGAAATGTCAAAATTATTTCGTCACGGATTTAGAAATGTTGAAAAAGAAAAAAAAATACGTATTTATAAAAGTAAAAAAATCATACAAGTAAAGTGTAAAAGAGAAAACAAAATAATAGTGCGAGTTATGTGGTGTGGTAAGTTTAAGTAGAAAATGCCAAACATGCGTTATAGGAAAATTCCAGCTCAACTAGGATTTGAAAAGTCAACTGTGTTTTCCGAGTGACTATTAACATAAATTAACATCATTTGAAAAACAATTACGTTTTTCTCACTTTTGAGACATCCCCTTAATAATTGGCGACAAATGACAAAATCTTCAAATTGCAGTATCTCAGGAACTATTCCACTTAGATACATAGGATTTTTTAAATTAATTTTCTTAAAAAAAAAGAATAATATTTTTGTAGATACAAGTGATAAGAAAGGAGAGACCGTATAAAAATTAAATTTCATATTTTAATATATATATACAGCCCCTAGTAAAAAACTTGCCTTATCGGAAACATACTCTTTAGTTGACGAACTTTTCTAATTGAAAACATGTTTCTATCATTTACGGTTTACAAGATAATCGCTTTAACATGTATTTTGAATACCCGGCATATATATACAGGTTGACTGCTAATTCATGGTACAAACTCTTGAGGGCTGGTACAGGGCTTTGTGACAAATTGCAGTATCTCAGGAACTATTCCACTTGGATACATAGGATTTTTTAAATTAATTTTCTTTAAAAAAAGAATAATATTTTTGTAAATACAACTGATAAGAAAAGAGGGACCGTATAAAAATTAAATTTCATATTTTAATATATATATATATATATATATATATATATATATATATATATATATACAGCCCCTAGTAAAAAACTTGCTTTATCGGAAACATTCTCTTTAGTTGACGAACTTTTCTAATTGAAAACATGTTTCTATCATTTACGGTTTACAAGGTAATCGCTTTAACATGTATTTTGAATACCCGGCATATATATATATATATATACAGGTTGACTGCTAATTCATGGTACAAACTCTGAGGGCTGGTACAGGGCTTTGTGACAATCACATTTTGTACAAGAATGTATGTTTAAAAGTGAATCGTCGAAGGACAAACACGGGAAAGAACAAATGCAGGAGATGGAGGAGAAACGGAATTAGTATTTGGTTCCGTTGCCTGTAGATGGCCAGTCAGCTTTGAATTGAGGAAGAGAGGCCATTTCCGTTTCAGTTTTTGTCCGTTCACCATTAGCAACCGCATGTGGTTTTAGCATATTGGGTCGCCAGTCCACTTCATCCTAGATATTCGCCAGTACTCGAATGCGACATTTGGCATTCGGTGGATTGGACGTGGTGGATCTATCTTTTGGCCACCCAGGTCTCCTGATTTGACGCTTTTTCTTTTTATAGGGACATTTGAAGAATGACGTTTATGCCCCTCAGTGGACTCCCATGAAGATCTCGTTGCTCGAGTATCCGTAGCTGCTGCACGTGTGCCTGAAATTCCTGGCATCCTTGAAGGTGTTCGTCAATCCCTGCACCAACGCTGTCAAGCATGTATCGATGCTGATGGACGCAATTTTGAACACTTATTGTAAATTAATTTCCACTTGAAAACGATGTTATGAAAGTAAAACACTTTCCCTATCATTTGTTATTTCCGGCAATTGTGCTGCAATACTTCACTTTCGACCATAATTAGTTCTTTCCTGTGTTTGTTCTTCGACGCTTCACTTTTGACCCTACATTCCTTTTCAAAATGTGATTGTTACAATGTGCCATACCAGCTCTCAAAGTTCGTACCGCGAATTAGCAGTCACCCTGTATATATATATATATATATATATATATGTATACACACTGCGAGATATTGAAAATGCAACACCAAGAAGTGTTCAGAAAATTATGCAAATTTCAGGGTAAATACACCTTGCCGATTTATGCTAATGATGTAAAATGGGCAGCTCGCCAGTGCACGTGGAAAAAGATATACGGGAAAGAACCAGTAGAACGGACAATTTTTGTGAAAGTATTGCTGCTAGGGAAATTGTCCTAGAAATTTTATTTTTGTCTCAAAGGACACGTGTAATCAAAGAATTCTAGGCCGCCGTCAACGCAGGCAGTTCCAGCAGACCGACGATTTTACGAGAGGCATGGTGATCGGACTAAGAAGGGCAGGTTGGTCCATTCGGCAAACTTCGGCAGACACACCTGGATTCCACTGTACACCGGATGTGGTGAAGATGGTTGGAACAAGGAAATGTGGCACGTTTAAGGAGTGCCGGTGCAGCCAGACTGACGTCAGCACGAGTGGATAGACGCATCCACCGACAAGCGGTGGCAGCCTGCAAGCTACTTCAATCTCCATTCTGCAACATGTTCAAGACACCTTGGATGTTCCTATATCGACCAGAACCATTTCCCGTCGATTGATTGCTAGTGGCCTGCACTCATGGCGTCCGTTAAGAAGACTGCCATTGGCTTCACAACATAGACGCCAACGACTGCAATGGTGCCAGGCTACAGCGACGTGGACGACAGAATGGCACAGGGTCGTGTTCTCAGATGAGTAACGCTTCTGTTTCTCCAGTGATAGTCGCAGCGTACGAGTGTGGCGTCGACGTGGAAATTGGTCCAATCCGACAGCAATTGAAGAATGCCAAACCGCGCGACAACGTGGCTTCTTGGTTTGGGGAGCAATTACGTATGACTCCAGGTCACCTCTAGTTCGTATTCGGGGCACTATGACGGCTCAACGATATGTGGATGATGTGCTACGGCCGGTGACACTTCCCTACCTTCAAACGGTTCCCAACGCCCTGTATCAGCAGAATAACGCTCGACCGCACACTGCTTGCATCAGCCAACGTGTTCTGCAAGGTGTACAGACGCTTCCCTGGCCATCGTACTCTCCTGATCTGTCGCCAGTCGAACACATTTGGGATGTGATTGGACGCCATTTGCAGACCTGCCACAAGCCTGTTCAGAAGACGAACTGTGGCAAATGGTTGACAGGGAATGGAGTAACATCCCTCAGGACACCATCCGTACTCTCATTGACTCAGTACCTAGACGTGTTCCTTCGTGTATCGCCGTCTACGGTGGTCCGACAACCTACTAAGACGACGCTGCTCTCCCTCTGTTTTATGCATATCATTTTGAAATAAAGATCACTTATTGTTCACTGCTGTCTCTCTCTGCTTGCCGAGTTTCAACACTTTCTGGCCGCTCCTCATGGGTGTTGCATTTTCAATGTCGGGCAGTGTATATATATATATATATATATATATATATATATAAGAAGACATCTATATATAGAGAGGAGAGGAGGTGATTATGGAATAGTCGGGAAATATGGAATACCGAGTTTTTGAGTGTGTTAGTTGCTATTGCCACAAGGGAATACCATGAACAACTCAAGAAAGATTCCCTTCTTACAATGCAGTAAGAGTTGACCGCTCTCTGTTGCCGTACCACTCGCTACAGAACAAAGTATGTTTTGTGATTTTCAAGAGTTTTTGTAGATAAGTTTTCAAACATTTTAACTTACTAGTAAACACGTGACATGAACATTGATGTTACGCATAATGTACACTAAGAGAATGGTAGTTCGTTGAACTGTGGTTATTTTTTAGATGAAAGTGTTTTGCCAATTAGTTTTAAAGGTTCGTTTTCCGAGATGGCGTGTCGGGTATTATGGAATACTGGGTAATATTGTAATGGGTTTCATGTCATCCACTAAAGACCCGGAAAACAAAGACGCTGAATGCATCTTTTGCCACGAAAAATTCTCTAATGATCAACGACGATAAGTTTGGATTCAAAGATCCAGCTGTTCTCTGTGGGCTCACCATGACTGTATCGGAGCAAAGAAAGAAAATTATATCTACAACTTTTCGAAATCGACTCGAAGCAGAAATGACTCCAGTATAATGATTTAAACTGCAAAACATAAAAATTTGTTTTATAGTAACAAATAACTATATATGAAGCAATATAAATTGCTTTTCATCGGTTTAAACCATCTATTCCATATTACCCGACTATTCCATATTATACTCCATTCGTAACTTTTTTTTTAAATATTTTTTTCTATAACAACAAAATAAATTGTGTATTTCTTTGCAATTGACATTTCATTACGATTAATTATAGCATGTACTCATGTTGTTTTGGGGGATTTTATTTAAAAATCTATGAAGTTACAATTAGAAATGTAAATGGTATTTCATAATCACCTCCTCTCATCTATATATTTATATAAGTCTTCGTAATTTACAATAAAACAAGCATATTAACGAAAGAAGATTTATCACCTATGTTTTAAAGAATAGCTGGAAGGAATAGTCCATTTAAAGAACAGTTGGAAAACTTACCCTACACAGTAAAAAAATTCGGAAACGTTACATACTTATAGCGGAAAGGTTTCCGAAAGTATAGCGTAACCTACCGATGCTCTACTCGAACTCACGATTTCGGAAACATAACCATTATTTCGGGGTAAAGTATTTACGGGAGAGAGGAAATCTTTATTTGGGACTTCGCGCGCATGCGCCAAGTGCCAAGAGACGGATAAGAGTGAACGCGTTTTCCCTAATAGCACACAAAAGAGTTGCTGTGACGTCACAATTGTCACAGGACTGTCACATTGTAACTTCTTGCACAGCCCGATTATGACCAACATGTGCCCTGGGCATTGATGAATTTGGGGGTCCCCATCTATAAAATTTGTTTTCTTTTTCATAATATTTTGACATATAAAAGAATATTTCAGAACAACATTTGAAACTGGGGGACCTGGGCAAAGTCCCGATTTGCCCATGCGATAATAAGGGTCTGGTAACTTGTGAGTGATGTAACTTCACTGTGTGGTCACTGTGAAGTTTATTTGTGACCAGTCACCAGGTGACGTCGCCGGATGAATACTTAAATAAAACGGGTGAATACTTAAATAAAACAGCACATTATCTCCTGAAAATAATTTATGTGGAAGAAAAAAGATTTAAGATTTTTAATTTATATTTATTAATTATGGTATTTTCTCTCCATTTACAAAATACTTCAAAAAAATTTTAAGTTTCCAAAACAAGCCGTACCACAAATAACTTTTGCAGCAGTCAGTTTACTTTTAAAGCAAAATTCGGCAAGAAAACCGCAGCGTCGTGGTACCGCGCTTTCTTCCAATTGCGTAGGTCCAGCGTTCGATTCTGGCTCTGGTCGCTAGTCCTCACCGCTCCTTCCGACAGAGTTTGGTGCTGCCATCTAGATTAAGATACTCGAAACGCTTCATCTAGTGCATGTTACTTTTTTCTGAAAAACTCGGAAAGGTCACTCGTTAATTCGGAAACCTTTCCGAAATACACGGAGAGGTTACTCAATATTTAACCAAAATATACAGAAACGTTACCCATCTTTTCCAGAAACCTTACCTAAAATGCAGGAAAATAGGTAAATATGTTTCCGACATATGCGGAAACGTTTCTAAATACTTTACCCGCATGGTTCGGAAACGTTTCCGCAATTTTGAACTACAAGAGCTGCCCCATTTTTTGGGGTAACGTTTCCGATTTTTTTTTACCTCTTCCAATTTAAGATGAATAGACTTAAACACTTTCTACAAAAAATATCTTTAAATTTTTGAAAACTAATGTTGCTAGACGATATTCTACTTACTTCAAAACATATAAAACTATAATACAAAAATTAACTTAAAAATATTGGAAAATGTACCCTGTCTCACCTATCCTTAGCAACGTAAACTAACATTGCAAACTTCTGCATATATCTCATGTGGACTTTAGAGTTGGCAAGACGCTATTTTTACAAAAATTACTAACAAATTACTACTAAAAATTTTGTTTTGAATTCGTTCTTTATAAAGAACGTAAATAAAAATGATAAAATATGATTTTTTTTTCAAACTAGGTCCCCAAAAAATTTTTATATTTATAAGATCCACCTCTACTATCGTGAATTCGAAAGTAGCAAATTCTAATAGATTTTGAAACTATATCCGAATTATTTCTTTCATACATTTATGTTTTACTAGACATAAATTTAATATTAGTTATTTTATAGAAATCCCTTAGCGTACGTACTCAACTTATCTCAACAAAAATATGATATTTAAATGAAAATCCAGCTTTCTATCTCACTAAAAAAATTCTTGTGTTAACTGAATTTCTTTTTTTTCTTAAAAAACTTGGTTATTACTTAGATGTTTCTAAGATTTACAAAATGTAAAACAATGTATACTTTTGTATAGCAACACATTAAAAGTATTAAATAATAGAGTAGTAAAATTGTAAACTATGCAACTTTTTTCCTTTTATATCTGGTTGCCTATACACATGATTCTTATTAAATCGTCTAATAAAAACATTAACTAATTGATGTCTTTTATTCTGTAATGGAGTCAGAGCTAATTAGTTACAAATGGTAATTAATATTGATTGTCTCTGTTTCATATCCAGAATTAACATTATCGTAAATATGTTTGTTGTTTTAGATTTTCAACCTTTCAAAACACCATTTTTTAGAAGACATGCATAATTAAATGCATTTAGCAGATGGAGCAAGCAAAAAATACACAATAATGGTAATATTTTTTATGTTAATTTAAATCGTTTGATATACGAGGCATCACTGCTCCTGTGCATAAGTATTAGTGTACTAAGATAAATGTTGTTCAAATATTTACATGCACGTAAAACTAAGTACAGATTAATTCAATTGTAATTCCTTACGTTAACACACGATTAATTAAGTATTAATTTTATTTGTATTGCATGCGTGTATAGTTTTATCACTATTTCGTCAATCCATTTTCACTTGTATTTTTTATATTAAAAAATTCTTAATCAATGCTTGTTTTTAACTTTAAGTAAAACATAAAATACACACTAAATAAAATATGCACTTGGTTTACGAGTTATGGTAACTGCAAAATCTATCATTATAAAAGCTACTACATTAGTTTTCCCACACAGCAATGAGATGATTCACAAAATTTCAGTCTTTCATCATAAAACGTCTCAGAAATATCTTATTACAAAGGTGATCATAGGTGATACGGGAATTTGAATGTATATGTATAATGTTAGAATGAAAAAAATCATTTCATAATATAATGGAAATTGCTTCATACGAGGTCATATAAAAAAACTGAAAGATGTCATTTTTTGAAAACTGAAGAGAGGATTTTTTTTAACATAGTCTTTTTTCCTACATTTTTTAATTTTTTTATTCAATTTGTATTACTCACTTATCTCTAACGTGTAAAGATTTAAAGTGTCCTACTATCTTTTCGGAACACCCTGTACATTCCTTGTATTTACCCTGTGTCCCTTTCATTTGTTTTAATAATTCGTACAAAATATATCGTACAAAACATACTAATATAAAAACACGTATCTAATGCAATAGAAAAGAATACTTGTAAATGTAAATATCAGTGTGATTCTCAAGTATATCCATTTAAATACTGCTTAAAAGCTTACTTTTCAAATTATCAAACCAGTGTATTTACTTTCAGTCACGAAAATATGACGTGTCGGCCTAGATATCCACTCGCCTGATACGCCTCATGTAACAGAATTACCACGTTAAAGTCGAGGCAGAATAATTTTTGAACTTTTAGAAGGTTTGGATTCTTTTGAAACATGTGATAGTGACAGTTCAGATTACATTACTGAAAGCATTTATTTAAATTTTCCTAAACTTCAGAAAAGTTAGATGATAATAGCCTTGCAAACAAAGACGCGCGTTTTCAAATTTAAATGTTTGCTACAAACTGTTCTGATTGAATGTTTGTTGACATTGTGTTATGACATAGCGTTTTAAAACTGCTCTCAGTTTTAAATGTTCGTAGAAGTTTAACAGAATAAGCGTTTTTGCATGGAGCGAGGAACTGTTTTCCGACAGACTCAGTATATTTTGTGAATTCATTAGTTATCATTACAAATGTGCGCAAACTATCTTGAGGATTTTAATACTGTAGTTCGTTAATCAACATTTTAGTTTGAAGAAAACTGCTGAATATTTTCTTAAGGATTTCATCAATGCACAAGCAAATTATATGTGGTGTTTTAATAGCTATTTGTATTTAAAATAATTTCATAGTCATATTTAAATACTGAACATTAGTGTGTTGCAATACAGGGTGTCTCATAAACACAGATTAAGCCTTCTTTCCATTACTTAAATTTTAACTATAGACGTATAAAGTGACATGGCATGAATGGAACAGGTGATGAATGGGACATTAATCAAAGATCCTTCAAAATACATATTGTCAAATTCCGCTACTTGATGTATTTAAATGTCACACCTCATCGTACAATTTAAAAGTAAAATGATTGCTAGAGTGATGACAAAAAATTCCATATTGTGATTTTAAGATTCAAAAGCAAATATTTCGTAAAACTTAAAACTTGAATGTTTAAGAATTGTTTGAATACATATATATGCTAGTAATTTTTGCACCTTATATTTTTAACTTTGCAGGCTTCAGTATTAAATATGATGCAATATCATTACGCTTTTGAATTCGGTTTATCATAACTGCTGCATTGCTTACAAAAAAGAAAAAAAAAAAAAAAATCCGGTTTTGCAACCCAGAATATTTACTTACGTCTTTCAGATATGTTTTTTAAAGTAAAACTGACTAGTATTTAAAAGCTTAAATTAAAGCAACTACTTAGCATTTAACATTATAAAAGCATATGGTATCTGAATCCAATTACATCAAAATATACACTGGAAATAAATGAAATAATGAAAGGAAAAAATGAAATAAATTAAGAGAATTTGCATATTTTATCGAATTTCATGAAATTAACTGAATTGAATATAAAGCCACTGCTTCTAACAAAAACACAAATCTTGTATGTCAAATACGTCAGCGTACACGTGTATGTAGGCGAAGTAAGTAGAGAAACAGACTTTATAAGCGCACTAAGTTAAGACGCATTTCTTTCGCTAGCACACCTTGCAAATTTCTTGGTGTTATCCTGCAGCAATCGGCTAATTTCGATTTATAACAGGAAATATTAGTAACCACCAACTAGATGATGGAATGAGGTGGCGAATTGTGGGGAGGCTAGAAGCAGGCCAATCTCAACCCAGATTAGTAGAGAGTTCAGTTTAACGCCCAGTGATGTGTGTAACTTATGTAAACGGTTTCAGGATACCGGATCCATCGAGAGAAAGCCTGGGCAAGGTCGTCCAAGAGCCACGACGGCCAGAGAAGATCGCCATTTGTCCATTATAGCGAGGCGTAACAGAAGTGCTACAGCTCCTCTGCTCTCTCGTGACTTGTATGCAGCCACAGGAACGCGTGTATCAAGGGTGATTGTTTCTAAAAGACTTCATGGGAGAGGGTTGTTTGCAAGAAGACCTGATGTTTGCATACCACTCACTTCTACGAACAAGAGAATCCGTTTAGCATAGGAGCAAATGGAGTATGGATCAATGGGTGACCGCTCTCTTCACTGATGAGTCCCGGTCCAGCCTATACACCGATTCTCGCCGTACGTTCACAGGGAGTGAACCAGGGACTTGCTACCATAGAATTATACAATATGATATGCTTGCTACCTACCCCCCACTGTCCGCGAAATCGACCATTATGACAGAGGAGGTTTAATGGTCTGGTCAAGCGTCAAGTTGGATGGCCGCACATCTCTCCATGTCTTTGAAAGAAGCACTGTGACTGGTGTGAGGTATAGGGATGAGGTCTTGGAGCTCTATGCTCGCCTTTTCAGGGGTGCAGTTGGCCTTGAGTTCATTTTAATGGACGATAACGCGAAGACATATGCAGCTCTTCTGGTCGACGAATTTCTAGTGAATGATGGTATTCGCCGGATGGATTGGCCAGCCACATCTCCAAACCTTAACCCTATAGAGCATGTCTGGGACGCTCTGGGGAGGACAAATGCAACTCACAACCTCCCTTTGAGAACCATTTAGGGAATGAAAACAACGTTGCTGAACGAGTGGGACCAATTGTCACAGGAAATGATAAACTGCCTTATTTCAAGTATGAAATCACGCAGGGAGGCCCGTATAGCTGTAAGAGAGTACCATTCCCCCTATAAACCCATTTACGGTGTTATTTTTGGTACGGTTCAATTTTACGGTGTTTACTACTGTATTAATTTTATATTCTATGTCAGAAGTAAATATTTCTCCTGGAGGCATTTTTTTTTTTTTTTTAAAGAAAGCAGGTAACATATTCTATTGTCGAAAAGTTGCAAAGAACTAAATGCCTTGTTGCCATGAAAGAACTTTCTTGCGGTTACTTTTAAATCGTGGGCCATTCAAAATAAAAAATATCAAATTTGCATATCTTCAATGAGGCCATATGATCAGAATCTAAAAGGTTAAGTCTGTGATAAAACTTATAAAAAAAGTAAAAATTGAAACTTGTACAGAACACTGGACATTCGAAATATGTAATGCTTGTTTAAAAAGAATGATATTAAAAATTATATGGAAAATGTCAGTGGAGACATTAAAAGATCTTGCAGAATAGTCAATTTGGAAATGTGCACGAAGTACCGTAGTATACCGATTTCATTGAAATAATGGTCGTATATCTAACTTAAAGGCTAAAAAGTACAAATGATTCGTAAAACAAATCAATAAAATCGAACTAATAAATCTTTAAATTCAGAAACTTAACACATAATTTAATACATTTACTGAAGACTGTGCCATTTTTTGACAGATTTCAGTTCTTTTGTTAACATAACTGCTTTTAAAATGCAGTCCCGCACTTGATTGACAAGTTCGTTGAAAGCTATTTAGTATTTATAAATTACGGTGGAAAAAGTTTTTGGCTTTAGTAAGGAAGGTTCCCGTGAGAAAGAGCATCTGATGTTGACAGACTAGAAGGTATTGAAAAAGTTTGTTTAAGCTTACATGATTTATTTATTTTATTTTTATATTTTTAATGTTCTGCAACATTGTTATAATTTTGTGAATATTTATATGTTTATAAATTTCAATTTAAGTTTTATACTACCTATTGATATGACAGAACGTATGTTAACTAAATTACACCGAAGAACCTTTACATTATGACCATCCACACATTTTACTAGGAACTCGTTTAGATTACATAGAGAGCACGTAATTAAGTGGGAATGGTATTTAACTGTTGCTGGAGAAGGTAAAGAATCATTCTTGCATTTACGTTTTTGAGTGATGGGAAAGGCTGTTGATCTAAGCGAATACGAAATTGGGCCATTCAGATTTTAATGGCCAGAAGACTCGGAACGGGTATCTCCGAAACTGCACGACCGGTCGGTTGTTCACGATTTGCCGTCGTTAGTATTTAGGAAAAGTAGATGAATGAAGGTGAAATCGGCAATAAATGTCAAAATGTTGGACGTCCAAGCATCATCAAAGAAAGAGGACGCCAGGGACTGTCCCGCCTAGTACAGCAAAATCGGCGGAAGACAGTGGTTCAGCTGACAGCCCATTAGAATGCAGGTCAGAGTACAAGTGTTTCGGAACACACACTTCATCGAATACAGTTAGACATTGGATTGCGGAGCAAACGTCCCCCCTCTGCTTACCAAGCGTCATTGTCAACTACGCCAACAGTGGGAACGGGAACACCGAGACTGGACCACGGAAATGCAAAAGAGAGTTAATTGCCAGGTAGAATGGGATAAATCCCAGTTTCTCCTTCATAAGATTGAGGGTAGTGTCAAGGTACGCCGTCTTCCAGGAGAACATCTGCTCCCTTCTCGCTAGTATCTCAGAGCTCAAATACTACCATATTCCAATATCTCGACTTATCTCGTCGTCTGCTCTTTAAATGTTTGGCGCAACCTGTCACCAGAATTTACCAAGAACTCGTGGCATCCATGCCCAGTTGAGTTTCAGCTGTTTTGAAGACCAAAGGAGGCGCAATGCGTTATTGAGTAGGTGGTTATAATGTAATGGCTCTTCGGTATATATCATGTGTGGCTATCTATAATTATAAAAATGAATGCTTGTGAATCTGTACATATGCAATCGCCAGACAAATGCACAGGACGCAGAGCTCTGAAAATGTGAACATATAAGTTCATGAATTTCATAACGTGTAGAGACTGCAAATTTTAAAATTTTAATTACTTTTTAAATTATTAATTTAAAACCGGTTTTAGGTTGCCATGCTTGTCGAGTTTCGCCCGCATTAAATGATTTATGCTTTTGAAATAAAGCAGAAATAATATATTTGCAGAATCACGTGCATTCGAAAAATATGAAAGGGCATAAAAATTACGTCCGTTTTACGCCAATCTAAAAAAGCATAAGAAAAAATTAAGTCGAACTGTGTTTCTTAAAGTTTTTAAACTTTAAATCCTACTAATATTATAAATGTGTGTTTGGATGTTTGTTACTCAATCACACAAAGCCGGTTGAACAGATTTGGATAAAATTTGGAATGAAGATAGCTTATACATACCCTGGATCAACATGCAAGCAAACTTTCATACATATAGCATAAATAGTTCTTTTACAGGGACACTCAAAATAATTCTCATACATTACGCTCTATGGGCATCTTTGTAAGTACTGAACCGATTTTAAAACCCTTTCCACTGACAGGAAGCTACGCTATTCCTGAGTATTATAGGCTACCTTTCATGCATAGTTATTTTACATGGCACTCATAAGAATTACATTACTCTCTATGGATATCTCTGTAACTACTGAACCGATTCTAAAACTTTTGGGAAATGGGTGCAGAGAATATATTCTCTGCACTCATTTCCTAAAAGAATAAATTCTCTACAAATTTCTCAAAAGAAAAATTCTATAGAATAAATTCTCCCCCCCCTCAGTGTAGAGAATTTATTCTATAGAATAAAAACAATTTTCTAGCTAAAAACCTTTTGTACTCTTATCTATTTAACCTTGTGTTCCCACAATAACTCAGATTCATCTACCTTGAAAAAATATCCTTCAATTTGGTGTTCGCGATTCATATCAAAACTGCTTTCGACTGGTGGGAAGTTACACTATTCCTAAATAGTTCCTTTAGAAGGATACTTAAAAGAATTCCAATTCATTACGATCTACTTGCATATCTGTACTTACCGAACCGATTCTAAAACTTTTTTCACAGATTGAAAGGCTACGCTATTCTTGAGTATTATAGTCTACCTTTCATGGATATAGCATAAATAGTTCTTTTACAGGAACACTCGAAAGAATTCTAATACATTACGCTACATGGTCATCTCTGTAACTACTTAACAGATTTTAAAGATTGTTTCACTGATAAAAAGCTAAACTTATTCCTGAGTAACAGTCTAAAATTCATGCAAATAGCATAAATAGTTCTTTTATAAGAACACTCAAAATCGTTTACAACTATTGTCCAAATTGCCCCCATTCGCCGAATGTGTGAAAAAAAATTAAATTTAGTAACTCTACATATGCCATGTATAATACTTCATTTAAAGTAAATAAAAAGAATAATATTTAAATACCGTCATTTTCGTCTATATTTAATTTTTTTTTTTTTTTTTTTTTTTTATAGCGCAAATGCTATCAAACTCTTTCTTTTTCGTTATTCGCACATGCTTCATTTCTCTCTGGGCCTAATTCGAATGCCGACACGTATGAAATCTCAGGTAGAAGCTAATTCTAAACATATCTCATACCACACTGAACTGTATATATGCTGTAAAACGATTTTTTTTGCATATTAAAAGAAACTCTAATGTAAAAAAAATATCATGATTAATTATAAAATCTATATACACAGTATTTTAAAATAAATTAGTTGCATAGTGCATGTCTTATTTTATTATTATTATTATTATTATTATTATTTTTGGGAGCTGCATTTTTTGATCTACTCCAGTTCAAAGTTAGTTTTACCAAAGAAAAATAGCTATGTATATTGTAAAGCAGTCTAAATGATATATTGAACCTTCTAACGGAATATCATATTTGTCCGATTAACCGGCTGATGCAGACTCCCTAGAGTTCAATTAAATTAAGGCATTTATTTTAAGAATAATTGCTATTTTAAACTTAAAAATATGCATCAAAAATTTGAAAAAAAATATTTTATACCTTTCAGCATTTCGTAAAAATGAACTTCATGACCACCTTAAGCCTCGCTCCCGTCAAAATCATGAGCTAAACTTTCTCCCTCTATTTCTCGTGCTCTACGTACTATTTCCAGAGAATAGTGTTCAAACGTTTTGCGCCAGAAAGATAACAGCATTTCACTTTTCATTCACGAATTTTTATATCTCATTTTACACAACAGATGACACTACCAGACTATTTTTAACTTAATATAGTATATAGTTTATTTTTAAGTTCATAGTTTATTTTTAAATAAATGGTAGCGGTACACAAATACGTGTATTTGTGATTTACTTATGTTCAAAGAACACGTTTCAAGTATTTATTTATTTCACGAAGTCAGGTTAATAAAATTCTCCTTTAATGTTTCAAATCTATTTTTTAATGATTCCCTGCTTTCTACAAAATACAAATTCAGTCAAAATAACCCTGAATGCTGGCTTTTCCTAGAATTTTTTTCTTTCGCACTAAAAAAGTCCCAAACCTATAAATGAATACATATATAGGCACTTTTATGACGTTTTCTTGAAAATAATACGACCAATAAGGGGTTAATCCTGAAACAAGGATTGGAAATTGACTAATCCTTGCATTTTTGATATTTTTTTGCTTCAGCCGTAAAAAATGTCAAAAATGAGGTTTCACACTGAAAACACTAGGCATTAATGAGATTAAACTTAAATTAGTTATCATTACTAGATTCCTGAACTTATCTTCATCTAAAGAAGTGAAGCTTTCTAATTTAAACTATTTGCATGTTTTATCACTGTAATGCAGTTTCTATGGCGGACACTTGCTATATAGAGATATATGGCAACCACAAAGGGCAGAAGTATTTGATCTTTTTATTATGGAGGACCCTACAACATCGCATCCTACAGGGTCTCCTAACTTAACAGAAGCCTTATAGTCAGGCATAATTTAATACTAATAATAATTTTCAATAACTAAGATAAAGAATTAAATAATTAAAATTATTTAAGTATTTATAATAGGGCAATAGTAAAAAAAAAATTAAATAAAAAGCCTTTGATTTTTAAAAACAAGTAAAATCTTACATAAAATAAGAGCTTAAGGAAAAAATGGAATCAACTGAAAAGAAAATAAATAGGGATTGATAAAGAAGAAGAAAGAATAACCGATAATATTTTGAATCTTTTGTTAGACTTGGGAGGAAAAAGAAAAATATGTCCGAAAACTGGTTCAGTCGAATTTAAAGATGTAAAAGAAAAAATTTAAGTTCAGTGCAAAATTATCTTCAGGCTTCGGGTTTTAATTATGCGGCAATTTAATATGCTTGACCTCTTGGAGGGTCGGAGGTGTTGGTCATTTTATTACGCGCTTGCGTGGAAGATAGGCAAATGTTAAACATCAATCTCTATGCATGGTCTCCTGACTTCAAACCAATTTCTGATGAGATACTTGCACTTGAACTGGCATCCTCAAAGTCATTGTGTCAATATAGAACACATTAGCAGCAGCTTCATTTAGCATACACAATTCGACTGCAGCTCATTCGATAGCGTACCAAGCGCTCATCGAGGTCGGGCTTTTCTTGATTTCAGGTATCATAATGGGAAGCGAACTTCAACAGACTGCGCACAACAATTTTTAAGATTATGAGCTGGCGCGTATAAAATCTACTGCAACTAAAGTGCCCTCCATGTTAAAACGATACTTCTGGGGATGCCAAACCAGGTGCTAGCTCTTTCATATGGAATTGGTTCCAAATTAGGAAACCACAGACTATGGACAACATTGGCCTAACTACTAGGTGTCTTCATGCACGTTCCAACCAACACGTCCGGACCGGAACACTATAAAGAGAAATAATAATTAAAAACTAATATGATCCATGCACTATTGAATAATGCGTACAGAACATTAATTTCAAATTTTAAAACATACTATCTTGCACATTTGTCCATCGTTTCCTTTCCCAAACATTTCTTATAAAGCAAAGACTTTAATACTATCAGTCGGTTTATTTTTGCAGATGTTTATAAAGGCCAACGTCGAAAAATTATAGTAGAAATCCAGGTACCTTTTATTCAGTGTCACTTTCTCGTCTGTATTTTTGTGTTTTTGTGTGCCGAAGAAATATTTATTTTCCGATACGATTAATAGACACAAATCTAGTTTTGCATTGAATATATATATATATATATATATATATGTATATATATATTATATAGTGTCGCTGGTGATGTTTGCTGCTTGATAAGGAAGGACTAAATAATTCAACTTTTAAGAAAGGGCCGTTATAAGCGGTCAAAGCAGTTCATGGGTACACAGAAATTTTCGTTATTATACATGTTAATTTTCTGAACTTAATTGAATTATTAAAATACCTTATATAATTATACTGTACAGTCCAAATTATCCGCTAAAATGCTGTCGGTGCTAATAGAAATGCAATTTACAAATTATGTTTTCTTCACATTCGTGTTATATTAAGTTGTTTAGTAAATTTAATTATGTTTTACTATCTACATTTTATTTTCTGATTTCCTGCAACTTCTTCTAATCAAACAAGATGCAACTAATTTTACTTTCAAAAGCAAAAATAAGTGACAGTGTAATTAAATGACAAAGCTATCTGTGTTATTCAATTATCCTTTTATCCTTTTATTTTTAAGTCACATAACTATGAAAATCAATGATTCGCATATGGATCACAGACTTGAAAATAAAATTATTATTTTCCAAGCACGTTCGTGTTTTTAGCGGCTTAAAAAAGTGACATATATTAAAACTGTCACAACTTAACACCACGTGCAGAAAAAAACAGTCAGTACAAGATTAAGAGAAGAAAGATGAGCACGGCGTTACTGTAAATTTTATTAAGCGCTTTCTCCGGTGTAACCTTTATTAAATGTGACGCAAGTGCCAAATACAATTTCAAACTCTTATGCAAAATATTTTCTTTTGGTAATCGATTTCTGCATGCGGTTTTGGTAAAAATATTTTCAACATCAGCTTCAATTTGTGTAAAACCGCGCAAAAGTTCTTACATACTTTATCAAGGATTTCCCAAAGTATTTGTTGCGTGAGGAGAAATTCTTTTCCTGAAGGAATGTTATGCTGAAAGTCCCGACTGGAGTTAATTTAATAAATGCGGGACTTGATCAAGTAGCTAATTCATCGGAAAACTTCATTGTAAAGATTTTTAGATCCATGTTACACCAGAAACATCGCAATTGTTGAAACATTATACCTAAAAAATAAATGTAAGCATCTAAAATGATAAACGCACAAGGCTCACGCAATAGTGACTAACGTTACATTTTGTATCACTAAATGAAAATTATTTTTATGATTGATTAATTTTAAGAAAATCACATTTTCAACTATACAGTTATGTATTGTAAGATCAAAAATAAGGACACAATAGTTTAATTTTGAATTTTAGTAAAACACTGTATTTTTTTGTTCTTCTTTTTGGTGTAACGCAACTTTGAAATTACCAAATGTTGCGTTTGTCACAGCTCTCAACTAACCAAAATTACCAGTATTTGGATAAGTATTAAAATATAAACTATTGTTTCTTTATTTATGATACTATCACGCGTGCTGTGAAATAAAAAAAATATTCTATTAACTTCATTTTTAAATTATCAGTGAAACGAAATATTTTTATTGCTGCGGAATGATACATGATACACATAAGACTTTTCAACGATATTATTATAAAATATGTATTTATTTCAGACGATACATGGCGATTTTGAAAAAACTTCTTTTTTATTTCATGGTTTAAACCTATATAAATATATATTGATATGATTTTCAAATTATATATATATATATATATATATATATATATATATTGCTGGTTCTGTTATTACATACTTCCAAACTACGGATGCGTGAATAGCTTTGATGGCAATACGTGTTGCCATTCTTTTTTGATATACTTAACATGTTTATTTTTTACGTTTAATGTTTGATCAAAATTCATGTTTTTCACATACATCAATTCATTTCCACCAAAATTGATCGGATGATCTTCGTAGCACAGCGTAGTCAATTTGTAGTCTTGCACTGGCCAGGCATTGTCCAATGCAACCTTAGAGGTTAACAGTCTTTTTATATTGTAATGTTTGACTACAACACATGAAAGATAAACATGAAGTTTAGCACAATTCGAAGTAAAACGAATGCCAATTGAGCAATTAAGTTCAAAGTGAAACGAAATGATATCTGTCATGCATTGATGAATTGGCCATTTAAGCATTGAAAAAAACAATAGCCGAAAGTGTTGGTCACGTTATTATGTGGATGCTCTATAGGTGGGCTAACGCGGCCTCCTGTAGAATCGACTTAACAGGGGGGTTGGGGCTCCTAATTTTGAACCAATGAGAGACCTGCACATTTATTGGCATGCGCAGAGGTATAAATTCAATAGACAGGAGCCACGAACAGATTTTACGTGCACAAATCGCCTTCATGTACATGATCCCACATCAGTCCAGTCGATCGAGGTAATAACTCTCCCATGTCCTGACCGGAGCCATCGCTGCTTGACATTCCATGTTCTAATCACAATCAAACTTTGAAATTTAATTGAACGAAATAATTTCTTTATGATTACAATTATTTTTATTGTTCACAATAATCGCCTCTCTAGTCTACTCTGGATAAATTCGATCTTAATATTTTATGTGAGATAGTTTCAAATGTACTCCATCAAATAATACAAACTGTTTTGTGAAAGAACTGTTATAAAAAAAAAAACATGTGACGATGTTTAATTAGTAAATTTTCAAATAAAAATTATTTAGTTTTCTAATCTGTGTGTGTGCGTTTACTGATTGCTGCGCTTCACAAGGCGTACAAGGTACACTTGGGATTTTGTATATAATATATATAAATATTTTTTGCAGCTTTCCATAACTGAACGTTTACTTTCGTTCTAATTTTAATTGGGATAAGTTTCATGTTTATATTTCATGGTGTCATAGTGAAACAGTACAATATCAAAAAAAAAAACTGTTAATGCTTAAGTAGTGTTAAGTGTAAATGATTAAACATACAAAATAAGAATCAAATAAGAACAAAATTGCAAAAAATAACTGGAGAAACATATCACTTTTACCAATTGAGTTGTTACATCATTTGTGTTTCAAAGCAAACAGCCCAATGCGTGCTATCTCCTTTTTGAGTTTCTGAATATTCTAACACAACACCTTGTATATGAGGCGTAAAGCTGTTTGTGTTGAATGATAAAAAATATAAAAAAAGCTTTCTGGTAGTATCTACTTTTGAAACTGCCACGGGATGTATTAACGTCTGATTATTTATCGTTTCTTTAGTCGTAAAGCGCCGGTTGAAAAAGGATGTATGTGAAAAACACTTGCAATTAGGCGAAATATTTGTTAACACGTTATTGTGATTTAATAGATACTTTTTTAATCCATATCCATGTAATCTAATGTTATCGTTACATAACAAAAGCAATTAAAAGAACATGCAAGAGTCTCAAAAAAAATAAGTTTGTCACGTTAAATACTCATATTTAAATCCTACAAGGTTCAGCAGCCTAAAATAGTTTATTCATTTTAATCTCGTGAAAAAAAATGTCTAACTATGTAATTACGAGTAGATCTGTGCAATTGCAAAAATTGCAAATATGAAGCAAATTCTAAGGCATTGTTTTTATTTTCTTCACTGCCGTGAAACAAACTTCAGTCAGTTAAGTCAGTAAATTTTTAGCAGAGCAATATTATAAAATGCAACTACTTAGATTTTTTTTACATACGACAGCTATTGATGAATGCAATCCTACGTTAATCAATGACCTCAGTACTATCTGTTTGAAAAAATTGAAATGCCTGAAATCTGTGCAAGATGATTTAACCATTTATTTTCAACAAGAGAAGCTTTAAAAATTGTTTGCTATAATGTGCGAAAGTATTTTATAAATATGCTGAAATGCACTTCATTTTGCAGTTTTGTTATTAATGTAAAAATATATTGAACAAAACATGCTTTCTGGAGCGTTCATTTAAATATTTTTGTATCACTCGGAAATATATATGTAGCATACCAAAGTGTTATTGAAAAATTTGTTAACAGTTTAAGGTGAGAAATCTTTAAACAATTATTAGTACTAGTTGTCTGCCAGTGATCGAAATTCGATCATAAAGCATTATTTTTTTTTAAATTTGAGTGTGAATAAAGTTCTTCTGTCAAAGAATATGTCTCACCATTCCATATGCACCGGAGCCTACTAAAGTGACCTCCTTGGCTAAGAGACTATCTGTCTTTAGCGACCACTTTTGTACAATTCCACTTTACAACCACCACACTTTTCTGTGAAGACGGTGTTTTTGTAAAAAGTCTATCATATTTTGCTAATTACAAAGGCAGCTCCAGCGAATGGGTCATCAAGTCATCTCCCTCTACCGACCTTGAATTTCACGCATTCAGTTTGCATTTTGAACAATTTAAGCTAATCTAAAAAGTCTAGTGGCCCCCTCCGAAAATTGAACCAGGAACTATCCTCGGCTAAAGGCCCACTATGTTTGGAGTTATAAAATCTTAAAAAGTCGAATGATTCAAGTCTATTTGCTGAGGCGTACCACTGACCATGTATGAAATCTTGCTGCCTCAATAAATTTGCCCTTTTTTCGAATGATTGTCCTTGAGATTTATTTATTATCATCGCAAATGCAGGTATATTTGGAAATTGAGTTTTTTGAAAGGATATGGTAAAATAGTACCAGAATATTTTCTAAGTGGAATTAAAATTATTTTATTGCCTGCGATTCCACGATGTATAAACTTGATGCGCATTCCTGTTCCATGGACTAATGCTTCCTTTGTATTTAAGTTTCTTATTAGTATAATCAGGTGCGTAGCCAGGAAAAAATTTCGGGGGGGGGATATTAACTGATATGTGTATAAATGGACAGAATCTCATCACTAATCCAAAAATTTCGGGGGGGATATATCCCGATATCCCCCCCCCCTGGCTACGCCCCTGAGTATAATGATGCAATTTACTAACTTATGTGGTGGCAAACTCTGTTATTTTTTTTTAGCCAGGTGCAAATCCCGCCAACTGTTTTTTTTTTCTTTCTGCGAAACGTTTAAAGACTACTTCTGAAACACTGTCTTCCCCCCCCCCCCAAAAAAAAAAGGCGAAAATTTTAATCCGTGTACAAAATAGTATTTAGATACAGAATAAAATAAATACAAAAGTATCACATAGCTGCAAACTCTTCCGGTTTTTCCGGAAGATTTTCCACCACTAATTTTTACTTACGAATTTAAGCTTAAAATAAGTCCAAAATTTTTATGTAAAATAAAACTGTTTGAAGATAGTGATGAAAAATCTTCCGGAAAAAACCGAAGAGTTGGCAGCTATGATATCAATATACTAAAAAGAAATTTGTATGCTTATTGGTTACATAATGGGGAATTTCTGAAAACGTGTGGAATTGAATAAAAATACGAAATTAAATTAAACTTCCAAAATATGGAAAGGGATAAACAACTATGTACTGGAAATCGCTTTAGGTTTGTAAGAATTTCGCGCAGATCACAATTATTTGCCAATTTTTCACTTGCTCCCGGCTAACCGAAAAGAAAAGAAAAGAAAAACCAAACCACTCACAGTCAAAGAATTTAAAAACTCTACTGGATAGTTATTGATTTCACTGTCATCAAAACAATTATTTTAGCGTAGCTACGATGATGTTCTCTATTCATCAGATATTCGACAGAGGCGGATCTAGAAATTACTCAAGGAGGGGCGATTTTGTACCTGAAACAGGGGGCTAGAATACGCAAAAACATTTTATAATTAATTAATATAATCAATTATACCAATTAATGTAATTAATTATTTTGCTGATAAAATCTATATATGAGCGATGATTAAAAAGGACAGAGAGTAGTACCCGAAATACATCTCTTAGAAAAAGGATACATAATTTTCATTATACTTTCATTATATATTTTAACAGATAATAACAGATTTTTGGACTTCGCCCAGAAGGAGGCGATCGCCCCCACCGCCTTTCCCTTGGATCCGCGCCTGATATTCGATTATTAATATTAATAAAAGTTGAATCACCCTTTTTAGGTTCTATTATAACTGACTTAAAAGCATCATAACAAATTATTTAATCGTAGCTACAGTGAAATGTTCTCTATTCATCAGATATTCGGTAAAGCCAACATTAATAAAAGTTCAATCATCATTTTTAGGTTCTATCATAACTGACTTCAATATGTTATCTGAGAGTATGTTTTCGGAAATATTTCCATACACTTCATTTATAATATTATTTTCACTCCTTCTTAATTGCTGAGGTATTTCTTCAATAATATTTTTGGAGAAAATTTGCTTTAGCATACTGCCTGGCGGGAGGTTATGAAGAAATTGTCGAATTGGCGCGTTTCTGAGCAGCGTCTCTTGGATTCCGACCTGCCCAGAACGAACAGTAAATATTATTCTCTGCTTTAAGGTTTTTTCACTGCTTTTAAACATGGAATTTACAAAACTTCGCGCACTTATCGCCGTCTAAAAAAAGTCGTCAAGCACATTTCAGACATTGGCGTATCACCAAACTCGGGAACAATTCCACTTTTTGCAAATTTTGTTGTAATAGTATAACCCTATAGTACTGCTGAAACTAAGTGTTGTTCTTTCAAAATTGACACAACAATGGAACCATCGGCCGACTTGGGGCGAAATACTGCATGCCAAAAATTACTTCTCTAATTTTTTACGGTGCATTAGCATACCACACGAAAATTTTAATATTCGCACAAGCAATTCCATACGAACTTTAACTGTGCCGAATTTAACGGTCATCCTTTAAGGCACTGCGCTGCAAAAGGGACACTAAGGTTTTGCTTAGCGTATTTATTTATACATAGATTCTTGTAGGGTTGACGTATGAAAAAAAATAAATGCTGCAATAACCAATAGAGCGAAGTACAGTTTCGTGTATAAATTAAATATCTCGAATTTTTTCAGAATTTTTTGAAAATGAATTTTTGCTCTTGTTATTCTAAAACAGTAAACAGTTATTCTGATATGTTTTTACCACATTACGATAAATTTAAGTCGTTTTGTTTGGTATGTTGCAGATACGTAACACTGTAGTATAAAGGGTTAAAATACTGTAAATGGCGAAGTTGAAAAAGAAAATTATTTACATAGAATCAGTATGAAGGAACGAACTGCTACGTTAAAAATTGCAGAACAATAACAAAAAAAGTCATAAATGATTATCGAGACCGCTTACTGCAATAGCCAATTTGTCACGAAAATATATTCTAAAAACGGGATATTCCATTATCCACGACTAAACTTACAACTTACTTCTGTTATTTCCTAAAAGGTACTACAGTAAGCCAAATATTCTTTTCACCGATATTCCATTAAGCTAGCTCGAATGCATGCTTAAGGTCAGGCATTTACAATATAAATTTTTCGGAAGATTCAATGAACTATATTACGTAGCTGTTATAAGCTGTTCTCGAGTGATTTGTAAATATTCAAAGTGCGCGTTCTTATTACTCACATCCAGAAACATTTGCAAAAAGCATAACATTCTTACGTAACAAATTTCAGTAAGCATTCCTCTACATCAAACGCGTTTAAATAGAAAATGTGGGGCATTATCCGCAAAGCGAAAATCTCGAACCCCTGAAAAAAAGAACGTGTCAGTACAATTCCAAACGGTTCTACTTGAAGTTAAATGGCATGAAACGGGGATTATTTACTGGTTATAAAGTCGCGAAACGAAAGTTTATTTGCATCTGGAGAGAAATATATACGGGGATTCCGAAAATGAAGAAGGAAATATTTTAGAAATCTTTTCAGAACTGAAAACACTTTCGGGAAGGAAGGAAAAAAAGAAGGAAGAGGATTTACTGGTATTTGAAGTTAATGGCGCTGGGGAAATTGTAATTGAAATATTTTAAAGAAAATGTTTAACACATTTCGAGCATTTTAAACGATTTTCAAAGATATATTTAAATTATACTTTTGTTACAATATAGAAGGTTTTTTTTTTCTAAAAAGTAACTTCTGTAATTAAACTTAACAAAAAAATAACTGTTTTTTTTTATTTTTCGTATGCACAGGAAAATATCTTCTTTTTTTCCCCCATGGAAAAATACATCTAAAGTTAATTGAAAAGGATAATTGTTTTATTATAATAAATAACGTTGTCTTTCATACATTTAAAAATGTAGAAAAAACTATAAATATTTATTATACTAAAATATAGTGTCAAACGTGTATTAGAATTTTTGTATTATATATCTTCCGATCATATCAGAAGTACTTTGTGGTGACACTTGATCTATTTCTGCAGTTTTTAATTAATATTTCTTAAAAATGATGGAGTTCTTTTATGCTGTATTTTTTATAACTTCAGTATTTTCAAGGCATCACATATGAATTGAACCATGTTTTATTTCTTGTATTTCATAAACAGAACTTTAAGAACCTTTAAGAATCTTAAAAACTTTTACTGAAATTGGAATTTTCCAGCGATTGAATTTCATTCAAAACGAACTACTACTTAATTTTGACAAGGAGTTATACCTAGAGTTATCATCATGAATCAACAATGTAAATTATTAAATTCATTCATTTCTTTTATTTTTCACATTTTATCTACCACTTGCATATCTTCAGAATTTTTGTGTTAGAATAGGTACCTCGATTTGGGAGGTTTTTAAGCTAGGCACATAATAGAAGATTTGAAATGGCTTAGAAAATCATTAAACCGTTTTCTTAGTAGTGTAAAATTCCATATGTTGGTAACTTGAATACAGTAAAATATATATCCCTATTATCTGAGAAACTATCATTAAAGTGTTATTTTTTAGCTTCATGTAAGCTGTTCCCTGAGATAGAAAAATGTACGCTCGCCATTATGTTTCTCATTAAGGCTGGGAAACTCACAAAGAAAGTTAAAATGATGAACATTTGGAACTGATCAATGAACAACTGATCAATGAACCCTTAGTAAACGGATCTTATGATAAAAGTTAACCAGAAAGCAGTAGACAAGATAGTGATAATGATGTTAAAAATAAATGTAAATCGCAATGTATTTTACAACATATTATCTAATTTTGAGAGTTGAAAAACTACACGGAGCATTTTTAATGAATTGTAATTGCAAATGTAAATGTGATTTTATAAGCAAACAAAACTATTAGGTGGATGTTCATTCTATAAAATGGTTTTTTACCAAAAATCATTGTAACAATAGTACTACAATTCCTTTTCATTCTATTACACATCGCATACGCCAACTAAACTGAATTTTACAATAATTAACTAAACTGAACGCGATACATATAGCACAATGTAAATTATGTATTATAGATGTGTTCATTTCTGTTAGCCGCACTCGTAAGTAAATAAAACCTAGTATGTGTAACCAGCACTGTTCATTTGTAGCGTTATGATTAAATTTTGAAAGTGAAACTGCAGAAATGTATGTATCCAGTTGCATCGCATTTTGGGGTAATTTTCTGTTTTCTATGCGCTTTATATTATGGAATAATGGTATCGCCAAAATTATTAATAATTTGTCTTTGCACAACTTGTGAATGTAATGGGAAAAAATAAAATATGTTTTATGAATTTTCACAAAATTTGGCATATATCCGTTGTGTTCTGTAAAAGTACATAAAACAAAAGTAAGAAAGAAAATATAAAGAAAAAAAAGAAAAGGAAAAGCTGAAAAAAGCCTTATTATTCGAATAAAAGACTAATTTTACGCTGCTTATACTAAAATATTTAATGCTTCTACATAAACATAACGGTTTGATTTACCCATACTTTCTAAATATTACAAAAAGAATTATTTTTAATTAATACAGTTTTGAGATTTTTCTTTGAGTCAAAGGAATTCTATTCACTGTCTTTTAAATTAGTTATTTAAAAATGTACTTAAAACAAAAAGAGTATTTGCAATCACTTACAAAGAATTTACTTTGCGTGATTCTATAGAAAATTTTCTGACATTAACCGATGCTATTTTTTAATCATTCCTAACATTAGCGAAGTATAAATTAGAGATTAATTTAATTACATTTAGATAAAAAAATCTTTTTAAATTTTGCTTTGCTTTATATAAAAAAGCATAAATCGGCATTTCTGGATTCATAAAAGTTGTTTTACTTTCAGTAAAAGTTTGTTCTAAGGCTTTCTCTCTGTTCTTTTTCTTTTCTTTTTCCTTTTTTTAGAGAGAAAAAGGAACTATTCCATTTTGCACTCCATTTCCTTTGCTGTGATTGAATTTTGGATTCGATAGAAATCACTATTATCTGAATCTTTAGACTTTGTAGGAATTCCTATTGTTCAGACTTTCTTCGTGTAACTATGCATGTTTTATGCATGAACGCGGAAGTTTTTAATTTAGAAAGGTATTGAGAAGACTAAATATTTCTGATTCGGGGAAAGAATATGCAGTGAGACAATAATGCAAATAAATGTCGATCAAAATATTTATTAAATGAATTAAAACAGAAACCCTTAATTTAAAATACAGAAAATCTAGATATATCTCATAATAATCAATTTTTTAAACTTAGGATTGCAGGATTCCATAACGTTCCTACATGTAAAGATTTTTTTTCCACCATCATCGTAACAACATCATCTTTCAATATTACTCTGTTAGTAAATTAACTCAGCGCACTAACCAGGATGACACCCAAGTGTGTGATGCAAGTCACATATCTTTCTGTTCGAAAATAATTTCTTTTTGTTTCTTTTTTTAAATAACAATTATGTATCTCAATTGTTTATCTCCCCACTTCGCTTTCCAGCTTGATAAAAGAAAAGTTACATTTTGCCTTGTGCCCGATACTATACTCAGTGCTAATTCTAGGTGCCTGTGTATCGTCCATGTGTAACTGGTAGTAGGGTTGCCACACTTGTGTAATGGCAATCGCATAATCTGTCATCCCTGCGTTGACGAAATGTGTTTGAGTCTTTAATATTAACTAGTTCGTTTGTGTTAAGTCTATCCGTCTCAAGTTAGCTCTTGTGCATTTTCTTATGAATGGCTCTTTTTTTTCCCAGGTTGTAAAACGCTGGCCCTTTTTATATAAAATATTTTGAAATACTTTTCCTTGCACTTTGTTTCAGAAGGGTGCAATTTCGCGGAACAACGACGTGCTGTGTGGAAAAGCGACGAAATTAGACTCCTCTTGGTTATTTTGGATTTATTAACGTTATGTATTATTAAAACATTTTGACATTATTTTGAAAGAGTTTTTTGGGTTTAATTTGAATATAGAAATGCAGTATTCAGCGAAGTGTTGTCATCACTAGGGTTGTCAAACGTCCCGTGATAGCCGGGACTTCCCGTTTCTGAACTTTCGAGAACACGTCCCACGAATGGTGTGTTCGGGATGCCAAATGTCCCGTTTTTTGCATAGAAGAAGTAATTTAACTATTTGATATATCAAAAGAAGTTATACACACACACACACACATATATATACATATATTGATACCTACTTATAGGTTGTTCTAGTTATTTCTTAAATGCTAAAGTAAAAAGCTTTTGCTTTTTTTTTAAAGGAAATATAAAGTTTTTATTGCTATTGATAGTATTACTTGTTCTGATTATAAAGAAGAGATACATAGGACTCAAAAATAATTAATATTAATTTTTCATTAGTTTTGCCTGATTGTTTTCATTATTTTGCCATTTGTTAACTATGATGCATGTATAATTAAGACAAAGTAAAAGATAATATCCAATAAAACGTATTTAAAATGCATAAATGAAATCTGGCTTTAATTGTTTTTTCTCGTCTTCCTGTAATTAGTAAGCTGGATCTCATATTTTTTAGTCACGTCCCGAATTTCAATCGCGAACGCCCCGTAAATTCGCGAATAAAAGTTGACAAGCCTAGTCATCACTAGGTTCATTTTTGTATTTCTGATCTAGTAGTTTCTAGTAAGGATTACTATCACGATACGTTTTAGAACTCGCCTACTACGATTTCTCTTTGTAAAACCGATAATTCTCCCATTAAGATATCTACCCGGGGATGTTTTTATGGCAGTCAAAAACATGAGGCCATAAACTAAATATTGCAAGAAATTGATAAACTAACACAAAATATCCGTCAAATCAAAGTATATTTGCAATTCGTGCAACACTATGAATAGCTCCTGGAGATAATACTTCGGTAATTTTTACTAGATTAGTATAAAAACGTCAGATTTTTTTTTTTCTACTAAACCATGGAGGATGCAAATTTTATAGTTGAAAATTTCACATGTCATACGAAACATACTTAAAATGCTGTACATGCCTTAGTAATTTGTGAAATTAAATTTGCGTGCTTACTGGTACTCATACTAAAAATGTAGACTTTTTTTCTTTCTCGGAAGTCTATTTCTATAGAGATTTGAAACCGAAATATTTTTCACGGTACGCGGGTGATATGGAAAATGCTTCACTAAAAGTGACTTTCAAAAGGAGATTTCCCTTGCTTCGATGAATATATTTTTTATAACAATCAATATAAAAATACAATAAGTGCAGGAAAAGGTTTTTGAATTATTCATTATTTTTAAAAACACGTGAAAGCACTTCTGTGTATAACAACTTTTGTATTGAAATTCAAAGGATCATTAAAATATAGCAAATAATTATAATAATAATTAATAAATATGTAAGTATAAAGTAAATAATATCATAATCATATTACCTCTTTCAGGCATAGTATAAATGATTCTTTGTTTTAATCAAAGAATTTCAGTGATTTTTATTTCCAAATATTATTTGCGAAAAAAATATTTATTCATATAACTTTTCTTTTTGGACGAGTTAGAAAATTCAGAGGAGAGTCAAACAGAGTTCGCACAAATTTATTAGCAAGAAATTACTGTATTTAGCTTTGCTTTTAGATGACTTTAAACATACATTTCCCCCCCCCTTAATTTAATTGCTTCTGTTAATTACTAAATTACGATTAATACTAAAATTGCTATTAATAGCTTATTTGTCTTCGCAAACATGCTTGTACGGGGTGATCAGAATATGAGTATACTTTGAAATTTTAATAATTCATGGAATAATGTGGGATGAGAGGTAAAAATTGACACAAAAGCTCGCATTACAACTTCAAAACAAAATAGTTCAAAAAAGGGCAGATGGATGGCGCTGAACAGTAAAACGTCAGATAGGAATCGTGCATAAAAAGAGGTGTAATGAGAGAGAGAATCAGGTGCATCAGCAATCACAGCATGTCGATCTTACCAGAAAAAGCACTGCCAATGAAGCTGTAATAACGGGGGATCTGCTACTGCAGCTTTACGGTCCTATCGCCATAGGAAGGGTATTCGAACGATTGAAGATCCTATCACAGGTTCAGTTGTAAAGAAAATGATTTTGAAGTTTGAAGCCATGGAGTGTGTAAACGATAGGTTTCGTACTGGCGGACCGGGCACAAGTGCTAATGCTGCTCAGACAGTTCAGGCTGAAATGGAAATTGTAGCGGGTTCGTCTACGCATGCGGAAGTCAGCGCTTGAGCAATCTCTATGCGTGAAGCTATTGTTGAGGAATGAGCATTTGTACTGAAGAGCATCGTCTTTGCTTTGTCAAAATTTGTTATGCTGATTATTACTTTTCTTATCACATGAAGTGCCACCTGTCCGTTATTTTTTGAACTTTTTTTGTGATTGCACTAAAACTCCATGCCACTCCAAGAATGTGTGTCAATTTTTAAACCTCTCTACCAACATTATCCCGTGAATTATCATTTTTTCAAATGTATACTCATATTTTGATCAACCTGTATACACGTCACTCTGTGACTTGGTGACTTGTTCGTCGCAGATAGACTGCGGCGATGGGCAAATAGCTCTCTGAGGTGGTTTTTGTCACGTCGCATTGTGACCATTATGGAAATCACAAAGAGAGACAAAACACTCCCAGGTAGCACATAACGGTTTTAAATGTTGGCGTTTGGTTGCAATGGTTGCATATTCGTTAAGTTGCAGATATTCCTATTTCTGACGTAGCAGAAACGTTGCTTTTTCGTTTCAAAGGTTGTATATTGGTTACGTTGCAAATATGCCAAACCTGTGACGTTTCAGAAACGTTGCGTTTTGGGATTCATTTTACCCTGCTCTTTTTGTTGCGAAAATTTTGTTTTTAAAACCAATTTGCAACCGTTTCATATTAGTCCATTTTTCCATGTTTAGGACGTTTTGAAAACGTTGAGTAATGGTTGCATTTTGGGATATTTAAGAGAAGCATGCGAACTCCATGTTACCTACTGCAAGGTCAAGTCACTATCCAGCTCAGTCGCTTGTTTAGTCCGCCATTACAAAACGGTGTGCTGTTCTACTGCCTCAAATGTCGATAGAAAAGTAAGTAAATGATAATATTATTGTAATGATTGTATTTCTCCTAACGATATGTGTTTACTTGAAGAAAGATACGCGTAATGGATAATCTTTATTCATGAAGGCTGTCTTTAAAATAGTTGCCCTTATATTCTTATGCATAATGCTTGTCAGAATGCCGTGTTGAGCAAGGCAAAGTATATTTTTCAGCTCGTCGTTGTGTCATGTAGTTAGCCTGTATCTAAGAAAAGTAAAACAAGTTTTTAAAATAAACAAGGCTCTCCATCTCTATTTCCTACATCAGCCTTAGAATTTTTTTAGGGAATGTTCGACCATAGCTCTCAAAGTCAGAGCAGTTTGTTCTCTATTATCTGTTGGCTGATAATCATACAATGTTTTCAAACGCTGTGCAACTTGTTCTATACTATCTGCGGCCACACGTTTTCTCTTTCTGGGAGGCATTACCAACGATGCCTCTTTCACGTTTAATTATTCATTCAAGAATGTTATTATTGCTACGTTGCTTACATGAATTTAATAAACGGAGCAAGTTAAATCACTTTTAGAGACGCTTATCAACAGAATAACGCAAAGCCCATAAAGAAATGTAGTGATCGTCTGCTGATCTTAACATCTGGAAATATGAGAATGTGTTCCAGAGTTCTTATGCTGATTCCAGTGTACTGTTTTTTTTAATACAATAATAATGCCTGTTACTCGGAAACGTTTTGGAACGGAAGGAATGAATCCTCTGCAGTTTTAACATCTGTCATTTTGAATCGTTGTTATGAAAACCTTTGAAATAATTAGCAATACTGTTTTATTTAATTGTTTTTGTTTTCATATTGCACGTATCTTGATCCGATTACTGCTTTGTTGCGATAAAATAATGGTATTTTATTATGTAGTTCGGATTTTTAAATTCATTATATGTGGTAAATTTATATATCGTAGAATACATTTTATAAACATTTCTTAATATCCTCAACGATCTGTGCTCCTTTCATATTTAAACAACAAATATAAATCATGCTAAACGCATCGATTATAAAACTTTCTAGTACAACGTAACCTTTTTTTGCGAAGATCACCAAACTTGGCAGCATTTCCCGAGTAACCTTAAGAAAGCCTTTTATTACTATTAATTTAATTTTATGATAATTCGTAAAAAGGTTACAAGATATTTCCAATTTTATAATGAAGAGTAAGCTGTCATAGACGTCCATTGTGTCCAGCCAGCTACAAACTTTGTTTACTCTCAAATTTTATTATATAAGATCACTCACACAATATTTCAGGTTGGAAATCATACTTAATGCTTATTTTCCCCGTTAACAATAGTGTTCAGTAAAGTTTTATTTTTCTCAGTTCGATCAATGTCGTAAATAATTTCACTCTTATTGATGAAAATAAAGCAATAATTCAACAACTTAGAAACTATTTTGTAAAATCTTATCAATCTAGATTGATACCCGAGTTCAAAGACAGTATTATGTTGTTGAGGAGTAGTATAACACTGAGTATGAATCAAACTTTAAATTTAAAGAGCAAAAAGTAAAAATTTTGTTATTTATACAGTCCGTGGTGTTTCAGAAAAGTTTATTATCCTTGATATTTGGACATGGGATATAAAAGATAAAAGATTGGGACAGGGGGTCTGGACACCTTTAGTTTACGCGCAAACGCTAATCACAGACAATTACTCATATTTTGAATACATCGCTCAAAATAGCATACGGTAAAAAAATTTTAATTGTGTATAAAATTTGGACACTTTATATTAAATTTTCAAAGATTATATTAATTTTGCAAATTTTATAATTTAGTCTTAACACACACTACTTACTCTTTTAAGAATTTAAAAATTTTTAGTGCTATTGAACATTTTCACTAGATAATTATTGTAAAATTTACTCAAAATCAAATTTTATAGGAAGAATGAACTTCACCTCCCATTAGCAGAAGCCCTTCCCTGAGAAAGCTACAGCTACGCCAATGTGTGTTGAATAGAGTATACGACTAGAGTGTGTTGACTAGAATATAGAGAGTCTTAACCAGGCTCTCATATGAGAGGTATGTATCACAGGTGCTACTACGTTCTTGTTACTAATTTCAATTCAAAATATGAGCTTTTGTTTTGCATTTCAGAAAACTGCGTCGCTATTCTGCCTGTCAAAAAAGGGAAACTGAAGAACTTCCGTGTACTAATTCTCTTAAGATAACCGTAAATACATGTATTTCCAGATCTGGCAATTTGTGTGGCTGTGGAATACGGAATTTACCCATTACGAATATTCCAGCTGATGTGATGGTGTGTTGTGTGTATTAAGATGGTGTGTTGTGTATAATAAAGCAAACCTGCACGAGGGGTATCTGCCTAAGATGAGGGTTCTAACGCTTATTTGCATTACCGACCATTAAAAAACTGACCAAAACTCCTGGTCAATTAGATCGACAGCCGTGCGATGGGGCCCGAATCCAGGACTTTCACACTTTCGCCATCTACCATTTTGAGTGCCTTATCCACTTAGCCATGGTGGGGCGTGGAATTAGGAAGTTTAGATTATAGTTGAAGCATGTGCAGGACCCTCTACCCCAATGTGTTGAAAAATAATTTCTTCTTGTTTTATGCAGGAGTGATATGAAGTAGTCTAGGAAGATGTATTGGCATAACGAAGGTTATTTGTGCCCATTATAGTCCTTCAGTTTACCGCCATATTCTTTCTAAGTCTAGGAGTCCCGCCCCCCTCCATTTCTGTCCTTTAATTTGTTCCCCTATTCTTTTTAAGTTTAGATGTCCTGCCAGCCCCATCTTTGTTTTTAGTTTGATGCCTGAGATAGTCTGCCCCTTCGCCCCACTCTTGCTACGTCACTGGGATAATGATGGCTAACCCCATAATTGAGTTTATTGTGATGAAAACATGTTAAATTGCTTTCGGAATTAAAGAACAAAGATCGTTTAACTAGGATCAAGAAACATGAAAATTTGCATAACTATAAGAATAAATGTAAATTGTATTAACAATAAATAATAGGAAAGGGTTGTGTAAAAGCAGTCACCCTCCCCCTCCCCAAAAAACTTATCTATATTTCTAATTATTGTTTTCGCATTTCTTATAGGTTTTATGGCTAAAAATTGAAAATTTGGAGATGCTGATGAAAAGTTATGAAAGAAGACATGGAATGCATTCTAAATTTCGACTTTGTACCACTGAAATGTGAAACAAACAGAAAAACATTGCTTGAATATATGTTCCAATAAAAATATTTCATGGTTTCTTTTTGTATGGAAGTAAACTTAGTTACTTATTACAGAAAAAAATATAGTAAGGAGTTAATGACATTAGCAGTTGATTGCAATCACTAATATTATTGTTGATATCTTTTCTTTTCATTTTCTTTTTGGATAACTGATTCTTACAATTTAAAATAGCATTACTTATTTTAAAGATTCAGATGACTATAAGATGATCATAACATATACTTTTTCTTTTCATTTTTCGGATAATCGATTTTTATAATTTAAAATAGATTACTTGTTTTAAAGATTCAGATGATCATAACTTAGTGAGTGAACATTAAGTGTTTATAGATGACAAAGCATGCTGATTGCAAAGTGAAATTATACAAAAGTTGGGATATATACCGATAATACCGTTACCAGGCTTCACGGTATCTGAAAGAATATAGCATGTATGGGATCCTTTAATATGTCGCGGGCTAAACTTTAGGATGTTAGCGAAGTCGCGGGCAGTATAATTGGGATTTATATGGGATTTTGATTGGTTTATATAGGTTTTGATATGTTCTAAGGCCGGATGAAAAGCCGTGGCGGGCCACATCTGGCCCGCAGCCGGAGATTGTACATATGTGCAATATGGAGTAAAAATTTTATAAATTCCTGTACATTTGTATAAACACGTGTTGAAATAATGCAGCCTCTGTCGAAAATATGTTAATAGAGACTAAGGAGAACTGAATACTACAGATTCTAATTGACACAAATATATCTATAAAAAAGCATGAATATTCAGTTGTTAATTCTAATTCTTTTTTAGACATTTCTATGATTAAGTTTCATAATTGTTAATTCAAACCATTCTAAAAAGATGTTCTCAACATTTAACTCGCATTAACAAGTTAGAATTTCCAGTCTACAAATCATTGTGAATATACTTTTCAGGGCATTAGATAAGTTGCAATAACAAAAAGAAATCGGTCATGCTTCCATATTTGTAATTATTTTACTAAATTTTAGGTATTATGCGTAAACAGTTTTATTGTGAAATTTCTAACAAATCATGAACAATTTTTTAAAAACTTAAGTCGTCTAATAAATTAGAATTTTCAGAAATACCTTTTCTTAATCAAAACTTTCCTTTTCTTAAAAAATTCCCTCTCCCCCACCTGTCCCCTAACCAAAATGGTTTATTACTTTAAAATCTAAATATTCCAAATATGGGGGGCAGGGTATTTATATCAATATTAATGTATATATTGTACTTAGTTTATACTATATATTTATATAAATACCCCCACTCCCATATTTCTAATATTGGAATATGTTTTTTAAATTTTAATTAACTATTTTTGTTGGGGGGGGGGGTACTTTTTCAAAGAAAAACATAAGGAAAGTTTTGATTAAGAAGAAATGTTTCTGAAAATGCTAATTTGTTATGGCGACTTAAGTTTATGAAAAAACGTTCATGATTCGTTAGAAAATTTCAAAATAACATTTTATGCGTACTATCTAAAACGTGGATAGTATGCATCATAGTTCGTAAGTTGTAAATCAAGTTGTAAATTAAGTTGTAAATCTGAAAGTATCATCGATTTCTTTTCGTTATTGCAACCTATCTAAAGCGTTGAAAAATGGTGGCGAATTGCCGTTGTTTAAACGCATTTAAATCGTTGAAAAATGGTCGATAAATAAGCGTACTATGATTTCTGCTTCGGTTTAAAAATGGTAGGAAATGGTTGCTATATAGGCACATTATCGTTTCTGCAACGGTTCTAAAACGCCATTTAGTACGCCCGTTTTAACGATTTTAAAACGTTTGAAAATGGCGGCAAAATAGGTACATTATCGTCTTTTTTTCGTTTCGGCAAACGTTTATAAAACGTGTTAAAGAATGGGTGTTAAATCGGTGGAAAGCGATGACACATTTGCGAATTCATTGCGTTACAGTTTGACGTTTTTGCAACGAAAGACGATAGTGTTAGCAACGTTTTAAAAACGGAAGCGTGCTACTTGGGCTGCCACATCGCTCTGAAACATCGCACGTTTATCACTTACTGACGTCAGATTGTCACTAATTATCAGTTAAACTGTGATGTCATTGTGCAACGTCACATGCTCGAGTAGAAGGGGCGTCACAGAAGGCATACATTTGTATCATATTTGTGATGTGATAAACGCGACAATATGTATCGCTGCCAAAACGTCACTGCTAACATGATTGCTGTATGGATAATAAACACAAGATACATTTTAATAAGAGTGTGAAAATCTTATTTCAAAATTCATCCAATGAGTAATTATTTCCTAAGGAATTCGCACCCAAACTCCATTTTGACAGACAATTTTTAATAAATCGGGACCGTGTCTTTCAGAAATTATGGGTTTTCAAGTGAAGCCTCCTAATCAGGGAAATGTCATTCATTAAAATTAGGTTATGTAAGTTGAAGGGCTGCCATGAATTCTCATTAACTTTACGTAATTTCATACAACACATGCTCGTTAGTTTCTAAACTGATTTAAAATTTCACTAAGTGGCCTGATTCGGAATGAAGTTATTTGTTACCGAAATGCATAAAGTCCTTTTAAGTTCTATTCAAATTAAGATTAAGGCGTTGGACATTGGCAGTTAATGATGACCCTCTTCATCATAGTGGCAATTCTAATTACGTTAAATGGCAGAAGCATTGAAGTATATTAAATAAGGTGTCAATACCTAAGAACAATTATCACATTTGCATTATATAAGATCAAAATTTTTCTATATTTATCTTGGATATGTTAATAACCATGTACTATACTTTCGTATTTCCAAATACTAATGAACTCAAAAGATATTAGTTAATTATTTTGTAGACTATTTTGACATGTATACACTTCATTCGTCATGAAATATATTATGTATAATTATGCTCCGTTACATTTAATTACTAGTATGTGGGATATCCATATTTATATTTTAATTGTTTAAGTGAATCAATATTAGTACATTAACCGTACATTAAGGTGTATAAAAAAAACCTTTTTCCAAAATATGATTACCTTTAGAGCTATTTTTTGGCTAAATTGACTCAATAGGTAGTGTGGCAAATTTCAGTGCTAGATACAAGAAAAATTTACAAAAATTAATATTTTTTTATAAATTTCTGAAAAATTTGCATTCCCCCCCCCCTTTAAAAAAACTTAGGTCCAGTGTGGCAACTAATACCCTCAACCAATCTAGTTGAAATTTGGCACAATTTTTAATGAATAATCTTTTAATATTTTTTGAAAAATAAATGGAAAATATAAATAATGTATAATGGTGATAACGTAATTTTGTCTTTGCAAAATTTTCCACAGGAGTATTCAAAATTAATTCAATATTTTTAAAACATGCATGAGAGTTGTTTAAACCAGAATTAGTTATTAAATGTCAATACAATCGTTGTGATATTTCACGTTTCACATTAGGCGAAGATTCTAACATTAGAATAATAACACCTTTGATTATTGCATGTATGTTACTTCAGTGAGCTTAAAAGATACAGAAACTTTTAAAAATTGCTAATTTTTACTAGGGATGAATCAAAATAAAAACGTGTCTAATAAATCAAACCAATAATTGGCCTTTGGAGACTTGATTAATTAAACTTTATTTGACGTAAACGCACAGATAGGATGAAATAGTAAACCGTATGTACAATTTCCTTGAATTATCCGTCACTTTTTTTTAAACTTACCATTTAAAAAACAAATAACTGTAAATAGAAAAATCACCACTTTTGAGTTAGGAAAAACAAAGCATTCACTCCTTTTTTTTTCATCTTCATCTGACCTCAAAATAATAAAACTGAAGGACAAAAATCAAATCACACTTTGCACACATTAAAAACTTTTCGAACCCCGTCTTATGTAGGCATATAGTACTAAAATATAAGAAAGAAGACAAACATACAAACAGATATATAAACTAAAATTATAATGAAAACAATTTTTATACATAATTTCCAATGTAATAATGAATGATATTAGCTTTATAATGAACTTTAAAACATTTATTTATTTCGATTTCTGACATACACATTTTATAATTCATCTTCAAGTAATTTTCATTCTATAAACTTGATATTTGAATTTAACACTAGAGAACTCCCACCTGAACAATGGAAATTTGACTGTCCTTCTTTAGGAAATTAAGAGTTTTGAAAATCATCATCTTTTCAAACAATCAGTTTAGCTTAATGTCATGATGCACAGACGAAATTATCAAAAATTGCATTTTGTCAACAGATCACATATTATTGACCTTCCGTATATATTTTATTGTTGCAACACTCAGTTCTAACCATTATAGACGTGAGTGTTGGAATTTTTTGTAGCTAGAAAAGGGCAGATATTATATTCAAATATCACTGACGAAACGATCGTCATGGTATATATCTTTTTCCTGAATAACTTTTTATAAGGTTTATAAAATGGTTTTATCTTTTAACAGCAATTTCTCCATGAGCTGCAAATCGTGTACCATAAAAGAGTTGCAGAAACAAATGACGATTGCAGTTTTTCCGAAAATGCATTTTCCGGAGACTACAATTTCCGAAATATTAACTTAATTTTTGGATTTGTCACTAAATTTTTGAACCCTAGTCCAAAAATTAAGTTACAAAATCTACGATTATGTGGAATATGAAGGACTGATATTCACCTATGATCTGACCAGCGAGGTCGCCGAACCTCCAAAGCATAGAGCACTTGTGGCATAGGTTACGCAGCCAAGAAAATTTTCAGCGGTGGAGGGGGAAGATAGGATTTTTCAAAAAAGCTTGACTACCGAGATTGAAATATAATTAACAAAATATTTTAAATGTTCGGGAGAGCTTCAGGCTCCCCGTAGATCACCTCATGGTTATGTCTCTGTATGGAATGCTTTAGGAAGAGCCATTGCATTTCGAAAACCACTCCAAAGACCTTTTATGCGTTAAAATCGGCGCTTTTGGAATAATTGGGATGACTGAAACAATTGTTGATCAATAGTCTCTATGAGTGATCGGATTGTATAACTGCACTAGGTGGCCACATCTATTAATAGATGAAGTAATAAATAATTATGGTATATGCATTTTCATGTGCATACCAGTCTACATTAAGCTCCTGTATAAATATATTTGGTTACCACTTCTCGCCTTACAGCATGAGACATTAGTACACCAGATTATCATACATTAAACCCCTTTTTTGTTGAAAGATTTCATTTTTTATGTTCGTATACTATTTTGGAAACCACTTTTCAAGATGAATTGTAAATCAGTATGAAAATAGTTAACGCATTCAGAAAATTTATTTTCATCGTCATCGTCATTGAAAACAAATTATATTTGTTATGTCAAGATACATTTATTTTCTTCTTTACCACCTTGAGACCTTTTATTCAATTCATGTCATTTCCTTCTACAGATATTAGTTTCACGTGCCATATTTTAATAAGTCATTCCTTTTTGCCATTGAAAAAGCATACAAAAAATAAATTAATAAAAAAATACTCATCATGATTATTATTAACACCCGTACCCGTCTGGTGACAAGTTCATTAAAAGGTTGAATATTTTCGTCATTTTTTGACATTTCAAACCTTTGTTAGATCCCTAAAATTAACTTAAGAAATCTTAAACTAATAAGAGCGGTTGACCCATACTCTTCAAAAGCTGTTTTTGTATAGCTTTCACACTATATTCATGTTTTCATGTGAGTGTTTGCACTTGGTAAAAATGCATGTGCACACACACACTCACGTACACATGTATAAGCAAAAACATCTGTTTTTATGCGGAAACTCAAAAAAGTTATCATCTTTACAAAAGGATGGGTACTGTATAGACATTTAATGTAAATAAAATACAACGTCCATATTAGTGATAATTAATCACATGTAATTCTAAAGGGAGAAAACTGTATGTGAAAAGTATTCCTTTAATGAATAGGAAAGAAAACATTAAAGGCACTCTTATTTCTATAGACGTTAGTGTTTCTGACAGCAACTGTTACTATGTTATTACTTTTTCTCGTCTTTAGTTAATGTGCATTCTTTTGGTGAAATTGGCAACTTGTCAGCCATTTTTCTATAAACATAAAAGAAATTATGGAAATAATATAGAATTCGCTCTTTAATTTCAAAACTGTTTTAAGAGTAATTTTTCCTTGATCTAAGTTTTAAGATAAAATTTATTGGTTTCTGAAATAATTTACTAGTGTAGTTATAAATCAAACATGCAGAAAGAAATTTTATGTTTACTATCCGTACTGTTTTATATGAACAAAAAAAAAACTCTAATTAAATAGAGGTTACCTTCTAACAAAAACCCCCTCTCAAAAAAAACCTCTAAATAAATAGAGGTTAAACCTTTATTTATATTAATTTCTTAAATAAATATAAATATGTTTTATTACATTATATTATAAAATTCCGATATAGTGCTGTAAAAGTAACGACAAAATGAGTATCCGTATGTATTTGTTACTTAGATGTTCGCTATTCGTTACTAAGTATTCGTTACTCGTTACTTTCGTTACTACTAATAGAATCGGTAATAGGGTGTTATATAGTGCCCCATAACAACACATCCGGGACAGTTATGGGTTGTTATGGGTATATGCCGCCCATACATAAACCCATAGCAAAACCTAACCAAAAAGAATTTTTTTTAGCGAAGTTGTACAAAGTTGTATTTAGAGCTTATTTTCTCTGATTTACAGATTGTTTTTATACACATTTAGGGTTTTATACAATGCTAAATTATCCGAATTACTGAGTGCACATAGAAATCTTCCAAAGACATATGCCATTCTTTTCTTTTCTCAAACTCCCCCCTTTTTTTAATTCTGAACGCTGGTTTAACCTGTTCATTCTTATCATAAAAAGTGTAAAGGAAAGCGTGTGACTCGTGTTTTTTCTGGGTTGCGGGTTCTCGAATACTGAGATCCAGGGATTGGGCCACATATATAAAATTCACAGGGCAGGGGATATCAGTATGATATCAACTACTTTGAGTTTCTACAAGGATAATATCTTTATTATTTGTGAGTTCTTATTTCATATCAAAAACTTCTTTTGCTGGATCATTTTTCGAAGTAAATTAAAAATTACCATATTTTAATTTAAAATTGTTTAATTCAGTGAGAATTATCTATTTTTAAGATATTTCCAGTTCTATTTCTGCACTTTTGGTATGAAAGGGGTTAGCCCCTTCTGTGGGTGCATATATGAGAGCATTCTTTAAACAAAAATTATCACTCCTTTCATACAGAAAGAATGGTTGCACCGGATTATGCGTATTCCATGAGTTCATGGAATAAAATGTTCCATAAAATAGGGCAGATGGCCCCCTAAACACCGACATTTTAGTAACATACTGAACTTTATTGAAATATTTTAATACCAGTGGCTTACGCAGGAGTGGGCATAGAAATCCCGGGTCGCTCCCAATTTTTTATATATTTTTTAAACAATTACTTAAAAAATGTGTTTAGGTTTCCATGCTAAATATTTTTTTTAGTTCCAAATAATATTTTAAATAATAAAAATGTGTGAATTCGTTTACTTTATAAAAATATTTTTTTAAAAGGTGTATTTAAATAATTTTTTATTTATTACTCATTTCGATTCTAGCTAAAAAAAAAGAAAAAGTTAAGTTCGCAATCCTGCTTCGGAACCACCCTGAAAGAAAGAATTCTGATTGCACCACTATTTAGTACTAAAATGTTAGAAAGCCCGAAATTAGCACCCCTTACTAACATGCTTCTCTTATATGTATTGCTCCTCTACAATTATAAGAACACCCCCTTCCCCCCCCCGCAAAAAAAGAGTTCAACTGCGCATAATAACATACTATACACCGGATCGTATCCCCCCCCATTGTACGACCCATATCAATAGAGCAGCAGATACTATTCCATCTCCATAACTGTAACGAAACATACGGATTCTTCCAAACCTCATCAAAACGATACCATTCGGCGCGGCACAAACGAGTTGCAACCAGAACATACTACTACTCAAATACCGAAACTGATTTTTCCCTCCCAACAGCGAGAATCCATAATACTTCCGGTATCTAGTAACGGAAAGGAACATACTATTACTCAAATACCGAAATTCATTTTCTCCCTCCCGCAGTCTTGTATTCGAAGTTCGAACCTTGTCGATCCGAAATGCAAACTCGAAAGTCATTTTCCCCCTTGAAACCGCGATCCGATATCCAGTAACCCCAGTAACAAATAACAGAAGATATTAGTACTCGATTACTGGAACCCGTTTCCCCTCTAGTTCGCCTCGCCTGGCAGTCTGTATTCGAAGTTCGAAGCTGCTCGATCCGAAACATCTTCGGAATGAGTAGTAACGATATCAACCGAAAAGTAACAATTCGTTACTTCGAGTCTGAGTGATTATCCGTATCTTAGTACCGAATACATGCGGTTTGCTTCAGCTCTATTCCGATAAGCTTCTAAATCTATTGCTTTTAAATTATGGATTGTAATTTAAAACAAATTAATGTGTAGGGGAGAATTGTATTGAATGGGTCATGGGGTTGAAAGAGCCACTACCGTATTAGACCAAATATAACGCGACCCCGAAATTTTTCATAGGAAAAATCCTATATTTAGGCAACGAATTCACCGCGAGTCAAAAAACGGAAATGATCAGTCAAAAAATGCCATGTTATATTCGGGTCAATGTGGTAATAGTATCTGAAAAAAGTATTTACATTAAATAATTTTAGGTGGTGTTAATAGATAGAACTATATACGTATAATTACAAAAATGTACTGAAAAACTGAAAACATGAAATAAAAATTGATAATCCAGAGGCAAGAAATTGTAAAAAACAGATCTGTCAAAGCTAGAGAGAAGTGGGAAGACAAGCCAAGTGAGATCACGTGGGCGTAAGCCTAACTGTTCGATCTCAAGCAATGAAGTGGAGATGGAGTGGAAAATTGAAATGGAGTACTCCAATGGAGTCCTTCCATTTTCTTTCCGTTTTCCTTTCGACGTCCAAGATTACAATACTTCCATTTAGAAAATGTGTGTCATCAGTATGATCAATGACAATCCAAAAAGATAAAGGACTGAAAATAATTTGTTATTATAGGGGAGCTACTTCGTTATATGGCATAGTTTTAATTTTATGGTTGTTTTCCTACTGAAATTTTCACTATAGGGAGAAAATCGTTTTGGAAGACTTAGTTGTAGGATGATTCTGCTGCATTTATAGTCTTATTTTGATAGAGAATACAATTTTTTTATAGTTACGTAGTTGAAAAATTTAAGTATTTAGACAAAATGAGCCCATTATCTATTAAAATTACTTTAAATGGCTATGCAAAATCCTTAATCATATGCTATGAATTCCTAGAATGAAGTTTACTAACTAGTACTTTAATTAATGAAGTTAATTCTATAGGAGAAAATTATGTGCGTCATATATTCAAAGACTCTTTGTAAAAGTATTTTATAACGCTTCAAAAGTTTCTTATTTAACATTATATGCACTTAGAATAATTGTTTAATGCGTTATATTAACGATGTCGATGCTGAAATTACACTTCTATCTATCTCTCTGAAATTACTGAAATATTCAATAGTTTCTACGTAACCAGTCACATTAATCCACACATCATCTTTCAGTTACATCGAAGTATAGAAGAAAACCAAAAAAACTACACGCTCGTACATCTACTTTTTTTAAAACATAAAAATAACTTTCGGATCCTTAACGGCGTATTTGACTACATTACAACTCTTATAAAAACTTACTTCTATAGATCCTGTCAAAATTTCTATAAACAGGTGATTTATGACTTTATTATGCAATGTTTCCTTTCCAAAGATTATACATAAGAAGGAAAAACTTCTTCACAAATCATATTTTCATCAATCGGGTCTTACCTTACCCATCACATCTCTACTGCCGCAGACCAAACATTAACTCATACTCCATTAAGAGTTCCGTAAAAATATCCTTCGGATTTCTCAAACTTAACTATAATAAAAGCAATCATGCTGTTGACACTTTTATTTCAAATTCGTTTCAGCCTGAAAACCAATTTTTAAAGTACTTTTTCTCCCCACCCCTGAAAAAAAAGTGTTTTTGAAAAACATTTCTTTGGCAGAAATGCTTTGACATGATCTTAACGTAAAAATCCATTAATCATAGTTTCAATCTCGTGAGACTCAGAAGTAAAGTATGGAAGTCAAAAGTAAGTTATATAATTGATGTGGTAAATTATTTAATTTTGATATTCTCATAACCTCTCGGTGTTTACGAAATTAAATTTTAAAAAATATATCCATTAAAGCAGTAATATGTTTATTGTGAATTACATCAGTATACAGTGTGTTTCATAAAAATAGGATTAAACATTATGTGGTGATAACACACATTCAAACAATCAACTTTCTTTGAAGAATACATGGTTGGAATTAGAATGCAAAGGCTGTAGAAGGCGTAAAAGGTGATGCTGTTGCAAGAAGCAAACTACAGATAGAATGAGTGAGTTAAAAAAACAGGTTTAATGACATATGATTACAGTAATTGTACAAAGCAGTAAATGGCAGCAACTAAACAAGCGACACAATATCGAAGATAAGATGTGCAAACACTCTAAATTACCCCGTATTTATTAAGCACTTCCCCTCCAGCAGCGGCCCGAAACTTTGGCGGCAAGTTCTGCTGAGTGAATAGGAGTTTCATACATAGGGGCCATCACCTGGCCCCCTAAGAAGAGAACGAGACATGAAGATCTAAGTACACGTAGGCCAAGCTACAGAACCCCCTCTTGTTCAAAAAGATTACGTCCATATAGTTTTACACCTCTCATACATATACATACAATGGGCTGTTGCTACATTCAGCTGGAACCACATTAGCTGCCAGTTCTGTGGAGAATTTAACATGTTTCGCAGCACCTGTTGCAGAAACGTGAGATGACGTATTTTTCACCGTGAAGGCGTTGGCAAAGAGTATAACGCCCGAGTAGGTTGGTCACTAAACTAATCATCAGCAAATATTGGCACAAAAGTTCAGCTGATTTCTATGCAGATAAGTAGCATGTGGAATGGCATCTGCACATATATGTTGATTGTGCTGAGACATCAATTTAGTGCCGAGCCTCACCATGGCACAGTGGTTGTATCCTGAAAATGGTAGACGGCCGAAGTGTGAAGGTCCCGGGTTTGCGTCCCATTGTGGGGCTGTCGACCTAATCGTTCGGAGTTTTCCAATGTTTTATCTAAAACTACTATAAATACGGTTAGGACCCCTTAGAAAGACCCCACGGAGGGCACCCCCCTAGTGTTGTCCTTCTGACGTGGATTTATAAGCGGGTTTCAGGCCAATCACACAAGATCCGAAATACATGTCACACATAGAAACAAATCAACTTTAGTGCCCTGTAAAGCCTTTGCGTTCATTTTCGGTCCATGCCTTCTTCGATGAAAGTTGTTTCTTCCAATGCGTTTTACCACCTCTTAAAGTTTAACCCAACTTTTATGAAACATCTTATAATTACTATTAATGATGCTGATTAAACGGATTATTTATTTTAAAATGTGTTTAAGCTTCTAGAATAACCGTTGAGACTTCAGAGATGTGAAATTAATTGCTTAGTCAAAATCGGTTTACATAGATATCGAAATTTATTTAGATGAAATCCAATACGCATGACACTACAAAATAGTTAACTAACTTAAAATACATTAAAAAGACCAACAGGAAACTTTCATGTGGTTGCTAGTGTCCTGTGTCTAATCGCGAGATTATCTATATAAAGGACGTCGAAGGGCACAAATGGAGCGGTTTCCATGTTAGTGGACTGCAGTCGGAGAAAGAACAACTTAGCTAGTATAGTAAAAATTGAAACAGACACACACATACAATTTATTTAAACGGAATAATTAAGTATTTTTACGCGTTCGCTACATATGAAATTACATCTTCCATGATATACATTTAATAATTCTAAAAGGCTTTACATATGATTAGCTTCTATGTTATTGGTTTTAACTACACCTAAGAATTGACGGTTACATTTTTTTACGATTACTTTTTTTGTTAGAGATGCTCTATACAAACGAAATTAATTTCTCTCAAATCATTTTCTGCATTTCTTTCTTCTGTAATGTATGTTTTCCTTACTTATTATGATCATATCTCAAGAAAACTGAAATATATATATATATAGAGAGAGAGAGAGAAAGATTGATTCAATATGCTGCCTTCGAGCTCTCTTTCGAAATACTCTTATTCTTATCAGCACAAATAATGTTAAGCTTTATTCGAAACGTGTTCTAAGAATTCTTCTGCAATGAATGTTTTTAACTTGCAATTGATGACAAACATGCTGAAGTTTGCTATTCCTGCGTTATTAATTAGGAAATATCCTCCTGTGTATAAATTTCTTAAAAACTGCTTCAACTTTTGTAAGTAAATGATACAAAAATTTGTCTTGCATTGTTTGCCTGATATTATGAACGGTAACTTCTGCTATAAACAGCATTTTGCATCTGAAACAGTTGAGCTGATTGCCACCAAATATTACTTTTATATGGACTGTAAACGAGATGCGATCAAGGAAGATTTATAAAATGTATTTTTCAAAAAAAAGTCCAATAGTTGGCATTTTGTGTGGTGAAATTAGCTCAAAAATGAATAAAGATAGTTAATAAATTCTCGAAAACTATTCAATGAATTTTGAAAGGATCATTGCCAAATTTCCTGTTTTTAAAGAAATGAGCTATCTAATATGTATTATTTATATATTTATTTTTTTAATTCCTTAAAGTTATCTCATTTATAGTCTATTAACGAATTTTGGTTACAATTCGTTTACTCGGTTTAGCTATAGAATCTTGTTTAGAGGAGAAATTTAAATATAAACATCCTGTACTATAGGATTACCACGTCTTCCATGTCGCGCACGCCGACCTAACCATTCGCAGTTTTCCGTGGTTTTCTCCGAGACTTCGCGTAAATACGGGTTAGGATCCCTTGGGCAATCCCCTTTAGGCCTAGATCCCTCGAGCAGATAATTGGCCTTAACACCACACACAACACAGAGAGAGACACATACATAATACATAACATTCTAAACAAGGAATGCATTCCTAGAAATAAAGATGGAGAACGAAATAGTAAATTTACTTCAGTAATAGTAATAGTAAATTTACTGTCAGTAATAGTAACTGACAGTAATAGTAAATTTACTGTCAGTAATAGTAACTGACAGTAATAGTAAATTTACAGTCAGTAAATAGTAAATTTACTGTCATTTTATATTTGCCCCCTGTACCAAGATAGCAAAAAACAATTAATATGCCACTAAACTGTTTAAAAACTATTTAAATTTATAATTGACAATCACAGTATTTCAAAAAGGACATATAAAACTAACCAAATGATTTTTATTACTATGTGTGTGAACTGAATATTTATAATTGCTTTAAAATATCCATTTGTTTTCAAAATCTTATCTATTCAAAAATTTACAGGTTCGAAGGTAAAATGAATACAGGAAAATAACAGCTAATTACCCTAGCTTGGTGCTGGATCGCAAGTTAATGTAGTGTGGTGGAGTGAAACAGCAGTAAAATATAATTTTGAGACGGTTCCCATGGGAAGACCACACAAGTGGACCGTAAATTAGAAGAGGCGCCAGGCAATGGACAGTCTGGACACTATAGCACAATGAACTGTCAACGTTAAAATATTTATGGCCGAAAATATTTATGGCCGAAAATGATATGCAAATTTGGCGGGGTATATTCCCCGATGACCCACCTACATGTCTGGGATTCGACGAGAGGATGCATTAATTCCCCGATACGAACAAATCAGAAACTCCAGCCAATGATGTAAGAGGGGGTAAGAAAAAAGGAAACAGCCCCGTGGGAGAAGAAAAAAGACGACAGAACGAGTGTGCTAGAGAGAAGAAGCAGAAGAGAGTTTGGAAAAGATGTGAACGGGCTTAAAAAATCAGTGTGTGCTTCGAATCAATATGATCAAGTTGTGTTAAAAAAAAAACATGGAATCGGTGGCTTGATGATGGCTTAAGAGAAAGAAAGCGGTTCCAATAGTGCACGCGTCGATCGTGTCCTGTGTAAAGATGGCTACCTCATCATAATGGTGAATATCCCAAATAATTTATTTATTATTGGTGTTTCAAACCTTTTGTGGATACCCCTTATCCTCCAAAACCACATCTCCCCCAGACATGTTTTGAGTTTAAAATTATGTCAATATCGTCTTTTAATTAATATTAGTGGAATGACTAAGAATAAATGGAATTTATTTGCAATTCATAGAGTCTTTAGTTTTTTTTAGTTTTTTGGTGTATGTCAATCATTTTTCATTTTTTCAGCGTAATCCTAGGAGTACTTGCCAGGCAGGTTATGCGCGGCATAATACCACTGAACGATCATCTTAGGCTTTAGTTTTCATCAAATTTTAACCATAACAAAATTAATCCACCACATAATGGTGCCGTAGAAAAAAGGCAATTTTATGTACTCCTAGTAACTCAAATGATAGTTAAATTAATGATAATAATAATAATAAATATATATAGTAGATTTTTCAAAAATAAAACAAAGTCTGGGAGAGAAATTGTGCATCATAATAACGAAGTTACTATCTTGTTTCTCAGTTTCAAAAAAAAAAAAAACATGCATTGATATTCTTTGAATATTTTATTTGTGTTTTGTAAGTGTTAATATACTGCTGCAAAAATATATATATATATATATATATATATATACGAAAGAACTTTGATTTTAAAGGTGACAAAGAAGGTATTTTTGTTAAAACAATTAATTTCTCTAATAGAAAGAATGTTGTGAATAAGATAGTTTGTAGTCATTACAACGTATTGACATATAGAAATATTAAAATAAATAAAATTAAGTAAATAAATAAAATAAATAAATAAATATTTTATTGATGGAATATTATGCAACAATCAGTAGAACTGAACAATTGAATTAGTACTTGCTTAATATGTATGTATTCATGTACAATATTTTTCATTTATGTGTATGTTGAAAGTGTCAAAGTGCATTTTGTATATGTATAAGGTAACGGAACATATAGTGTTAAAATAGGTAAAATAGTATCTGTAAATATTTAAAGTAAAAAAAAAAAAAAAAAAAAAAAAAAAAAAATGGGTCGTCCCAGAGTTAGACAGGATTCGCCAGAGTCTCTTAGGAATCGAAATACCCAAAGTTCGGCACAAAGCCAGCATAACAAAACGCCAGACACGGGACTAATCCCTCTATTGCCCCGATATTCGGCTGATAGTCTCGAGAACCCAAAGCAATTTTTCAGCGAATTTGAAAACGTAGCTGCTCTCACCGATTGGTCAAATGAGCAGAAAGGCATAATTTTAAAGACATGCCTCAAAGGTAAGGCAAAAGCATTTATACTAGGTCTAAAAGAGACGAAAGACGGAAACAATTACGAATACCTGAAAAAAGCGATTCTCCAAAGATTTAGGGAAATAAAATCAGCTTCGGAAGTTCACGCGGAATTTAATGCAATTAGGCAAACCCCGAAAACATCGATTATACAACTAAGGGACATAATTTCTGAAAAGACTGAAGCATTTTTAGGGATCGATAAGCCGTCAGAGGAAACAGATAAGATAAAGAACCACATCATGCTCGCGAAATTCACGGAAGCGGTACGTCCGGAAATTAGAAGAGAAATTTTAAAAGAAAACATAAAACACTTTGACGAGGCGGTTGAGTTGGCAATCAGGCTGGAGAGAATTTTTAATGAAGAAGAGGACATAAACAATATTGACGTACAGAAATCAGACGTTACTGGTCTATTGAAGGACTTAGAAATCGCGCAATTAAAAGATAAAATAAAAGAGTTTGAGGATAAAATTCAGGCACTCGAGATTTCTCAAGTGAATGAAAAATCCAATCCATTGAAATCATGCTCTTTTTGTAAAAAACAAAATCACACAGACACAGACTGCTGGTTCAATCCCCGAAATAGAAGGCAACCAGTTAATCAACATAATAGTAGTTATAAACAAGTTGCAATTATCTGCCAAATATGCGGAAAGTCGAACCACTCCGCTCAGACATGCTGGGAAAGAATTCCCGCGGACGGTCGACAGCAACCAAATTTCCGCAGAACGAACAACAATGGAAACAGGGACTATAAGAATTTAAACTCATACAGGGGTCCCAGAGGCAACAGATAAATAATAATCAGAGGTTGGGATCCCATAGAACGAAACTCGAGGCTACCAAAGTAAATATTGACCATAAAAACAAAAATAAAAATCAAATGATAGAAGCACAAAATAGTACGAAAGAAATAAATGATAATAAACGCAAACAACAAGAGAACCATAGGTATATAATGTCGGTGAGTGACAACGAGCAAAATGTAATTAAATTACCACTAGTAACGCTTAACATTGGGGATGAAGAATATGCTGCACTCATTGATTCAGGAGCAGGAATTAGTTTAATAAATAACGAAATATTTGAAGGAATAAAAAGTAAAATAAAAATAAACTTTATTTCCAGACAGGTAACAATAAAATCTGTGACACAACAAACTGTACCTTTTCTAAAAGCCGTGAAGTTTTCATTTAAAATAGGGCATAAAAAATGCAATAACACCTTCTTCGTGGCAAACTTCGCAATGAACCCACAATACCCAATCATATTAGGTTACGACTTCATGATTAATAATAAAGTAATTTTAAATACGAAACAAAATAGCATAACAATAAATAATGAAGAAATTCCAATTAATAAATCAGAGACCAAAAATACGGAGCTAAGGGAAGAAAATGATAAGACGGAGGAGATTAATAATTTCATTCGAATAGCACGGAAAGTACTGATTCCGCCCGCGGACACAAAAATAGTGAATTTAAAAACAGATCGACCTATTGAAAAGCAACAAAATGAAAGCAACATTCAAGTCATACCCAAATTCCAAAAGGAACAGATATGCATCATCCAACAAAAAACAGATAAGTCGTTACAAATGATTTTCGAAAATAACACCAACACCACGAAACATTTACAAAAAAACATGAAAGTCGCGAAAATCATAGAACCGCAGAACGTTCGGCAGATAAGGGAGTCATCACAAGGTACAGAAGTAGGAATGAATTATTGTGCACAAACAACTAATGATAGGGACAATATCCTAAACTTGAGAAAAAAGGAATTCGAAGAGGCGACTTTTGATTTAGATCATTTACCGGAAGACCAACAGCGTATATTTAAAAAAATGCTACAAGAAAACTATCAGGTATTCTCTACCTCTTATAAAACATTAGGAGTGACAGACGCTGTGAAACCGCAAATCAAATTAGCCCACAATTACCCTATCCAATGTAGACCGTACCCAATACCGCAAAACATGAAAACGCTCGCAGACCGCGAAATAGACGAGCTATTAGAAGCGGGTATACTCGAACCATCCGACGGGGGTTACGCGTTCCCAATAATCTTCGTTAAAAAGCAAACAAGTGAGGAAAATAAAACCCCTAAATACCGAATGGCGACAGATTTTCGATTATTAAATAACATCACTGAACCTTATAAAACATATATCCCACATATTGAAGATATCTTACAAGAAGTTGCCGGATTCAAATGGTACACGACTATGGATCTTAAATCTGCGTTTTTTCAAATAGCATTACCGGAGGCAGAGCGAGAGAAATGTGCAATAATTACCCACCGAGGAAATTTTAGACACACGAGACTACCCTTTGGCTTGCGAAACAGCGCCAGTTACTTCACCCAACTCATGAATACGGTGCTGGGAGGTATGAGAGAAACGAAGATAAATTTCTACCTAGACGATATAATTATACCAGCTAATTCCCTCGAAGAATTACGGAAAAAAATGACTTTAATATTCCAAAAGCTCAAAGAGTTTAATTTAACATTGGACCCGTCAAAAATCAAAATAGCCCGAAAAAATATCACATGTTTAGGATTCCAAGTGGACGAAGTAGGGATTTCCCCAGACCAAAAAAACATCGTGAAAATCACAAAATTTAAAACACCTAAGTCAGTTAAAGAGATTCAATCATTTTTAGGGATGACAAATTACTTCAGAACGATTATTCCACAATATTCCCAAATTATTGCACCGATTGTGCAGCTCACAAGAAAGACCAAAAAATTTGAATGGTCGGAAGAGTGTCAGGCTAGTTTCGCGAACATACAACAGATCATTTTAGAAAAACCAAGAATTACCAAAATTGATTTTGCAAAACCATTCCTGTTAGCAACCGATGCATCCAACACGGCCATTAATGGTATTTTAATGCAGGATCGGCCAGAAGGCAGAACACCAGTCAAATTTTTTAGCAGAATTTTAAAAAATGCGGAAAAACGATACTCATCTCTTAAACTGGAACTAATGGCAATTTATGAAGCGGTGAGACATTTTCGCAATTATTTATGGAACCATGAGTTTGTATTAATTAGTGACGCGAAATCATTGAAATACCATTTAGATCTAACGCAGCAATCCGATATCACCGCAAGGTGGCTATTATTTTTAAGTGAATTTACGTTTAAATTTCAACATATAAAGGGTGAGGAAAACCCCGCGGATTATTTGTCCCGATACATCTTACAAGAAGAACAGGTAAATAACATAACGGCACAAATCTTCGAAGGGAAGAAGGATTTAACGACCGAAAAAATAAAACAGGAACAACAGAACGATGAATTATTGAACAAAATAATACCACACGTCCGCGAAAAAACCCCTAAAAGTCCTAAGTTCAAAAATTACTATCTCGATACACATGGAATTCTTCGTTATAGGGAAAAAGCCACGCGAGAGAGGGCAGGAATAGATTTAATTGTGATCCCTCATGCTTTAAAACAGTCCGTGATCAAAATTGCACACGCAACACATTTCGGCAGACAAAAAACGATCGATTTTATAAAAAAATATTACACTTGGGGCAACTTATTTGACGACGTAAAGACGTTTATCGATAACTGTCACAGATGTGCACAATTCAAAAACAGGCACATTTCCGCTACGGCGAGACAAAAAATGGACCGAGCAACACTTCCGGGAAAGTGCCTACATATAGATATTGTTGGGAAGCTGCCTCGCAGTGTCAGAGGCAATTGTTTTTTTTTTCTCAGTGGTTGACAGTTTCTCAAGGTATATAGAATTATTTCCATGTAGAAAAATCACTGCAGATCAAATAGTTCAATGTTTACAAAGTTATTTTTCTCGTTTTGGGCTTCCAGATACGATTATATCGGATAACGGACCTCAATTTAGATCAAAGGAATTAAGGAGTTTTTTAAAATCTCTCAATATAGAGAGTCGTTTTTCGTCGATCTACCACCCACAATCGAATGGGACGGTAGAGCGCGCACAAGGCACGCTTCAGCAGTGTATTCGATGCATAGCAGAGAACACTTTTGAATGGGAAGATGCAAGTGTATGGGCGCAGCTCTATTACAACGCCTCTAAACACAGGGCGACGAATTTCCCGCCGGCGTTACTATTTCTGGGTCGTGACATTAAAATACCCCTGGACAATACAACTGACGTACAGGGACAAAATATTTTCGAATCAAGTTGGTCCCAGGAGGAAATACAAATATTTGTGGACAAATTAATTAAGCAGAATTTAAATAACAGACAACAGGCCTGGATATTTCAAGAAAAAGCGGCTAAACCGCAGAACTTAGAAAAACCCGCTAAACATACTCCAATCCACATAGGGGATTTGGTATACATGAGAAATATGCACAAGAAGTGTAAATTTGACCCCATTTTTACCGGCCCTTATAGGGTAATGAAACTATTTCGTAATAATAATTTGTTACTTAAAGAAGTGAATAAACCTCATGTAGAATCGAAAAAAGTCCATAAAAACCTCATTTTTCGGGTAAAACCCCAGACACAAGAAACAGACTCTGACGAGTCAAAAACCCCCACCCATGGTTATTGGTTACGCAACCGCTCCCGGAAGGGGCGAGAAACAGCACAAACATAAGAAAAAAAAAATTCAAAAAAAAAAAAAAAAGGGGTTCTTACCAGTAGCCGAGTTGTGAGGTCCAGAGGGTTGATTTTCATGATTGTTGATTTTCAATTGCGTAAATAGCTGATTAACGGATTGGAATCTCTGTGAAAGGAAAACCGAACACAAGAACCGAACACTTAGTCTACTTACCTGTTACATCTTATGTGTGTTTTTTACAAAGTTTTTTATTTACTTAATCGTTTAACACCAGTATTTTGAGTGTTTTTTCCGCTAACTGAAGATTGTATGAAGCAAGATTTAAATTAGTTTTAAACATATTTTCATGCGCATTATTCAGTAATGTAAGTATTTATTTTATTTCACATTGTTATTTTTATACATTTAAACGTTATAAGCACTGTGAACCAAAATGTCAGACGAAACGGCCTGTCTATCATAGGTTTTTAGTAGAACAAAATTTAGTAGTATGAACATTCAAATTCACCTTATTTTCAATATGCCAAAATAGAAAACGTAAAATATACAAAACGGGAAATATTATTACTCTAAAAAAGATACATTGCTTACGATCTTGTTATGTAATGGCTTTACACATTCCTGTTTCCAAAAACTTCAGGCTTCCATGATTGGCTTAGATTTTCGTCTCTTCCATTCAAAAGAGATTTAGTTTCCTTCAGCATCTCATTTTCGGGGTTTCTTTGCTCTGTAATGTGTGTTTTCCTTACTTATGATTACCACATCTCAGGAGACCTGAAATATATATGGGATAGGGAAAGCTTTAGTTTTAGTATGTTGTCTAGAAAAAACTTTACCGGAAGAATTTGATTCTGATAAAGGGAAATGGTCTTGGGTTTTATGCAGTGCTTATTCCGCAAAATTTTTTATGGTGTTTTTCTTTCAGTTTTTCTTCTTTTCAAAATGGTATGTAGAAATTCGATGTTAGAGCACTGCTATGTTTCATACCTTTTTCACAACATAACAGTGAAGAGCCTGTAAAAATCTAAATATATCATTATCCGATTCGTAATTTTAAGCATCTCATACATTTTAAGAGATATCGTTTATTAATATGAACTGTTCAATAAAACAGTTATCAATTAAAGTATTACGACATCTTAAAGTTATACCCAGCAATTATTTAAGGGGTTCACGAAAATAAACGAATTCCTAAGCATGATTCTAGAAGAATGTTTCAAAAGAATAATACATTTTTTACCTTATAATGTCAATGTTGCTATTCTGTTTAGAATTCATCGTGAATTTAATTTATAGATTATCTTTTGACTATAAAACGAAAAATGACTAGTTTATGAAGCCACTCCTTAGTTATGCTTATTTTACTACATCCAATCAATCGATTCAAGGCAGTACATATTTTTTTGTCATTCAAAGTGTCTCAAAACTATAACATTCTTTCACAGTAACTTATTGACGGTTTGTGTCAGTGACAGATTGTTGATTTCAGAGGATTAGATCTTCTATGCACCCTGTTCATACTTTACAGAAAATAAGGTGTTGTTGTTGTTACTAATGCCCTCTGGCAACCGCAAATGAGGGATAAATCCTCCATATAGAACGGCGATGTGCGAAAGGGAGCGGCTTCCGTTTTAGTGAGACCCAATGGGAGGAAGACCGACTGAGCTCGGAGTCTACTAATTTTGAGCCCATTCCTGATGAGAGACCTTGCACCTGGATTGGCACCCCTCAAAGGTATCGTTTGAACTTGTAAGATATTGGAGCCTATTTTAGCGAATGGTTTCACAGTATTTCAGCCGGGAGAGATTTGTCACCTTCAAAAGTACTGAACAAGGTCGGCATTGCTTCATTTTTCTTGATCTTATGGGGACATAGCTTAGCAACTAGGCCTATGTGGACACAAAATAAAGTATTTTTTGTTAACTTTCAGTTGCTTTATAAATACACGTTTCAAGTGTACTGCCTGTAGTACAATATGTTTCATTACGAATTTGTTGAGTAGTATCTTCATTACTTCTCATATATTTTTGGGTTGATATTTGTCAGTATGTTCAGCTGAGAAATTGTAAGCAAATGATGGATTTTCCGTACCCTGTATTTACTGGGCGATTGGTCTGACCATCAGAAGCACGAAGTTATTTACTTAAAAGCTATCTGCAAAAGAATTTCCTCAGATGCCACTGTTCCTTTGTAGATTATATGTTTAAGTAATATCATCTAGTAGGGCGTAGTGCCTTTACTAGACTTAATGTGACATTTATGGCTATAGCTACAGCCTTTCGGCAGCTAACAGAGTGGGGATGGACGTTAAAAGACACTCTGTATATACTACAGGGGTGTGAGCATAAAGTGTTGCCCTGACTATAAAGATTTAAGAAAGAATAACCGCTACCAAGGGTCACACGTTGAAGTTTACTAACGTAAGTGGTCTTAAATAAAACTTGTAACAGTAACCTATGTAGCGGCAAAAATTCACATTACTATGTCAAACGGTTATTCCGTATTAAATCTTTATAATCAAGGTAAGACTTTATGCTCACCCTGTACAATAGATTGTGGAATTTAAAAACATTTTCTGTGAGACGGTACATTATAAATTTAGATGTATGATTGTTGTAATTCATTTCGAGATATGTGACGTAGAAAATATCTCGTAATATTGGGATCACTATAAGTAAAAATTATGTAAATAAATTACATTTTTAGTTTATCAGAGACTTTTTAAATGATACAGAAACTGTTATGTCTTTTTGCATATTTTTAGTGATCAAAGTAGTAAATTTGATTTTTAGTGATGCGGGTTTAAAAGTGAAATGTTAATAGTTGTTTTTATATGTGGCATTATATTAAAGAAAAAATACTATCTATAAATATTGTCTAGCGCTTATTTAAATTTCGTCATAATGGATTCTTTATGTACGCAAAATAAATTCTTTAGTTATCGGTACACTTTCTTGGTATAAAATCACTAACTGAGATTTTTAATTTTTTTTTATTAAATAGCTTAAAACTAAACACTGGAGATTTTTATTTTACAAAGAATTTTAGAAAGAACATCTTACTTTTTACAAAATTTCAGTATTTGTTTGTTCTCAATTCTGCTGCATTCATCAGAACAACACAAAGAAATTATCCTACTTCCGAAAAAAGTGATATTTTTTATCCCATTCTTGTTATATAAATCATTCATCAAGCTAAAATACTGCAGATTATTGACAGAAGATAATTTTGAATGAATAGAAGCAGGTCTAGTTAATGACCCTTCTTGTTAAGGTGGGATCATCAATCAGGTGAAATTGAAAAGTACCCTAAATTTGCTCTAATGACGTCCATATCACGAGATTACTCTTAAATTAGACGGCGCACACATTCATTTGCTTCTATGTTTAACTTCATTAATAGCAAGAATGAAAGAGAAAAACCGAACTAATTCAGTTGGGGTTTTTTCACCATAATCTATTTTTAATCTGTAATTAATTTGAAATCAGTGCCCAATATGCACGTTCATAAATATTTTGTACACCCTTGTACGAATTAAATGAAGCATAACGATCGAGAATGATTGTGCTAATCATAATTTGACTGAAAAATTGATTTTGGTCCTTCCAAAATGTACTTAAACAACTTTCTTCGTGACGTGTCTCAGAGTGCGCATGCATTATATCCGCACTTAAGTGTTTATGGAATATTTTCATAGACCCTAGATTCATAATGGCTAGTTTTCTGTGAACGTCTGCAAGTACGTATGCACATAACTTGCAAAAATCAAAGCAATTAGCCGTAGATTGAAAAAGTTAAATATTTAGGAGCGTTGTAACAGCTAGCAGTGTATCTCACTTTTTCATTGCAATCGCTTGAGTAGTATTTTTATAGGAAATAATATTTCAGTTCACTTGCGTCTCTGGCCAGATTCACATTATGAAAAGTACATGAACAGAACATGATTTGACCAGCTTCAATATATAAAAAATATACCCAAAATTTCGCCAGCTGCCGAAAAAATTGGCAGTTTTTGGCGAAACAACGTCGAATTTGAGGCCAAAAGTCATTTCCAAAATTGAACCGAGCTTGGTATTATCGTTTTTATTCGGCAAGAAAGCATCAAACCTTGATAAACTCCTAACTGTAAAAAATGCAACACCATGAATGAATCCTCAGAATCAAATGTAATTTAATGCACAAACGACTTGTACTAGTTCAAATAAATGATTAAATTTTCAAAGCAAAAAACGAATATTAAGTGTCCAAAATTAGTATTTGGTGTGGCCACCCATATTTGTCGCTGCAATAAGTGCTGATGTATGAACTAGCATATCGTTAAACAGATTTTTAATGTATGCTTAGCGAAGGGCAGTTCATGTTTCTTGTAGGCGAACACAAAGTTCATCAGTTGAAGCTGTAGGACGCGGTTCACGAGCCAGACACCGGCGACCAATGAAATCCCACACATGATCAATAGGTGACATATCGGGCGAATAAGCAGGCCACGAAAGAAGTTGTATGTTTTCTGCTAATAAGAAGGCCCTCACATTCCTTGTCGCATGTGCGCGGGTACTGCTGATAAATAGCTGTAGTAATGTCTTGAAGGAAAGGAACGTCTTTGGGCTCCAGCACTCCTCTGATAAACCAGTCGCTGGTAAGATCGCACAAAATGCATTGCAGTTGATTGAGTTCATCCATGATGTGCAATCGCCCCACAGACCATAACTCCGGTTGTTCCACTACGACATTCAATAAATGCATTTCTAAAGATAGCGTTCTCCGGAATAGCATCTATAATATGAATGCGGCTATCATGGTGCTTTAAATTAAAGCGGTATTCGGGAGAAAACATCATTTGTTGTCAATCTGCTCACCAGTCTCTATGCTCGAGCTCACTGCAACCGCAATCGTCGATGGTTTCACGTGAGGATAAAGGAATATGAAACTGTTTAAAGGAGTTCGTACATGCAGTTCAAAGTGCAGCACACGTCGACGAATTGACAAAGCATACATTGATACACCTGTAGCTGTGGACCAAGGTGCTGCCAACTGTTTAGATGAAGTTACACGCTCCATCAGCGCCATGCGGACGAAGTGTCTATCATCGCGCATTGACATAATTTTTCGATGTCCATTCCCGAATATTCCAGCTGTGCGGTTCTTCTCTGTCCATTACTTCCAAACTCGCATCAATGCACTGCTGTTACGCTACACACGAGCGACTATTGCGGGATAGGAAAATCCTCCTTCACGAATTCCGACGATTCTCCACTGTTAAAACTTCGTAATTTGTTCGAATTTTGCCCTCTGTCGTCGACGAGGCATAGTTACTTATCATCTCATGTTTACTCTAAAGAGATAAACATGGACTGTTTTAAACATGTCGCTACAGTCCTTTATTAATAAGGTTTCAGCAGCAGTCCAGAGGGCGATGCTCAGCCCACGCATGTGTGGTGGCTTTGAAGCTTTATACATTTGCTTCATATAATATAATTTGCATTTCCTGAAAAATTTAGCTCAATCGTGCCATTCTTTCATGATATTTTATATTTTACAAACAGTTTAGTATTTAAAATCTGTTTCAAATTTCCAAAATAAATGAGTTTGAATGAAGTGCATCAATAATGTTTATAAATTAATAGACATACAAGGAAAGTGACGTCCACAGGCGTGTTTTATATATGAAATAATGCCCAGATTTTATTTGTCGTAAGGAAATTCGTGTTATACCTTTCAAAGTTGCTGAATTTCGACATTTACGAATATAGGTTTCTTGTATACAGTATTTATTATGGAAATGCATAACTTTTTCGATAATAAAACAATAACACATTCTTTGTGTTTGTGACCACAGATTTTAGTGTTTCTCTTACTGCAAAGATATACTTGAATGGTTAGTGCACATAATTGTATCATAAAACCAGCTAATTTTTGGGTGAAAATAAAATATAGTTCTCCTTAGTTTAAATGTGTTATATTTTTCGTAATTCACTTGTTTTTAAGGGCACGAATTCATTTATTTTACATTTTTTTAAATTCACTGCATTTTTTTTAATTTACGAGTTTATTTATTTTTTAAAGGTTAACATTAATATAGAGATTAATTTTAGGTATAGATAACCTATAATCCTAAAACCCTTCCAGTACTAGAGAATGAAATTGTGAATGGTTAAAACAAAATCATCATTGACATTTTGTTATAGATTGCTATCAATGCTGAAAAAAATATGTAATAGACATCTGACATAAATAAAAAAATAATAAATGAAATAATTAACTAAAGCATAAAGGCATTTATAAAACCCACTTTAATAATTGAATGCTTGTACTAAAAATATTTCACTATCTTTATATTAATTGAATTAAAAATTTTAGGTTATGAAATTAGATTTTCTTCGAAACAAGTGAGATGAAAATATGAATGTTAAACGAAATATTTAATTATATTGCGATGGAGCAAGCACACTGAATGCACTTTTTTTCTTTTATAAACAATACACATACATTTATTTGCGTAAATAATAAGGCATACTAATTTGATGAGTGGAATTTTTGTGAAGAGTGGTAGAAATATTTGATGCAAAAACTTGAAGAAGTTCTTTCTGATTTAGAATCAATACTAATTACGTTTGTTCCAGGATATATATTATTGTATCATAAGAAAAATTCTGTCATAAATTTGTACCTTTATTTATACCTTATATATTTTGAATAATTGAGTGCTCCAATAATTTTGTAAATAGAGTTTTTATATACTGAGTGGTACGTTGAAAAATATTTCTGGCTTATAGCAAAATTTTCTCCGGGTATGTTATTAAGAGTTTTTTTTCTGGCCAATTGACTTTTCCGAAGACAATAACAACGAATATAAAAACATTAATGACAATTTCTTAGTCAAGAGGAAAGTTAGACTCCAATTCAAACAATTTTTATGAATACGGTAAAATAAAACTGCCTATTTTGGAATTTTTTTTGTCTCTGTTCTGTGTTTTACGGAGTAGTTTAATTAAAGTATTTTCCCATAAAATATATTCACACTATACGAATACTTAGTACTCTTCTACTCATGAAAAGACGTAATAAATATCACATATATATGTTTAATTCCTGTGTAAATCATCTTCTCAATTTCAGTAATAGTTTTTTTTTTTTTTTTTGGTTATTAAGCATCAATGTTGGCAGGTCAGCCTTTTTTTAACCCACCATAATCATGAAATTCAATGTTTATATTAAAGCCATTTTACTATATTTATATGAAGTTTAGGTATTGACCTTTACATTTATACTAAAATGGTTAAAATAAAAAACAATCGCAGGTCACATAAAAGAACCATCGATTTTGGTATATTTGTTGAATTTTTGCCATTTTATAAGCCTTTTCTATCTTTCGGTTTTAGAAAATCTGTTAAGCGCTTAATGAACCGCAATATTTTTTAGTTTCTCAAAACATTGCTCTGAATAGGCTTCTAAACTAGCATTCATTTATTTTGGTGCACTGAGCGCATCTGTTTGTGATACGAAACTAAATAGATTGTCCACGACTCAGTCAGACTCCGTTAAGGGACTCTGATCTTACAGATTTTCTGGGAGGAGCTACCACATTTAATTCTTGGAATATATCTGCTTAAGCAAAGCCGATCTTACACGACCAAAAACCTTAGCCAACCGGAAATATGCTTTATTTACGTGCATCGAGATGTCTCAGTTGACAGGTGCCAGTTGAGATCAGAACATACAAAATGGATAAGAGCAGGCATTAGTCGTAATCCAAACATTGAATGGTATTGTCAGAATAGAGTTAGTGCCAGAGTTATCGGTTACTGAGAAAAGTTGCTCTCTCTATCTCTCTGTTTATCTGTTTTCTAGAAGCCTCTGGGGTATAGACATTTGACATGCGGAATTTCTATTATATTTGTTCCTTTTCTTTTACGCAAACAATAGTCACTGTACCGAATTTTGAAATTTGAAACTATATTTTCATATTAAGGGTTAGAAATACCTACATTCTTTTCCTTTTCCTATCAATCTCTTTTCCTGACCAAATTTGATACTATAAATTTTGATACCATGCAATATATCCTAAATTTATACAATTTTCCTCTGTTCACTAAAATTTAATTGGACTAGTACAACAAAAATGCACTAACTGCCTTTTGGTGTTTAATTTGGCTGTCAAATGTATATTTGTCCCCAAAATGAACTTGTGTATGTCCTTTTAACTGTACAAGCACTTTACTTATACTACATTTTACTTTTAATATGTATTTTTTTCGGCAGCCACAATCAGATCTACAGTCAGTTTGTAACCACAATCAGTTAGTAATATAAATACCTTCTTAAAAAAGCATAATAAAAAAGCATAATAAAAAAACATAAATTATGCATAAAATACTGCAGTTTACTTTCACAGCTCAATTGTTTCTCTGATTTTCTTTATTTATATTATTTTCTTCATGAGCTGATGGAACATACATTTTATGTACTTTTTGCAAGCACGTGATCGTCTCCGCGCAGTGACGTACTACAATATTTTAAACACAGGCAAATGGATACATTTTGTCCAATTGGAGAAAAATATGAAATTATTGCAGTCACGTAATTATATAAGCTTCAACAGGATGTTTCAGTTCTTTGATATCTTAGAAAAACAAACACGTATCCTTCAACAGTGTTAGCTGTCTGGAAATTTAGGACGTTTTCTCTAGATGTAACGTGAATACTCATTACATTCCCTTAAAAATCCTCCTCACAAGGCATTCCCGGCTAGACAGATGCTCTTCGTGCAGGCTTTCCTTAACACAAAGCACCAAAGTGTTTGCTAAGTGTTATGAAATCTGGATAAATATGCTTCACCATGCAATGATGCAGGGCCAAATACATTAGAAGTCTGATAATATTACCACGAGAAGTCAATCAGAGGAACAAACCTTTCTTCGGATAGTTGAAATCAATGTAATGAAAAAATATAGTACATTAGATTCAGTAAAAATGTACGAAGAAATTTGCATTTTGCAATGCATAGTGTTAGTTGTAAATGTAAAGCAAGAAATCTGTGAATTTATTATTATTTTTTAACCTGTATAATTGGTCTAATGCTGTGCATGGGAAGATTAGGAAGATGGGGAATTATTATGGGGCTTATAGGAAGATAAAAAATACATTTACACTGTTTATGAGTATTTTAAAATGGAGAAAGAAAATAATAATGCACTGTGATAAACTGAGATTAATACTTTTTTATTGCTACATATTTCTATTTGAAAGTTTTTCTATAGTTATACTATTAATTTTATAGTTATGAAAATGCATATTCACTCATTAAAATATATAATATAAGTTATGTCACACTGACTGTTCTAATATTTTAATCTAATAATTAAAAAAAAATCCTCTCTTTTACGCCGAAATAAAGAAAGAACCAAACATATTTATATTCATTTTTAACGGATTTATGTGCCAGTATAAATTACTCCCAAAAGTCAAATAAATCATAATCTTACTTAATTAATATTATTTGAAATTTGGATTATGAAAATGGCATCTTTGACAGCATTTTTTTAACCAAATTATCGAGTGGATTAGAGGAAGGTTTATTTTGATGGGTTTATATAGATATATATATAGAAGATTTTTTTTTTTTTTTGTAAAATTCCAATATGTAAGTAATATTTGTCTTCTAATTTGAATAAGCTGGGAAAAAAGTGAGTAATCCATTACTGGTTATTTAATATGAGGGGAAAGTAGCTAGAATAATTCATAAATATTTTATGCAGTACCTCGCATAAATTGGAGAGTGCAATGTGTATGCAGAAAAAAATATATAATCAGTTACCAGGAAATTAATTTCGGGACGTGACGCTGAAAAACACGCAGTATGAACATAATTATTTTTATAGATTTTTTGCTTGATTTATAACTGACACTTTAATTAGCAAGATCTAAAAATGAATACTTAAAAAAAATCGACATTTAAACACGTGAAAAAAATGACTGTGTATTCTAATGATTACGCTTTCTAAAAAAACTGATTTTTGTATTTCCACAGAAAAGCTGATAATTCCTTCACTAATATTTTTAATTTTTTACATTGTCTATAAACCAAAGAATAGTTAATTATTCTCATTATTTATTTCGGTACGGAGGAGCTGCCGCGGTTATGCATTCGTGGTACTAGGAAGTTATCCACAAGAGAGGTTGCACTGTACGGAAGCGTAAGCCCCGAAAACAGATTTTGCGGCATGAATCGAGAAATTAAAAATTTTCCTATATTCTAACACAAACATTACTTACAAAAATTTTATTTTTAAAGTACAAGCAATCCTCGTTAATTATATTGTGGAATTGTTGGCAGCTATGGTACCCATATCCACATAACCTTTAGGTAAAGTAGCGTTAGTACTCAGAGATTTTTCCGTGGTTTCCACCATTAGGTGGCGGTAGTACCTAGAGAATGCTACATGGATGCCGCCATTGGGCGGCGGTAGTACTTTGAGAGCGTTTCACCAATTCGTCGTCACCAATTTGCAGCAGTAGTCACGAAAGTGTTAAAAGAAAGTTCACATTTATCAAAAACAATTTTTACACGCAAGCGTTTATAAAAACTATTAAAATGTAACCCACATTCGCGCAGAAATGTACTCGAATGTAAGTAAAATTCCCTATTTTCTTTATTTATATAGAGCTTTGTTCTTCATAAAAGTCAGTAAAGTAGTTACTTCAATAAGTAGTAACAATAAAGTGGTAAGTAGTTGGGTAGTAAATAGTAGCACTAGTAAAGTAGTCAGTCGTAGGCGATAAATAGTAGTAGCATTACTAAAGTAATACGTAGTTATATAATAAATAGTAGTAAAAGTAGTTATTATTTAAATAATAACAAGGATAGTTTCTGATTTTTATATTGAACTGAACATTTCTTGAAAAATTAATCAGATTTAAATTTTGAAAAATTAATTAATAATTTTAAAATAAATCTTTGCATTTTAAGCATCAATTATATCGCTTTAAATTTGTTTTAAAAATGTGTAAACACACTCTGTACTATTTCGAGTGCGTACTCACGTGGGCGTTTCAATTTTTTCGACTAACTTTCTCTGTCAACAAATACTATTCAAAGGGTTACAACTACCGAAATTTTAACTACTTTCTAACATTTAATTTCTTAATTTCTATGCGGAGATACCTGCTAAATTTTAACATATTCGGTTTCTTTGATTGTATGTTTCTAACTGAAATAAAGTCGCGACATTTCGTCAGTAGCTCCAGGGAGGATATCTTGTAAATAGGAAAATTTTCTTACACTCTAATAATATTCTGAGTGGGTATAGAGCTGGTCTCATCATTTTTTGGGTAGGATCGTAAATGCTGTCACATGCATTTAGTAGCATGTTCATGCACATAAAAAATAGGGTTAAAAAATAATGTTCCACATTTAAAAAATAGGGTTCAAATATCAGATATATTTCATAATTAAATATCAGAAAATCTTGACTTGTACTCGAAAGCTGAATTATGGAAAATGAAGTACAAATGTGACTATTATATCAAGTACAGTTTCTTAGTAAACTTAAAATTATAAAAAAAAAGAATTCGGATTTTTACTGATTTTTTAATCCCCTTTAAATGTGATTATTACCTGTTTCAAGAAGAGCTTTTGCCACTTTAGATTGTCAAGCGTAAATGTTTTCGTAACTGTGCCTTTTCTAAAAGTTTGTAAAGAACCCTTCTAGTCACCCTGTATATGTGAATTTCCTAGTATTAATTATTCTAGGAAAACCAAATTATTGTAGAAGTAAACAAAGTTTCAGTTCAATACCAATAAAAGGCGGAAATACGTTTGATGGAATTAAAATATATCTAATACTTCAATGGAGCAGCATACGATTTTTTTTCATAAAATTATGACTTTCTAAAAGTATTGTTAACTAAAATATCTAAGTGTTATTAAAAGTATTGTTATATAAATTTTCGAACTCCTCGTGTAAAACAATGTGAAAAATGAAGTATATTAAAATTTGGGAAAAATTTTCTAAAAGCGCACTTTATTGCATCATCCTCATAAATCTTTTGAAACAGTATATTTCAAATGTATTTTCCCCATTATAGAGAGCAGTCTCTCTATTCAAAGAGTTCACTCTATTCAAATAATCCACCAGTGTTTTCATGTTATGTAAAGGTAGTTGTGCTTTCATGTTATGCAACTGTTTACACTGGAGACCTTATTATTTTCAAATATGTTATTTGTTGTGTTTTCCTGAATATTTTCTTTCAAATATTATAGCAATGCTATAATTTAAATATTAAGATGTTAAATCTTTCTCAAATACTATTCAATTTGTAGCAAATATGCGTCAAGTTTCCTTCATATCTAATACATTATTGCAGTTTCGTTGGCATTGTCAGTGCCAGTCTTTTGTTTTGACAAAAGTGCAAAAATTTCATCAATCAAAAAACTGGAATTTTTAATTTAGCGATATCATTACAAAACCTACATATGTGAATCTTTAATGTAAACTGAATTATGCTGAAAAAAAAAAATATGTGTATCGCTTTTTGAGCCATATGAAAGTCAGTTGCATCAGTCAAAATAGGAACACATATGAAAATTGGGGATATTGTCAATATTTCTTTCTAAAAAAAAGAAATTACATTCCTATATTAAAAGTTGGATTTTTGAATACATCATGAATGTATAGCTAATTCTTAGAAATGTCTTCCATATTTTACCATTCAGTTTTACCTTTCTTGTGATATTTCAAAAAATTACAGTCGTTACTTGACAGATGGTCCCCTTAATCTACATACAGACATATGTAATACTAATAATTCTAATTAAAATACTATAGACGTACAGTTATTTACTGAAGGCAGCCAGTGTTAATAAATATCTATAACTGCATCGATCTATCTATAAATAAGACTATTTCATGCTTACGTTTTTACTTGTGAATGAAGAAATAACACCTGAGTCTTTAAAAATCCATTTCCTTTTCCTCTGAAAAAAAAAACGAGAAAAAAACTTCATTTTCGCTAATGCAAGCGTAAGTCCATCTCAATCAATCGACAAAAAGACAAAGTGCTTAAAAGGAAAGTTCTCTAAGAGTCTTGGACTAAGTTTGAAAGAACTTTTATTAAATTATTTCAATGTACTAAACATGGATTGATATTAAACTTGAAACGAAAGTGTACTCTACAATATGCTAGTATTCATCACATAATAAAACTTACTGTACGTTTTTGATTGCTATTTAGAGATCGTGAGAAATTCAAATATATACTTATAGTGCTAGATGAAGAATTAGTTCTTTCCACTGGGAATGGGTATTGTTGAAAATACTTATGCAAATATTTTTAAAAAAAGTATATTATATATTTATCTGATATCCTCAGAAAATTTTTGTCTCGTGAATGATCTGTGTCTGCCATCTGGATACATGCTCCTTGTTTGCGAAACTACCCAGGATGGTGATGTAACTTTTTAGTCAAAACTTGTTAGCATTGAACTTACTAATGCACTTTTAATCACATGACATAAAAACGACGTCAAAGAGTAATTAATGCTATTTCCAAGTTTAACATTTCCAATTATTTTCCATAGGAACAATATCCATTGTCGTCTCTTAAGTTCTTAAACGCTACAAAATCAAACGAGAACTGAATTCTTTTAATTCTGATATAATAATATATAGCTGTGAAAGAAATAAAGCATTAGCCTTTAAAAACACACTGATTTTAAGGCCGTTTGATCGATTTCATTTTTGCACCTTGCATATATGTGGCAACAAATGTTTCCAATTATCAAAAGCCGCGCATGTGCAGTATACTATTTCCCCTTTTCAAAAGCAGTGACATCTGATATGGTGGACAGAATCCGTCATGTTATGAAAGTTTTGATGCAGAATATGAAGTATATCGTCCTCCTTCATTTCATGGAATAACTAAATTTATTTCCTACTATTAATATTACAATTATTACAGAAACATGTTTGTTGCAACTCAATGCTAAATTCTACAAAATCAATTAAAAATGTAATGTCAATTGTTCTTGCACTGGTAATATTTCGTGTCAAATAGGAATCACGGCAGTCGAAAAATAAAATTGCATAAGTATCCAACAAGTATTAAAGCCTGCATAAGTATTAAAGCCTGACATAAAAAAAAGTGGATGGCAAGTGTGATATCTAACGTTTTTTCATCATCGTTACACTATCAGATATCAGGAATGCTTTTAAGAGGTGAGCATCTATTAAACATTTATTTTTTTTCTAACTAATTCTTTCTGACTTCATTAAATAATTTTGTTTAGAATCAAATAATTTTTCTTTAGATAATAAAGATTAAATTTGTAATTTAAAAATTAGAACAAAAATCCGGATTATTACATTTTCGAGGTAAATTGTTTTTTCTTTATGAACATGATGGGCATCTATCCTGTACAATAGCATAGATAATTTTTGTGGTATCAAATGTAGGAGCGCGTTCTGGAAGGGTTAAAATGCAGGTAAGAGCATAAAAGCAAATTCACAATGCACAATAATATATAATATTTATGGAAGTAAAGTTGTACTCTGGTTTTGTTACACTTAGACAAGAAATGTTTTTGTTGTTAATTATACTGTTTATGGGAATGGCTTCGATCTGAACAAAATGCATATTTTTCTTTACTTATTTAATATTTTTATGTAAACCTTTTGTAACTTCACTTTCTTTATATGTATAAGCATAATTTTTTCTGTGTTATAATTGCAATAAACACTTATGAATTGTAACGAAATATAAGTTTTTTCTAGCAAGGGTTTCAGCACCATGTTTTCTGTAAAAATCTCGTGTACATAGCTGTAAAGTATTTCCCTAAGATTACGCTTTATATAGCGGTAGCTTATAGAAATGTTAAATCAAGATATTATTCCTAAAAACACATTTTTACACGGGATTTTTACAGAAAAATAACAACATGTTTTTTATAAAACTCCCTTGTGGGTAGCTATAAAGTACTTCTCTGAGATTACGCTTTATATTCCGGTAGTTTATAGAAATGTTGAGGAAGATATTTTTCCTAGTAATGATTTTTTACACGGGCTTTTTACAGAAAAAATGCCAACATGTTTTCTGTAAAAAATGCCGTGTATGAATAGCTCTAAAGTATTTCCCTAAGATTACGCTTTATATTGCTGTAGTTTATATAAATGTTCCTGTGAGATATTATTCCTAATAAAAAATTTTAACACGGGATTTTTACAGAAAAATAGCAACATAATTTCTATAAAAATTCCTTGTGCATAGATTTAAAGTAATTCCCTACCATTACGCTTTATATTGCGGTAGTTTATAGAAATGCTTAAGTAAGATATTATTCTTAGTAACTATTCGTTTTCTTTTAACACGGAAATTAATGAATTTTTCACACTCATGGTGTAGTATGTCCATAATACGCATATTCTTTTGAAATGGTTCATCATATTTATTTAAGACCCTAACGAATAATCTCCGACTCCTTTTAGAATTAATCGATGGATCGAGAGCTCTTTCAACGCATCGCAATTTTATCTTTTTGATAAAGAATATCGAAGTAAAGAACTCCTGAACTCGCAATAATTATTTCATCGGATGACTTTAAGCATGAAAATGGCTCTGCTGATCTCGATTATTTCTGTGACAAAAGGAAACGAAAACGCCAGAAGTTTTGAGTGACACTCGACTTAATGGGTTCCTTCGCTGCTGGTGACAGGGAAAAATTTTTGGCGGAAGTAGAACGTACTTCAAAAATATTTTCTGGTTCCTTCGGCTTAATTAAGTTCGGAGAAACTGTACGTTCTTTCACCGATTTCTTTTAGCTGATGTATGTATTGCAGCTTATGAATGATTTATCAAACAGCTCTATTACAGTTGCAATGTATTATAATAAGCTTAAATGTGTTCTAGATATTACTTAGTACAGTAAAAATACAGTTCAGAAATAATTCAATCACCAGATAATTGATACTGAACAAATCATTATTTTTGAGAAAGTGGCTCCTATATTGTGATTAGCAATATGAAATTTTCACATTATTTTCATATTTGTAACACTTTTCTACTGCAATCTTTCATAAAAAATAGGTTTAGTTAAGCCTGTAGAGTATTTAAAATAAAATTTCACATTTTTCTCTCAATAATTGCGCAGATACTACGCTACTTACTATGCAGTTATGCAATAGTTACGCAACAACCTTACTACTACACTTTCATTAGTGTAAACTAAAGTATAAAGATCTTTGGAGTAGAAAAGTGCTCGATTGTTGAATAACCCAAATTCTCCCTAATAGCTCAGATGGACACAAGAGTCGCTTTAACATCACAGAGGATAACAGCCGTTACAAGACTGTCACAAACTAGTCATTGTGACTTGGTGAATGAGGCGACTCCACTGTGTCGTCTGCATTATATGCTTTATATGTGATATATATATGATATGCTTTATATGTGACCAATCACCGGGTAACGTCACTGATAAGTCACCTTGTGACTGCTGTGTGACCGGTCTCTAGCTGAATCCAATAGGAAGTCACTGCTTGACTGCTTTGTGAAGGCTGGCTGTTTTGACTTCAGCATGAAGGTGGCCGTTTGTTGCGACTTTGTAACCAAATAACTTTTTTTGGCTAACATTTTTTCAGCTATTAATTTGTCAAATTCTTAATTAATGAATTTGAAAATGATAATGCGTAATTCAAAAAAATCTGTGAATTACTTCGGTTGTAAATAGTTGAAATTTAGTTATTTCGTTTAAACAAACCGGTATTAGTTATAAAAATTTATTATTCTTAAAAATATTAGAGTTGAGAGTTGAAACCGGAATCTGTGTGTTTCAACGTCGTTGCCAGGGCGTGGCTGATGAGGCTGCAAGTAACCCGAAATAAGTAAAGAAGATACGTATTCAGGAATAAATTTGAAGATTCCTCTTCGTATTCCTAGGGATTATTTGAAAGTTTCCCATGGAAATTTTGAGGTCAAGCTACGAGTCTCTCTCTATATATTTTTTTACTTATGCTTTTTCCATCTGCAAAAGATTGTAAACTCGATTTACGAATTTCTTCTCTTTTTCCCCGTTATTTATTTATTTTTTAAATTTATTTTAATACGCAAACTCTTATAGGCAAAATGTAGGGAAAACAGAGTTATATATGTATTTTTTTAATTATGGTTACGCTACTGGTATTGTAACTTCAGTTCCAAACAAGATGCATGTGTAGTATATCAAATATCGTAAATGTATCGAATTTATAAGTTTATTTCTTAACAGCAAGAAAAAAAGTCATTAGCCGTTTTTAGATTAATAAATATAAAAAAAACCAAGGTATCTCCTAGAAAAACTTATGAGGGAAAAAACAGAAAAGTATTTCCAAAAAAAAAAAATTAATCTATAGGTATTGATTATTTTTTCTCCATTTATAAAGCACGCAACTAAAATTTGAATTTCCGAAACTAATTTTTCCAATGAGTTGCCTTTCTAAAGCATTCGTAGCAAGATGGGCATGGCATAGAACATAGCGTGTCTGCCTAGGAACCGGTAGATTCAATTTTTGGGTCCTGAGAGAGTTCTGATTTTCTTGAAAAATAAGTGGTTTGGTAAAGTAGACACTACATCAGAAATGGCCGACCAATGTGGTTGAAAGCCGTTTAATGCTTCTGATGTACACCACTACTAGCAAACACCTAGCTACTGGTGCGTGCTCCGTGTTACATAATTACAATACATAGTTTTGTAGTTTGGATAGTTACAATGATACAATTAATTTTTCAATCACAATACAATGTTTTTCTGATGATAACCAGCCATAAATATTACTTGAAATTTTCTTTACAACGTTCACTCGTATAATAATAATAATAATATATTATACAATGTTGACTTTTTGAAACACAGTAACCATATTTGAATGCATAAAATGAAATAATTCCCCATCAAACATATTTAATATGACAATTATGTTACTCATACAATATATAAACTTATAACAAGGGACTTAAGGAATCATAAAAATATTTTCGGGTGCCCAGTAATAATAATAATGGATAATAAATAAAATTTTGAATGACTAATATACTGTATTTGAGTGCATGATATTTAGCACTTGCAATATTTTAAACTAATGAAATGTTGCAAGTGCTAAAAAAAAGAAGATTTTTTTAAAGTAATATAATTCGTTTTAAGGGATATAATTCGTTAGGATTATAATTCGTCAGGATATAATTCGTTTTCAATTATCCCTCTGAATCACTTGAAAAAAATGGTATATCCTGTTGTAGGTGGTTAAATATATTTTGTTTGATTATTTTGTGGTTCATAGTACTCCTTTGATAATTTTACTTTTAAGAATATTGTTCTTTAAAATTTATTCTGCCCATTTTTCATAATTTTGTACAAGAGACGTTTTAACTCTATATTTACAAAATATTGGACAATTTCTAAAAGAGTGGATTGGGAAAGAGTGGGAAGAGTGGAACCTAAGATTTGCATAACCGTGTGGAAGATTTATTAAACATATAAAGACATTCTGCAGCAGTACCATGATTAATGAAGAGCAAGTATAAATTTCTATGTTTTAGTAAAAATAATTTGGATGTTTTTTTTTTTTTAAAGTTAAATGTATAGCGGCCTGTTGCAGCATTATTTCATTTTTCTTGCAGTTTATTTATTATGTCTATTTTCAGCATGTTTAAAGAAAGATAATGGATGGAGGATGGGGGTGGACGAATCGTGTTTGGTTCTGGAGATGACCTCTGCCATTGCATTTTTATGTCAAAATTTGCAAGTGCAGCATGTTTAGCCAAACCGTCTGCTAGCTCGTTTCCAGCTATTGATGAGGCATGAAGTATGGTGCTACCATCTACCGTGAGTGTCTGAAAATTATTTTTTCGCTATCGGAGTCACACGCGGGTCGCATTGTGACTCTACTGTGTTGTCTCATGCGAAGACAACGCGGGCGGACATAGAGACCGTATCGGGACCCTGCCTTCACAGCGACTTTTTGTAACTCTAATGTGACTTTATTGCGTGGTTACATTTCGGTCACAGGGGACAATCGTGCTATTAAGGCTAACTAAATCTCTAAATAGAAAGGCTGATCAGCATAATATCAAATCATAACATTTTCATCCGAAAAATTTATGGCCACATAAGAAAATATCTTAAGTATTTTATAAATTTGTTTGCAAACCTAGATTATTTATACGATGAAGGAACCGAAAACTCAAGCGATATTGAGTGGCACTTTGCTTAGTGAGTTTTCTCTGTTTATGACATAAAAAATTTGGTGGAAATAGAGTATACATCAAAAACATTCCCCGGCTTCTTAATATAGTGTGAAGTTTTATAAACAATATATTCTTGTTTTGATTTACTATAGTTCTTTTTTATTTGTTTCATTTGAGTTTTGTTTTATTCTATTATATTAAAATCAATTTATTTTGACGAAAGTAAGAGAAATGTAATCAGAAACTTTGATTTAATTCTATCATTTTATATTTAAATCTTCGAATTTTTTTAAAATATTGGTAAGGTAGTACGGATACTGTTTAAATTTATAAAATAAAATTTTGACTTTTATGTAGGAGAATAGGATTTTCAAAGACATTTTAATTACCTTTCAATAATATTTACTTTTTCTGTATTTTAACTCACAAAAGTATGCCTGAACCACATAAGAATAATTTATAATGTTAATTTTACATTCTTTTTTTAATGTTTCGTATATTTTTTGAGAAAATTGCATTATTCAATCTTCCAACTTTGGTTTTCCCTTGTCCTTGGTGTTTCAGTGTATCCATACATTAAATATTTGTAAAATTTGAGTTAAAATGACCGCAGCGATTTTTAAGAAAATTGAAAATATTAAAACTTCGGACTATATAATAGTGCACTATATAAAAAGTAAAAAAAAATATCCATGAAAAAGAAATACTTATATTTAATAAAATTAATGGTAATATAGAAGAAAATTTGGGGATTACAACTCTATGTTAACTTACGCTCAAAGTCGCGGCAAAGGCTTTACTTAAAAATTTCTTACATCTAATATTGCCTAATATCAATGATTTGTTGAATTATGAGCTAGTTCGTCTGTCTTTAAATTTGATCCGCAAAGGTTTATCTGCTTTTTTCGTATTCTAATGTAGTATATCAACTAAAATTGCTGCTGAGGTATGCTTAATCGAAAGATCATTTCTAAAATATATCCCCTATCTAAAATATTTCTCATTGTTTACGACATTTTCTTAAATGAGTTTCTTTACTTTAATTTCAATTTACACGAAATTATACACATACATTTTTACATGACAAAATAAAGATTTATGCTTTCATTCAGCTTTATCTTCAAATTGTAGATTTGGGCTTGTTTCTAAGTTGAAAGTTCATTTTTACTTGAGTATTTATATAACTGACTTCAAACACTTGTTCATATATTTGTCCAGTAGTTTGGTAGTTGTGGGTGGAAAAAAATTGTTGGTAAAAGTTTTATTTTTTTAATAGCATAAGTTATGTCCCAATGTGACTGTCGTAGTTTTTCCCCTTCCCAAGAGATAAGCGTCGTTGAAAGATATGACGTAAAATGGGATGTTTTTGCGGTTTTTTTTTTAATTTTCGGTAACATCGCAAAACATGAATAAATATATTGTTCAAAAGTTGTAGAGCGTTAAATTCTGCTTATTATGAATACCCATCATATAGACATTACTCTACTTGCAATCGCAGTAGCGTATGTCAAAATCTTTATATGTAGAAAATCCCAGACGCTGCTGAAAGGTGCCCGTCTTCCACCACTTGCAAAAGGTTTTCGTCTCCACCGGATAAACTAGGTACATTACAAGCTCACCTCTACCACTCTGTCCTCATAGAATTTGAGTGAGATGGATTTAAACATTCTAGTGGAGTGGAAGATAGTCATTAATTTACCAGTTATTAAAAAAAGTTCACTAATTTTTCAGTGTTTCTTAGATCCTCAAATACAAATTAATGTATGGATATTTAATGTTTTGATCTACACATACGAATACAGATACGGATCTTCAAGTTAGTGCTTAGTTTCCCAACGTGTTATCTCACTTTCAGTTATGTAGAAAATGCTTTCTGTATACATTGGGCCCGCTATAGTCCGTTCCTACCCCAATAATTTCTGAACGGCAAGAGTTATATTCGTAAAAATAGGGTCTAGGCATAGTTCCACAAACAAGTTTGTGATTGACTTTTATCTCGTACCTCGTACTGTTTTTGAGATAAAAATGTTAATTCCAAATTTCTCCACTAAATGGCACTTAAGCAGTTTACTTGTGTAGCGATTGGCAGTTGTACCATACCTAGACCTGGTAAGAATTAGTTGGAATGGCCCTTGCTAAAATATTTTTATAAAAATCTGCTAATATCATCTTATTTTTATTTGTTTAATTAGACTCTTTTATTTGACCAAGTGAGTCTTTAAAAGTAAATGATATTTCATTTTTTTAACCGTTTTTTTAATAAAAGAAGAACTTAAAGTTACATTTCCGTGAATTTTTTAAAATGTTACTACTTTCATTAAAATCTACGTTTACGTCGAAATTGAAAATTTTGTCAATTTTATTACGAGGAGGTAGTTAGTGTGTACTAACTACTTGTTAACTGGCAGATTTATTGATTTATTAAGACTTATTGGTTCTAAACCCACGTAATGACTAATCATTTTTTAATAATTTCTATATCCCATTAAACTTAGAAGTATCTAATACGGTAACATGATGATATTCGCATAATTCATACAAATAATAATATTAAAAACATTCCTTTTTAAATATATGCTTAGCTCTAAATAAATAATTCAGATTTAAAATGTCCGGTTTGTATTTTAGAATGTTGTATTCAAGAATCACTATGAAGAAGCAATGAATATTTCTTATAATATCGATACTGAGAATGAAAGAAATAAAATATATAACAAGTTTTAGGTTTTTTATATTTTTTGTTTCAAATTATTAAAGGATCCGTTAAAGATACGCTAAAAAAAGGGGATATACAATAATATCGTTACATAGATGCCTACAAAAATGAAAATTATTTAACACATTTCTACTTTTCTTAATTTTTCAGTTTTTTCAGTTTTTTCAGTGTTTCTTAGATCCACAAATACAAATTAAATTATGGATATTTAATGTTTTGATCCACAGATACGAATACAGATACCTATCTTTAAGTTATTGCTTAGTTTCAAAACTAAAACAGTAAAAAAAAAAAAAAAAAAAAAACTAAAATAGACGATATTCATTAAAAGAAATTTACTTACTACCTCCAATGGCCTGCAAAAGGGGACCCCTTCTTGAAGAACTTTTAATAACATAAAGTCTATCAATTTTTAATTTTCAACAGGGATAGATTAAGCTTTTTAACATTAGGATTACGTCCGAAATTGCTTTCCCCCTCCCCATAAAGAAGCCTGTGTATACAACTGTCTACCCCTAAGAAAGTCTAAATCCACGTGGTTCAAATGCCATAAAGACAGAGTGATAGAGGCAATCTTGTGAGGTTCCTCCTCTATCTTGTAGAGATCGAAACCTTTCGTAAGGGGTTGAACACGGGCACGTGTCAATAGCGATTTGAACTTACATAAAGGATTTTAGCAAGAGTTACTGCGATTGCAAGTGCAGAAAAGTACATCAAATGAGTACTCATTTTAAGCAAAATTTAACTCTCTACAGCTTGTAAAATGTACATCTATTCGTGTTTTGCGCCGTTTTCGAAAAAAATTCAGAAAAACCTAAAATCACACCAATTTTTCGTCACATTTTTCAACGTAGGATCCGACGCTCATATTGGGGAGGGAAAAAAAAAAAACCCTAGGGCAATCAAATTGGAACACAACTGAAGATACTAAAACAATAAAACCATTACCAACTTTTATCCCTATCATTGAATAGTATGCCGTATCAATTCTTTTATGTGTTATTTTGTGTATATTTGTTGAAATTATAAACTTCTGAAAGTAAAAAGAATCTGACAAATAAATCAAACATGATCTGATGCTTAATAAAACGAAACCATATGCATTAGGGTGGAGCGAAAAAAGTCAAATTGATATTTTCGAGTCGCTATAGTGCGAAAAAGTTGCGATTGGTGAATACAAGAAAATCAAAAAAAAATTATTCAAATCGGACTTTATCTTCCGATCTCGCAAACCGTCTAAAAATTTAAACAAAAATTGAAAATTTCCGATTTTTTCTGAATTTAAAAAAAAAAATTATTATATATATTTTAAATTGCTGTATGGAAATATATTGACAGATTGTACTGCTTAATAATAATAATGAAAAATGACTGCTTTTAGGGAATATCTTCCGATGGCGCAAGCTCAATAAAAATAGGGAAAAACTCAACTTTGAGTGATTTTGATGTATTAAGAAACTAATCCTCTGTGGTCAGTTTGCGTTCCAATGTTAACATTTTCATATAAAATGTTAACATTGGAACGCATTGTTAACATTTAAGGTATAAAGTGTGCAACTCTTTGCTTATTTAGATACTTCATGATATTTAAGCAACCTAGAACCCCCCAGGGGTAGGTCGTTGAACTTAGAGTTCCACACACACTCTTCCCTCCATCCAAACAATGAGAGTGTTTGCATATACATTACTTAAATCTATAGTTTGTTATTTCATCTGTTTAAGCCTGAATTTTAGACTCGACTTTGTACTGCGATTTAGTGTCAAATTCCTGCATCACGGATCTTGATTTCAGTGTGGCCCTGATGAATCCATCTCTTGATTGGGACCCACATACCTTGAGCGATGCTTCCGTTACCAATTTAACACACCGCTCGGCAGCTTGCGTGTGGGAGGGAAATATTTTAACATCCCAGTCTGGGATATCACCTGATTGTATAAAGGAATGTATTTCTTCATTGGTTATTCTCCGAAGAAGACGTGGAGATGATCATTTTGCTACATTCCAATCAATTACTTCTGTATAGTTTGCCGCATCGAAGTTTAAAGTAGGTGTGATAAAGTTTCTGATGCCTTTACCTTTTGAAACTGCCTGCCTGGCTTTTAAACACTCTTTTTAGCCCTAGCTCTCTTATGTGCCTACTCTTATCAAAAATCATTGCCAAGAGTAGGTTTTCTGGATAAGCAAAGAACGAGTTTCGTTCAATTATACTGAATACCACTTTCTTCAGGTCGTCAGGCAAGCATCGAGATGTTTCTATTGTTCTGTACAGGTAAATAGGCCCGTCTGTAATGTACTTACTGCATTTTATTTCAAACCAAACTGGCATGTAACATTTTAAAATGAATGTCACTATAGCTTTTAAGGAATTATCCGATGGGTTTTATACGCTCACGTAAAGTCGAAGGACTCTATTTGCACAAGTGAGCCATCTGGCATGTGAAATTGGCCCGAGGTCCCTCTTTGATAAGTCATTTGGAAACTTGCCACTTTTGACTGCTTGACTTATGTCGAAAAGATATATTTGGTCCTTGATCAACAGTTGCCTATCCACTTCAGGAATTTCACAATCAATTATTTGAAATTTTGTAACTATGAGCTTTTTACAACCAATAAGACTCTGCCCAATAGGCCCACTAAAGGATCTTGGGCCAGTTGTTTCACAATCCAAATGTTGAAAAAGATGGCGAAAAGGTCACTCAATAAAATGCAACAAACAAAAAGCCCACTGGAGTGATCGTTCGAGATGTACCATCACAGCCTACCAAATCTAAGTATTCTAGTGAAACCCCTTGTTGAGTAAGACACGATACTATTATAGCTGCAATGTCCTTAGCAGATCCCGAGTTTGGAGACACATGACCCGAATAAACTGAGCCAGGTGTTTTTATGATAGAATAGTGGTCTTCTTTATTAGTTCGACGATACTGCTTCGATCCGATTCTTTCTATAACTAAGGTATCATCTTTTCTTCCGTCAAAATATATGCTATGCAGTTCATCTTAATCTAGATGACTTTCCTGTAAATATTTTCTAGTACGGCTCCTTTCCCTTCTAATTTTGTGTCGGTCAATGACTTGAGAAGTGTCTGCTTCAGTTATTACCCCGATATCTTCCAGCACACTCGATGCTATAGCACCAGCTGCACGGTCAGATACCCCGTAGCGAGCACAATGTAAAGATGTAGATTGTAACTTCCCTCTCATCTGCCATGGGAATTTTTTCTTCTTAGAGCTGCTTCCAAATCTAGCACTCAGTTTTTTCGTCTCCTTTTGATCTATATTACCGATTTCTCCTAATCCGTACTTTCTCTGGAGGTAGATGGATTTATGCTCCATGAATGAAATTTTGTTTGGTTTGGGTGAAGCACTAAACCTTTCTGCCCTCAAAATCACTCAAAAGTTGAAATTTTCCCTCTTTTTATTGAGCTTGCGCGATCGGAAGATATTCCCTAGACACAGTCATTTTTCATTATTATTATTTAACAGTACAATCTGTCAATATTTTTACATATAGCGATAAAAAATATATATAATAATTTTTTTTTAATTCAGAAAAAATCGGAAAATTTCAAATTTTTTTTAATATTTAGACGGTTTGTGCGATCGGAAGATAAAGTCTGATTTGAATATTTTTTTTTTTTTTTTTTGGTTTTTCTTGTATTCACCAATCGCAACTTTTTCGCACTATAGCGACTTAAATATCAATTTGACTTTTTTCGCTCCACCCTAATATGCATTCTTTGATTTTACGATGAAATATGTGCTAACTAAATGCCTATTCAGGCGAGCGTGTTGTAATTAGTTTACACATTCTAGTCGTTGAAAGGAAATGGAACATTGTTATTTTGGTGAAAGGGTACATCACAAAAATATTTTCTGTCGCTTACACAATTAGCTGGAATTTTTAGCTTAACTTCAAATCAGTATTGCTTGATTTCTAAATGTTTTCAGAATTACGTTTAGCTGTAAAAGAAAAAAAAATCTAATATGATCTTTATCAATAAAATGACATCAAAAACACATTTTAAAATGTATTTTTATTAAATGAATGACTTTTAAAAACTTCTAAAGCTATTTATTCATACTAATTACATATTTTATCTCAATAAAAACGATCATAATTATGGCTTTGAGTTTAAATCCAATTTTCCTCAATTTTTAACAATATTAAAAGTGGAATAAAATGACTAATTCCATCCGAAAATTTTAACTCACGTTTCTACGACCTTTAAATTGCAATCCGAAGATGCCTGCCAGTGTCATTACTCCTTCTAAATGTATAATGACAGGACAACTTCCGCAAAAGTTCGAAAATAGCGATACTCGTAAAATAAAATATATTACCATTATAGATTTCTCCGCCCTTATCACTGGAGTACTTATTTTAACGATATAGGGTGCTTATTTTAATGACATATGTAGAAAAGCAATTTTAAAATCTCATTTTAACCACTAGAAGTTCAGAGGATGTGTGTTTGTTACAGCGTACCACAGCAATGTGAAAATTGGGAATATATTAGAAAAAATATATATTTTTCGCAATGTATATTCAAGGTATATGAAAGGGTACATCACAAAAATATTTTCTGTCGCTTATACAATTAGCATGCTATTCAAGAGAATTATTAACAGAAATATTTTATTTTTGTTTGAGGTATATTTATAGTGTTTAATTTTCACATTTACATTAATTGGTTCTAATTGAATACTTTAAGAAAATCTTACAATTAAAAGATTCAACCTCGTTATTGATAAAAATATGGTAATTAGATGCAAATTAAAAAGTAATACCTAATGAGTAATTTTAATCATCTAATTTAAATTGTAACAGTCTTGTTCACCTTCGTCATTTTAGTTGAGAATTAATCAGAATTAATGTAATTCACATTTTCCCCATGAAACAGCATGTTTCTCCATGTGTGGCTATGCTTTTATAAGTCTCTATTCTTGCTACAAATTAGTTAGTAAAAAAAATCTTCTAAACGAGATGATAATAATTCGAGGGAGCCTTCCTTTGTATCATAATTTTCCATTGAGACTGGTTGAATAACATCTAATGTCATTTGCAAATTATATGTTTTAATGTAACTTATTTTTATATTTGTGTGATATTTTTCCACTCTCATTTTATAAAATGATTTACACGCTTATTCATATTTACCTAAAACACCAAACCTTTAATTCAGATGTTAATGTCCCTCACAATTTCATGGTGTATATTTTGAGTTGTTTACAATAATTAATTTTATTGAAATCTGAACTGTGCCTGATACGGTCATGCTGTGTGCTCATATCAATTGAACTACAGCCGTAACAAGACAATTAAATTTTATGAATTTACAAATTAAATTTAATTTATAAAAAATTGAAGAACAAACCAGAACAATGCAATTTTTTCCAAGCATTTATGATGAATAGAAAACTAAAACATAATAAATTTGCCATATCAGGACAAACATCTAATTTAACAATAATAATTTTCCACACCACTAAAGTTTATTTTAAATTTTAAGATTTCCATTTTCTAAAGATCTGTTTGATGGCTTTACAAAAGAGAGCATATGTTGATGACGTCTTAGCATGTTTCAACAGTAAGTAAAAATTTATTTCTAACCCGTATTTAACTTACTTTTATAAGATTTTCAAATTGCAATCCAAGGATAATAGTCGATCTCATTACTCTTAGCAACAACTGAGGGCAAGTTCTGCAGAGACTAAAGCATAGTTATGTTCTTAAGATGTGCATTATAGATTCCACCATCCTTATCACTGAAGTACTTATTTTAACGATAAAGTGTGCTTATGTTAATGACTTACGAGGAAAAGCTGTTTAAGACCTAATTGTAAGGTTTGGATAGCTAATATATGTGGATAAATTTCAATATTACTTATAAATGAATCATTTTAAAAACTACTTATTTTAATCTATACAAAATTAAAATTTTTATTTTTTGAAACAAAAACTTAAAAAAAAAGTTTATATTTATGTTTTGAATAAAAATAATTAATTTACATACATTTAACATTTATAATATATTATATTGCTTACTTTTAAATTCGTCTTTTTGATTTTCATATTGAAATATATAAAATTTAATTAAGATCAGCAAGTTTAAGGAACTAAATAGATGTTCCAGTTTATTTTCCGATTTTCTTGTTTTTACAATTTATTTATATATTTGCATTCATGAAACAAAATTTTTATTTATACATATTTATTTGGATAATATTAAATAAAGAAATCTTCGTACTGCTGAAATCTATTTTTTAATTTCAGATTTATTTCGCACAACAAGTGCATATTACGCATTATTTATGCATAAACCAATTAAGGCTGATTTGTCAAATCCGTAGATAAACTTCCTTCGAATAGCAACATCGTTAGTGATGCATCAGATTCATATTTCTAAGTTTCTCATTGTTGTTGAGTTTTTGGCTTAGTTGTTCAGGGAATAGATAATTATTACTCGCTGCTAAGTCAATGGCCAATAGAAATGAATGAGGAGCTTTGAAACAACATTTAATTCAATCTCACATCACCAGTGTTAAGAATCGCTTCACTTTCTGAGTTAGTCAATATCTTAGCACTGAGTGCTTTTCAACCACTCCCTGAATTGAAAAATTGCCCAATATGTTCTTCCCTGCAAATGAAGATTTTCGAAACTAAGCTCAAACCAATTTTGCATCTCTGGAGAACAATTTTTGTATTAGAAAATATTGGAAAGGTTGAAATGCCTGAATATTCAAAGTGCTCACTTCGAAAAAAAAATCAACATATGTTTAAAACTTTCGGTATTATAATCATTTCTAATGGTTTGTTGGAGATTAAATAAAAGCTTCACTGACAAAAATGCTTTATTGATTCAAAAATATTTGGTTGGCTCTATTTCAAAGGAATATTTCTGTTGAATAAACACAATTTTTGTTAATTAAACAAAATATTCTGTTAATTTAGCCAAAATTTGTTAAAACGAGCAAAATTCTTCCGTTGAAACTGCACACAACCAAATTTTTGCTGCATGAATAACATTTTTTCAGTTAAAAAAACATTTTTTAAATTGTACTCACGTAACTAATAATCGCTTAGTGACAAAACTATGGTTTCTGTATTCCGTTAAAAGAACTTCGATTTCAAATACGCACTTTTACTATCAAAATGAATTAAAACTTCCAAGGCGTGTTTTTCCTATTTTAATTGTGATAACTGAAAGAGAATTTTCTGATATTTTTCTTAAATAATATATAAATTTAGAAATTAACTTTTTGAAAAGGAATTCCCTCTGCAGTTTGAAGTGGAATGAATACCGCGTAATTGTACACTTCGGAACATACTCTTTTATGATATCCGAAAAGTAATTAACTTCAAACTTTTGTAAAGATAAGACTGAAATATCCAATTTTTGTAAAAGTTTATATACATCAACAAATAACGCTAAAATGCAAATGACAAATTTTATCTGTGTATTTAGATATTTAAAAGACATATTTATTTAAATATGAAATAATACGTTGATAAGAAGAAGCTGTCAACCGGCATCCCAATGAATTTGTAATCTAAAATATTTAAATCCAACATGTAAAACATAGTTTGATTTCGATTAAAAAAATATTTTAGTTGGAAAAAAATAATTCTTCTAAAAAACGCGAATGAATTTCCGAAATTTAAAACAGAAGAAATGTGTGTTAATAAATGAAGATTAAAATGAGATAAAACTGCTTTTAATAGAAGAAGTTAAAGAAAATATGTTTTAAACGAAAATTAGTTACAATTTTTAAAAGATTACAAATTGAATTTGATAGTCATTATTTAGGTATTTATGAAAAATGTGCAAATTGGGACGGCCAAATTCAGGGAAAAAATGCATATTGATATACTTAGTTTTGTATAAATACCTGTTTCTTTATCAACTGAAAAAGAATTTAATGATAAAGCTGAAATTCTACGTGAACGTATCTGTAAAGAAGTTTATTAGTTAGGCTGTTTTAAATTATTAAGACTGCGTTGTGACACATGAAAATCCAGGTTCGATACACTTAGCTGCAATATAATAAAAAGACGTTAAATACTTAAAAAACTATTTTATTAAAAAGATGCTATTGAAATATAAGCTTATTACAACGGATGGTGGTGGATAGGCGAAATAAAAAATACGTCCTATATAGACAGTGAAATTAAGGTGGAATGATTTAAAAATTACGCCAGCACAGAATTACACATTGGCGAGAACAAACACCTGGCTGAGATCAATAACACCAATTCCAGAGCAACCCTAACAGTTAATCCAATAAAATTAAAATGACGTAACCGCTAGCAAATAATTTTAAAGATGTCGCAGGGCAACAAAAATATAACTTACGCCAGCAGGATGCCAAGAGGGGAATCAAAAGGGCCGTTGATTTTGCAAACGGACGCAATTTAATCTATTTTTAGCACAACGACGCTACAATGTCTCAGTTAGAGAAATAAACAATTAAGAAAAATGCATGCGGGAAAAGCGAAGATACAGATTTAAAAGCCGAAATGGCAGAAAAATGAAAACAGAAGTAATTTAGAATACATTATTTTGGATAGACTACATTAAAGAAAGCCAAATTACATGATTATTAAAACTAAATATGTGATCTGCATCACAGTATCCTCTACAGCAGAAAATTATATGGCTACATTGCCGTTTAGAAAGGTGTTATGATATAGAGGAACCTGACCAAACATTTGCTTCATTTGCTGCTACGTATTTTTAATTTTTTCTTACTTATTTTAATGTGTATTAGTAGCTAGCCCATTCTATTCACGGCTTATATATGATTTCAGTATTAAAAAATGCAACAATCAAATTTGGAGATTTAATTTGATAGTAATATTCTTATAGTCCTTGCTTCCTGCTACATTATCTAAGAGAGAAACACATCTTTTCTGCTTTTAATAAGGGTAAGGAGTTAGTTTAAAATAAACAAAATAAATTGTGAAACAAAATATTCTGCTGAAAATGCGTTTTCAATAATAATAGATAGCATCAATTAAATAATGAAGTTCCCTTTACAATAATAACAGATTTACTAAATTATACAAGTCGTGTTTTATATACCAACTAGCTGACCCGGCAAACGTTTTTTTTGTTTTTTTTTGCCATATAAATTATTCCTAGAATAATTTTAGTAGAAAGAAATTACCAACTTTTTGTTAGTGTGTGAGGATGTGGTATATGAGTGGAAGAGGCATGGAGCGCTGTGAACGATGCTGGAATATAAAAATAACACAATACTAAACATTTATATTTTTTAATTCATTGTAATTTATTCTTTAAATTTATATACCGTGTGTTTCAGATCAGGGTTTACATACTTTCAGGAGAGCCGGCAGCAATATAGGCCTACAATATCTTTTAAATTAAACTTATATATTTTCGTTTCAGGAAATATACAAGTGTCATTTCTTCTTCATGAGATAAAATTTTCCAAAGCCCTCAAGAACTTCAGAAAAGTAACTACTATTCCTATAGTTCATTCCAACAGTGGTGATTAATTTTTATGTTCTGAAAACGTCCTTTTTTATCTATAAATTGTATGACGATTATCTTTCAACTATATGGATGTTATATCCTAGGTTACTACTAGCACGTGATGACATTTACAATTTTTTTAAAAGTATAATCGTTACTTTTTCTAAAGGGAACTGTATGAATATTTTGCACCGTTACTAATAAATCGAATAGGTCAATGTTTAGAATGACAGAATCCAACATGCAGTCCCTTAAGTTTCGCTTTAAATTAAATTAGCTGATGTTTTCAAAGTTATTAGTCTAAATAAAATTAAAAAAATGTTTCCGGGAGTTCTGAAGTATACTTTTGCCAATAAAAAGTGTAATTTTTAAAGTAAATACTTAAGATTTCATGAAACTTGATTTTATAGTTCATAATTAATTTCTTAAAAATTTTAGTCTTAAAAAAGTCGCTTTTATTGTACTTGGAATTTTGTAGTTTATATTTAAAAATAAAGTAAGATGATTTACATTGATATTTTGGAATTAAGGCTTTAAATTTCGAATTTCTTTCTAACATTAGAAAGGCTAATTTTCAAAATAAGATTAATTAAAAAGTGTATTTTTCCCCTCTACCTACTGATTTGAAATATGAAATTATAAAGTAGGGCCACTACTGAGCTTTCATAGTCTGGGTTCTGTAACTTATGGATGACCTTCTAAGATAAAAGGCAAGGTGACCCAACAAGACCGCATAAAATCAGCACGAAAAGATTCCTGGCTAGGAGCGGATAAAAAAATTTCCAAACAAATGTACCTCTACGATCCACACTTTTCGAGAATTGAGTAGAATATCATATAAAATGTACGAAAAGAAAAAAAAAAATGTATTGGAAGCAAGAAGGAGGCATAGGTTGGTGCACATGTCTACAGGAAATGATATTCAAAATGCTCACCTTGCATTCGTGCGCCATGTAATGGCTGACTGCTCATTTTGCTCATTTTTCAACCTAGTGCATGCACAAAGGTACATGCAGAAAAGTATAACCACAAAAGTACATACAGAATGAACGGAATAGGGGCTCTATTCTGCCACGTTCGTTTAAGCGAACGTACAGATGTTTGACATCAAATTTTTGACGTTTTTCGCAACCTGCTATCGTATGCTGGTATTCTGCCAGGTGCGATAGAGCTTTAGGTGCAGATTCTCCCTATCGAATGTTTACATTAGCATATGTTTCAACTTATGCCACAAATACGAACGTTCTTTTAAACGAACGTGGCAGAACATGTGCATCGAGACGCCTAGGTCTCAATACACCTATTCCTTCAACAGTCCCGACAATGAGAAATCTAAAGATGTATGGTGATCATGGCAGCCATAAAATTGTCTACCAACATGCCTAATCTACCGACCAGTGCTAATTTTTTATAGTTAATGGCGGGCACTTGCTGTTTATAGGCATTGGACATTACTACGGTCAGTTGGTTGGTTTAGTTTGGTTTGTGTCATTAAGCCAACGTATCACTTGGGAGATCTATTAATCACTTCATTGTGGATGCATCCAATACATGGACCAACGTTGGACTTTAGCATCTACTCAACCGGAGCGGCTGACCAGGGTATATGTTAATAGCTTGTGTCGTCATTACTATTCTTTCAAAATTTTCTCGAAAACTATCGGTCGAAAACAGATACAGCTCTTTGTACATATTTTATTCTCTCCAAGCAAGGAATGTGGTTATGCCGACTTTATGCGGCCCTGTTAGGACACTCTGTACAATGTATACAATGAAGAACACTGTACACAATGAACAACAGGTGTTTACCGGAATAAAAATGTGCGTTCTTGTTTTTGTAAGGCAATTAAATTTCAAAGCCCTTTGCTGACCAAACTGTTAGCCAAACTAAACGTTGTTACGATTCTGTTAACCAAACTAAACGTTGGCGCAACAGCCTACGTAGGGCCAAGGCATATTCAGCTCATGCCACACCTTCGCAACCATGGCTCTGGGGTGCGAAAGAGTATGCTCCGGTCATGTGGTCAGCCTGGTGCGAAGCCCCAGTGTTTAGTCACCAAGCAAATTGAATCCTCATTTTATCGACCCACTCAAAGGAACCTTGTGTTCATTCCGGAAATCGAACCCCGGAACTGTAGCGCAGTAGTGCAATGCAGTAACCATTACCCCACTGGTCTTCTCACATAGTGCTAAAACTTCATAATATAGTCTATAAAGCAGAACATGCATTTTACCCTACTGATTATCAGCTTGCTTGCTTATTTTCTGCCAATTCAAATACATGGGATAGCTTACATATCTTTAGTAGTTAATGGAACAAAAGTAAAGAAACGTAACGACACCAACCTAAAGGAATTCTTTAGATGAGAATTGTTATCAAAATAGAAATTACTTTAAGTACAAAGAAACAGATCGTAATTGCAATCCAATATTAACTTATACTGCGTGAAAGAAGAATTCTACGTCCAATTTTTACTATCCCTTCCAGAAATTTTTGTGCTGGTCTCTGCATTCCTGAAGGATTGAGTTGCTGATACTCTGAAGTGAAGAATGCGATATATTGTGTGCTTTAGATGTGAAGATTTAATTCGCCCTTCTATCTGGAATTTCGTTTATTATTTTCCTAGATTATTGCCAAGAAATTCTTTTATATGCGAATAGTGTGAAGAGGTTTTAATAGAATACTATTAGTTTGTTACATACGATATAAAGTGCTGTTTTCTAGTTTCTAAAATACCCTGGCCTTTAAAATAAAGCTTGTATTTACGGGTGTATATCAAAATAGAAGACAACTCAAACAGATTTCGCTCAAAAATTATAGTCAAATCCCGTTTTTGTTGATAAAATTTACTTTGTTGATTAATGTAACACCCGTTATTTCTAACTATTAAGTTACATTTGTACAATTATTTCTCTTATTTTTTCAAATATATTTGTATTTATAAAAACAAATGTTCGGTTTCGGACATTTTTACTCTCTTTGAAACAAGATATAGTATATTTGATGAAAACAATTTTCTTTTTTTTTTTCTTTTTTTTTTTTTTTACAAAATATTAAAAAAAAATGAACATTATTTCAAACCTACTAGTGATGTATAAACTACTATATTAAAAAGTCAAAGAATGTTACATGGTCATTGCATTAGTTCAATAGAATGATATATTACAAAATTAGATTACAAAGAAAAGTGCAAAATTATGTTGATAAACACTTCCCTTGAAGTTCTTAGTAGCCTAACTGTTAGGATACGGTGCCCACTCAGCAACCACAAAGTTATTAGCTAAACCGGTGACAGTCCAAAAACCACCGTGTACTTGATGTTACATGAACTACAAGCTAGATCATTAATTCATCTCAGTAGACGCTGGTAATCCTTGGAGAGGAAGAAATAAGTTACCTTTTATGATAATCTGAATTCTGAGACTGTTTCTCAAAATAACTGGGAAATGCATTTAACGCTACATGTATACTTCTGCGACTGTAATTAAAAAAAAAAAAAACTCTTTCTACTGGACAGAAATGACAAAATGAGATGTGATTGGGGGGGGGGATTGTTATCATCTATTTTGATCCGATTCAGTGTTGAAGTTTTTCAACCCACGAACCGGCATATGTGTAGGATTTCATCCACCGCTCTTAGCTGAAGAACATGCTTTGTCTTTAGTTTAGTAGATAGGTGGATGGAGGAAAGGAAGTTATGGGAAACACAGGATTATTGAAAATAATGGAGATTTTCAGAAGCCTCCATTCAATTGACTAACAATACGTTGGACTCTCCCCTGGTATAAGAAACGAAATTCCCTTCTTTAGATATTATTTATCTATCTTCCTTGAAGGGTGAATGGGTATTCTGTCAAAGAAAGGGAAAGAAGTCTTCGGTAAGACACTAGTACCAGGGCTCCGATCTTTTTCATTGTTTTTCCGTACTAGTGTTGTGCTGCCGGACTTAAAAGGAAAACATATACATATATGTATGGATATACACTCTTAATAAAAACAGTTAACATTTAACTATGATATGGTGCTGAATTAGCTAGACCCTTTCTATAGAGAAACTTTGAGCCATGATTTACTGCTCAAACTGATTAATGGAGCCAAATAATGGTGAAATGTTTCTCCATAGAAAGGATGCAGCTAATTCAGCTCCACTGTATGGTGGTGAAACGACGTTGAACTGCTTCAGATAACAGTGTATACATATATATCTATATATACACATATATACATACATATCAAAGTAATACGTTCAATACATAATTGTATAGTAACCACGACTTTTGCGTTTTATGGTTTCCTAAATTAAGAGTAAATGAGATTTATTCGTGAACAAAATAATAGTAATGAGACCTTATTAAACATCGTGCAATTTCTTCAAAATATCTCACAAATCATCCGTAATTACATTTCCTTCATAAAAATGACGAAACCAGATTTCGGTAATGAAAATCCTTTTGTTAAACATAAAACCCTGTAAGTTTATGAATCAGTTTTCTACTTTATTCTAAGAAACAACCTCATTGTGTTGTCTAATTACCCTATGAGCAAAACTGAGCTGTTAAAATCGAAAACCGCATCAATTAATTAAATTTCTGCCACATTCTATTCAGTGTCCTTTTAACTTTATTAACTTCCTTCAAACACAGCCAAAACAAGAGACGCTCGGCGAGGAAGAGGTTAGATTTTTATTTCCCACTAAAGAAAATACATAGTTGTAATGAAAACACAAAGGGAGGAAACAGACTGAATGAGCTTTCTTCCCATTAATAACGAAGTCCTAGAATTTAGTTGTTTTGTTGTGTTCGCAGCACCTGACTCGTCTTTCTGTTTAAAATGTGAGAAATAATGTGTGACTGAGGGGCCTGAGTTTGGCTGCGGAGCTCCATCATTGGATAGAACCTTTGTCTGATAAAATAATTGAATCATTTTTCACGTTGCACAACGTCTTGTTAAGGCAGATAGTTATAGCCATTATTTTCCTGGAAGTGGTAAACAGTGGGACACTTTTCATATATTATCAGTGATATTTCTTTTACAAATATATAACGGCTGGGAATGCGTGCTTATTTTCTCTGAGTATAACTTAATTATAGAAGTGAGTTAGAGAAAACACTAATGTTAAAAGGGTGGTGATTTATAAAAACAAAATATTATTTCAATGTTTCTTTTCTTAAGTTAAATTAACTATGAAATACTTCTCTAATTAAAAAAAATTGAAATAAGATTTTTCGCCCAGCGCTGAAGTGGTTATTTTAATTGGAAATCGCCCAAAAAGATAGGGCATTGTATTTCTCTTTAAGAAATGCGCTTCATAGATTAACGTATATTTTTTTAATTATTTGCTATGTATTTAAGTATTTACTGGATATTAAAACTGATGGCTAAATAAATATTCTCCAACAAAAAGCAAGTTTAAATGGTTGAAGTGCTCTAAAACTAAAATAACTGAAAGTTTGCATGAAAATCACTGTTTATTTTTATTTTGTTTTCTAACATGTACATGTGATGAAAATTTGTTTGAAGGTACTAGAAAGTCCAAAAAGAAATTATAAAAACTAGCTGTAGCCCGTCGAATTCGACGGTCACTTTATTGACTGTAATTTTCAAAAATAAATGGGAACGATGAAGAATGTCACCAAGGTCCTGAACAAAATTAACAGGAAAAATCAAGGAGCGAAGCGGTCGGAACATGACTTGTGACAGAAAGTAAACAAAAGGTTTCACGCTAGTTCTTAGCAACTGTACAATGACGATGAAATGATTGAAATCTTTTAAATTTGTTTTTAACTATCTTTATTAAGTAAAAAAAAACAGTAGATATTAAATGACGAATGAGCAAATACAGTTACAAATTCTAATTCATCATTTCGTTGAAGACGATATTTTGGGTAAAGTCATCGACCACGAAACGTCCAGGTAAATTCTCTTAAATGAGCTTGACTGCCACAGCATTCTTTGATATAACCATTGAAAGAGTGACATACAACATTCCATGAGAAAATACGGGCGCAGAAAGGTAAACGCCAAAAGTATGAAGTGAAAATAGTGAAAATTTTCGGAATTCTGCAAGAGACAAAAAAATGTAATCCGCCAAATGGCGATCGGGCGCTCCCTGCTTTATTTGCCTTTTCTCAAGCTACCCTCGATGGTAAAGATCCAGTATCAGACAAAAAACTGAAAAATTAAAGAAATAAAAGATAAATCGCTAACTAAAGAAGGAGTTTATATATGCAGTCAATGTCGTTAACAAACCACAATGTATTTTTGTATGGAGAAAAGTTTGAAAAAAATCTGAAACACTTTCACATTTTAAATACTCACTAAAGTGCTGTATATTAAAAGCGTATCATAATCAATGCGCCGTCCCTATTTTTCTTCCTTGTTTTATTAAATTGAAAAGTGTATCATTATTCATGGTATCATATATCATGGTATTTTTCTTCCTTGTTCCACAAAACACTTCTTTGGAATCGAAATCTATAGCTGCTAAAACTGTTCGGAATGAGCATCATAATCCATGAGTGTGTTATATTTGTCTTTCTCGTTGCATAAAAAGCATCGTTGGAATTAATATCTATATTAAATTTGGCTACTAAAGCTATTTTACAACCATCGCCAGGCATGGTTCGGTTTTAAGGTGTTTTTTTTTTCCCGCAAACTTGGCGATCAATTATCAAAAATCGCAAACCTTGTCAGACTTATCCCCCTCCCCTTCCGCGTTATGTGGCAAACACATTTTAAAAGATTTCCACCGTGACAGTTCATCTCTACAAAACCTGCATACAAATCATATCGAGAGAATCGAGTAGAAAAAGTCTGGGCGTAAACGAAATAGCACCCTAGTGCTAATTAGCGATAAAGCGCTAAAATAAAGAAGGCTTTTTATGACAGCAAAATGCATTTAATAAACCACAATGTTATTTCTATGGCGAAAAATTGCACATTTGAAGTTCCGCTACGCCTGATCCCTCGGACTTTAAAAAATTTTCTCTTTAGATGACACATCTACGGACCAAGACCTTTATTTAGACCTCTCAACCAAATTTTTACACATAGCTGTTCTTTCAATTTAGAGGATACCGGACAAACATGTTTCAAATTAATATACAGAAAAAATTAAGGAAATAAGCAATAAAGCGCCAAAATAAAGAAAGCTTTTATGATTTCCAGATGTATTTAATAAACCCCAATGCTATTTCTATGGCGAAAAATTGCACATTTGCCGTTCCGCCATGTTTAATCTGTTCGACTTTTTCTCTTTTGATCACATATCTACAGGCTAAGGCCTTTTTTAGACATTTTAAAAATTCTCTTACACTTAGCAGTTCTCTAAATTAGTAGATACAGTGAAAACACGTTCCAGATTAACAGATAAGCGATAAAGCGTCAAAATAAAGAAGGCGTTTTCAGCTGTAAACAATGAGTTTTAATAAACCACAATGTTATTTCTATGGTGAAATATTACCAGTTTTGGCGAGTTTACGCCAAGTTTTTCGTCAAAAATTAAGTCTCCAAGACTAAACTCAATTTGGCAATATCTGCTATACTTCGTGAAAATTTGGCCAAAGCCTTTTAATTTAGAATGCGATTAATTTTTATTTATGGTGAAGTAATTCGAAGTCGGTTTTTATTTATTTTATTTTTTTTAAATCGCTCTTATTCTAATCAGAATTTAGAACAACACATTTATTATCACTACACACTGTTGCCACATTTGCCACACAACATTTACAAACGGATGCGATTTCGAACAAATATTTTTTCCAAATAAATCAAACCTTTCGGAGCTAAGGCAATCAATCGTCTGCGTCATCAATCGTCTGCGTTAATAAACCACAATGTTATTTCTAAGGCGAAAATTTGGGCCTTTGCCGTTCCCCCACGCCTAAACCGTTCGACTTTTTCTGATTTTCTCTTTTGATGGCACATCTACGGGCCAAAACCTTTCTTCAGACACCTCAACCGAGTTTTTACACCCAGCCGTTCTCTCAATTCGATTGTCGAAAGAAAAACATGTTTCAAAATAATATATAGATTCAAAAATTCGACACCACAAATTGAATGTTTTCGCACAGGTATCTCGGAAACAAGGTTAACTTGGCGAAATGTGGAATATACACTGTCCTCCAAAAGTTAAAATACAACATATTTTTATAAGTTTACCATAAGAAACGGCAGTAGCAATAAAATTCATAATTTACATAAATGAGAATAACGAACTTAAAACTGATCCAAAAACGATAGCTACCACTTTCAATTCATAGGAAACATCAGGTTTATATCAGTGAATGAAAAACACTCATATATCAAGCTTTGGTAATTATATGTGTAACTTTTGTTGATTTACAACTGCTGTTGGCAGATTCGCTGAAATAGACAGTAGAGTCCAGCAATGTCTAGGAGATACCATTTGCCCGATTCGTTAAAGTGGCGGTTGATCGGATGCATGGTAATGGGGTTGCCACAGGTTGATGCTGCTAGTCGCCTCAATGCGTCTCACAGTGTGGCCTAACGACCCTGGGAGAAAATTCTGTGCCAGAAGACATGCTCCAGGATGATGACGACATACACCACCTGCAGAAGACCGTTTTCTAGCCGAAGGAGAAGAAGCATTACTGTTCCGCTGATCGTTGCAGCCATTTTGTAGCATCAGGACAGGAAGAAGAAGATCCTCTACACCGTTAATAGAAGTAGCTCAATATTTCACCATACAATGGAGCTAAATTAGCTGCAACCTTTCATTGGAGAATTGTTGAACCATGATTTGGTTTCTTGATCAATTTAAGCACAAAATCATGGTTTCAACGTTTCACCATAGAAAGGTTGCAGCTAATTTAGCTCCATTTTGTAGAGAAATTTTAAATGCTATTATTAACAGTGTAGTTCGGTTCGAAGACGTCTTCACCATGCAGGTCTGTACGCAAGACGACCATTTGTGTGTATCCTCCTCAAAAGACGAAAGAGAAGGGCCTGCTCAGGTTGTTTGTAACCTTACTTTTGGACAGTGTACTTGGAAAAAAGGAATGTGTTTTCAGTACAAAAAAGGGTGCCCAAACTTGTCTGTTCAAAGTTTAGGAGCTCCTCATGGGGCACATTATATAAGTATTTTTTTTTGAGATTTTTTTTATGAACACTTATTATAACTCAAATTGAAAAATCAAAGTAGTAAAGATTCAGTAAATAAAATGCTGTATTAAAAAAAAAGTTAATTAATCCGTATTTGTTTTACAAACCAAATGAACTATTACTGTAAAAGATGTAAATATAACTTCAAAAGGAATTTAATTTTACGTAATAACCAAAAATTATAGGATTTTGAGCATTTTTGCAGTTTAAAGTTTTATTATTGCATAACTGAATTTGAAACTGTCTATATCAGATCATGCAAAAGAAAAATAAACTAACGTCCTTTGACAATCGATAGAAGAATGTAAGAATACCTAACTTTTGAAGAGATCATAAACGTCAAACTGCATCAGTTTCCTTTGACAAAACACAAGAATATTGAGTTTCGATAGGATTTTATTTTTGGATCCTCCAAGTGTACTCCACTATAATAGAATTTTATTGTAGTCCTTTTCTATTCTCCTTATGGCTGCTACAAGACGGGGCTCTAAAGTTACGACATTTCTCCATGCGCATTGCTCCAATTTTAGGCTATAAGACCAGACGATTCGGCACAATTTGTAGACAAAAGGATCTAACATGACCACTTCAAGTTTCTCGGTCTTTTCCTTTGGAGAACTTATTTCACTATAAAAGCGTATAAATTTTCTTTGTAAAACAAAAATTTATGTGCTAAGCTGTTTGTTTGCTGCTAAATGCATTTGCAAAAATATAAAATTGATATTATGACGCAAACACATTACTTACCTATCTTATAGGTATATCTTTAATGCCATTACAATGATTTTTAGTGTAATGCTATTCTTTTATATGTAAATAATGAATTAGAAATCGTTATAGTTTAAATGCAAATATTCTTAATATATTTACGATTTTTTTACATAACAATACAGTTGTGAACATAATTAATTTAGATTTCCATTTACTTTTATTAAAATATTGATTCACATAAAGAAAATTACTATATTTCCATGGACGTACATCCACGAAATTATGCATGTATACTATTTATATTATTATCTATTATTCATGTAAATAATGAGACCATTTATTTGTATGTTTGTTCTTATTGTAAGAGATTCTGCATTGTTCGTCCGACTAGCATTAAATTTTGTAAAGTGTCAAAAGAACACAAGTGACTTTTAAATTAGGAAAATAAATCTGTTCCTATTTATAGCAATTTTTATGAAGTCTCATGCAGTAAAAAACTAATAAATCTATTATATAAATGTGAAAGTTTTTCTGTTTGTTTGTTTGTTTGTTCGTCCGGGAACTCCTCCCACACCATCAGACCTATCGGCTTGAAATTTTGCACATACACGTAAAACGACATAGAATAGGCCGTAGGCTACTTTAAAATTCTGGAAATCCACCCGTTCCCTAATTTTTAACGATTTTTTCGCAATTGTCAGGGCAGAAAGCTACTCAAATGTCCGATTTCAGCAAATTCGTGAGCATGCGCCGAGACGGTTGGTCGCAGACCTTCCGAATTTTGCATACGGCTTCACTAGGACAGATCCTAACACGCCTCGGAGCAATTTTTTCAAAATTCGAATTAGAAAAAGTTTTATTTTATATTTTGTCCGATTTTTGACGATTTTTCTTGCTTAATACGTAATAACGCCAGTAATTACACTCGCAACAAAACGATATTTACATCATCGGATAGAGGAGAAAATTTGCTTTTCAAAACTGTTTGTTCGGACTGTGTAACATAATTTGCGGATTTTTGGGAATTTTTCAAATAAAATTAAATTTGACGCTGACTTTCGTAAAATATTTTTAAAACTGCTGCATCTTGAATTCTATCCGTCATACCCTTTTTATATTTTGTCAAATGACGGAGCATACATTTCGCCCTCTTTTAAAAGAGAAACCAGAGAAAAATATAAATTAGGAGATTTTTTACGAATTTTTAAGTAAAGAAGGATTTTCATTTCAATAGCAATTGCATAAAAATTTCAGTATGATATCTTGCCGTTTGGTTGTCTTGGAGACAGTAACAATGATTAAAATTCACAGTTGAAAAAAATAAATAAAATTTTTTTAAAATAACTGAGTTTTCGCGTGTGAAATGTGCGTGATTTTGATGTCACGAGTTTAAAACCCCTTTCGAAACTCAATCAGAATAACGGACTCACAAGCAAAACATACGCCACGCATCAAATAATTGGACATTTTATTTTACGTTGCCAGAAAAAGAATTGAATGCTGTTTTTTCACCAGTGAATTATCCAGCATTATTTTCAATTGAGATTTTAAACGGGACAGGTTTTCGAATCGCAGGAAATATATTGCGGTGTTAAACAGGACCTGCTAATGACCTACAGGGGGCTCCGGGCATTGAGGAATTTTGGGGTCCCCCACCTATGAATTTTTTTTTTATTTTTCATAAAATTTTGTTATAAAAAAAGAACAATTTGAAATTGGGGGCCATTTCGAGCCGGGGGCCCTAGACAAAGTCCCTATTTGCCCGTGCGATAATAGGGCCCTGGTGCTAAATACGCCAATCTGACAAGAATTATGCGTAGAAATTTATGGAGAGCTGATTTAGTGGCAACCATAAAGTGTAATGATTATCGTTTATGCTAATGCATAAATTGCAAAAAATCACCAAAGAGGAAAAGGCTACATTCGTGGCAAATATCTAAACCGTTTTTTTAAATTAAGCATTAACGGTTGCAAAACGAAAATATATTGTATTGGTACAGTAAAATATAGTATAAGTTACAGTAAGTAGATATTCTAAGGCAATATTAATCAAAGCACAATATACCGCATTAATAAATATTTCGTGAAATTAAGTCTTCTATTCATTTTGCAACAGCCGTATTACATCACAGCTAACTAAACATTAAGTAATTCTACGTTGCGTTAATATATCCCGCGGTAGTTTCAACAGAAAAGACTGTAACAGAATATTCTTTTTTCTTGGAGATTCTGTTCTGTCACAAATAGTTATGATCACGTTTTAGGAAAATGTTCTCTTCTTGCCTTGCGAAGAGCGGGTACACAACTATTTATTTATAAAATAAAACGGTTCTACACATTATGTAGTATCTAAGGTATTAATGGCATAGTTCAATCTAAAAAAGAGTATGATGTAGAAATGAGACATTTTGAAAATTAGGAATTTTCACTTGCGTCATAGTATTAACAATGGTCTCAGGTCAGTACTTATACTAACTTTACAAATAACTAATGAGTAACTTTCCGCCAAGAGTCAAATCATTTTGCTTATTTTTAGATTCCAAATCACTGGAGTCAATTTGAACTATACATGTAAGAAAAAGTTTCGTTGACTACCGTGCGGAGAACGGGCACGCAGCTAGTAAATAAATAAATAAAAGCTGCTAGAATGATATTCCTTTTGGGGGGAAGGGGGTTTCGCCAATAATTATCGCCCGTTTAATATTTCATTCCGTATCAAGTGAGACTGATAAACTATTTATAACGTCATACACATCTTATGCATGAACTAAAGAATCAATAGAAATTCATAGAGCACTACGCGTCATACTTGCACCTTATAGTTATTAAATCTGAAGAAACGTTTCAAACACCATGATGTAAAAAGTTTTGAAATTTTGCAGATATATGCTATTTCTTATTAACTTTAAAACTGTAAAATATCAATCCATTCCAAATATCAGTGATTTAAAAAAAAAAGCTATATTTCTTACGTTGATGTACTTCATCCAATCAGTTTCAGAATTTTAGGACTTTCACAGAAATACAAAGAATAAGTTTAGTGGTTTTAAATTCTTAGGGCACACATTTTAAATGTATTTTCCGACGATCAATAATTGAATTGCGTCGGCGATTCAATTATTTATTGTGACGGAGCGCATACACAAATAAATATTTGAATACAATCGTAAAAAACTTTTAAGCATAAAAATTAGTCTGCTTCCCAATTTTTTATATTTTCCCTCAATTTTCAACTGTAAAGGAAACGTCTATGACAACAGTAAAATTTGCGTATTTACATAGAAAAATACGAAAAAAAACTGCATTTTTCTGAAAATACAACCATCGCCCGATTAAAAAAAAACATTTGTAAAAAAGTTTCCGGCTATTAATAGAGCAATATGTTCGAAATTGTATACAGATTTCGAAAAATACAGGAAAAGAAAAAGCCTTATCGATTTTAAAATACTAAAAAATGCAACTGTAACTCAATTTTTAATAATGCAGTGAAACTTCCGTGAGCGATCACTTCTATTAAGTGACTCTCTTTTTCAATGACCAATTTTTTAAGGCACCGATTTTAACGATATCTACTTAATGTTAAAAGACCCTCTAAAAGGGACCACCCAATCCTCTATAAGCGGCCGAACCTGATTCCCTGTCCGAAATATCTCTAGTATTTTTACAAAAGTAAAGTAAACAAAAACCATATTCCAAACCAATCGCTCTGTAAATCGACAACAGGTGCAAGTACACGTACACACTACGTACAATTCTGTAGTTCAGAGACGAGATATGAATAAGAAATTGGTGATTTTATCGTTGGAACAACGCAGTGATGTGATCCAGTCACACAAAAAAGGCTATTGGCAGAGGAGGTTGGCGGTTACTTTTGGTTGCGGGGAAAACCCGAAAAGCAAATTTCAAAACAAATGGATTGTATTATGGCAAATTCAAAATGCATGAAAAATATCAGGATAAACGCTCTTTTGTCAGATGTAAAAGATAAAGTAGAGAGAAAAAGAAAGGATTGAAACAATACGAAATTTCTAAATATTTTATTAATATTTAAAATTTAAAAATATGTTTGTATAACTACGTATGTACTAAAATGATATCTCATAAATAACAAAATTAACAATATTTGTTATCATTTTCTTCCTTGGCTATCAAAAGTTTATACTTCTTTGAACGACCAACTCTTTTACAGACCGATTATTTTTTGCGGTACGCAGGATGGTCGCACTCAAAAAATTACACTGTATCTCGCAATTTTAAAGTTCGAAAGAAATTTTCTGGTGTAGCTAAAACATCGTAGAACATGATAGATGGCCGAAGTGTGATGTTCCTATCGTGCCTATCGCTCGTCTATCGATTTAACATTCCGGAGTTTTGGGTGGTTTTCTCCAGATGTAACGTGAATATACATTAGAACCCCTTAAAAAGTCCTCCGACTAAGGCTACCTTCTTCTAGGCAGATGCCCCTCGTTCAGGCGTGCCATAACACAAAACATTCTGGTATGGTTAGACCATTTGGTGTAGCGTCTCGAAATATACAGAAACAATGGGCACTAAAATGTTACCTTAACTGCCAATAGGGGATATTCTACATTTCATCATAGAATGCAACTTACTATGAAGAAATGTTAGTTTTATGATCAAGATCTTAAACTGATCAGTATAATCAAATCATCGTTCTTAGCATTTTTCCTCACAAAAAGGCATAAACAATGTTAGCACCCTTTTTAAGGTGAAGTGGCGAATCATCCATTAAAAATGCTCTTGTAAATTCTGAAAAAAGCACTCTATTTCTGGTTTTTAGCTATCTATCACAAACTAAGAATAGTGAAAATTTCAGAAATTTAAACTCAGCACTTTTTATATTACTAATTCCTTTTAAGGTAGCATAAACGGAATAATTCACTACTGACCACACATAATTTAAAATTACCGCCTCGACCGTATCATTTAGTTGGTTATAATGATAAATGATTGCTTCATGGCATCAGAGATATCTTGTGATCTCCTGATTATTCATATCCATATTGAATCGAGAAAAAATTGAAAACTAGGAAAATACAGAACCTTGATTTTAGAATTAAAATATAGCTTTAATATATTTTTGAGACTGTATAATCCTAAATCTATCGACTGTTTGTTTCTGAGGAAGTTATTTTAAGTGGAACTGGTAAACTCTATCTCCGACATGTTAAAATTATCAACCTTATTCTCAGAAATGGTAAAATGTGATTTTATGAAATTTTTATATCCGTTAGAGTGACATGTTTTCATCCAATTTACAGGTATTTCTAGGTAAAAGTAAAAAAACAATATTACTATTTTTTTAAATAAGAATCACTTTTAAATTTGCACTTCTGACCTACTGTCTAACACATATAATTATCAACACCTCCTCAAACACTGTTTGACTAAACATATTATTCTAACATAATAATAAACAATGCTGTAAAATTTAATAATATTATCTTTCACAATTTCTAAGAATAAGGTACACAAATTTGATGAATTTAACATCGTGGACATGGGGCTTTCATGGTTCTTCATGAGTTTTATATCATTTTTAGCCAAAAGCCATCGGATGTAATCCTAATATTTTATTATTTTCTGTAATTTATAATTGAACTAATAACATGCATGTATTTATTCATCTTTATGAATTTGCTTGTTGTTATTTATTAGTTTGCGTGGTATTTGTATTACAAATTTATATATAACGCAATACAAATTTTATTTATTTGCATTTCTTCATTGATTTGTTGTTATTGGTTTTGTTTTTTTTTAATTATTTATTATATTTTATTTGTCAATCTATTTATTTACTTATTTTATTATTTTTTAAATTAATTTCATTATCTAATACAATATGTACACTACACCTGCCGACACTGACTTACTTCACTCTAGTGTTTCTCATCATTTTATTCTCGGGGTTTATGCTCATTTAACTTGCTTAATACTCGAAAGAAAACTGAAAGGACCATTCCGACAGAATACTACAGAAAATTGTCATCCAGTCTATTTCACTACGTGTCAATTGAAGCATCAAGACACCAGTTTGGTAAGACCACGGGAATCCCCCCAGCGAAACTGACGATGCCTCAGTATGGTGTCTCTTCATTTCGAATAAATGTCTCTCGGGTATCGTCACAACTAGCGGAGAATTTGAATGAGATCGGAACTCCTCGAAATTCTGTTGAGATGTTGGAGAAACTCGCTGACTGGAGTTTATATTGTTTTGTTTTCTTTTAAGGGGGGTCTTTAAAGAATCATTAAACGAGATGGAGGGGGAAAATGTAATATTACTTTTTAGAAATTTTATTGTTGATGTTTAAACCTTGTGCTGCTGTTTCTAATAAATTGTTTTAAAATCGAAAAAAAAAAAATGAAAATGCGACTGGTAAAATGCAGTCGCATTTTAACAGTCTATATCTATTTGGGGAGGACATAAAACATTATATATTATTCCAAATTCTATGTATCATTTTGAGTCCTCTTTATATATGTAAGGTCAGGTATATGCATCACGGATTTGCTTATGCCGGTATAGTATAGTATAATGTGTTAAGGTAAAGCTACTTGAGTGTCTTGGGCGAAGGAATTTGTATTGGGTTCTAACTCGTATCACAAAGTTAGATCTAAAAAAATTCCCAAAACTCTTGACCGTTAGATCGATTACCGAGTGACTGGCCCGAACTGGGGACCATCTACCATGTACAGTTCTTTCATCCACTAGGTAGTACTGGAGCCATTTATTTATACCGAAAATATGCATATTCAAAATGCTACAATTTTCACCACCATATATATGTGAATACTCTCTCCATATATATGTGAATACTCTCACCATATATATGTGAAGACCTCCGTGCCTCTCGCGTTGCGGGAATGACGTTAGCAACAGCTCCCAGAACGCTCTGCGCTGCCAACAGCCGCGCGACAACTGAACTAAGGGACGAAGAGAAAAGAGGGGGAAAATAGAATGCTGTGTGATGTTTTCAAGGATAGAAGGATGTAACATTTTTCTTTCATTTATTTTTTTTTTTTTAAGATGGACTGATTGTCATGAACGATGATTTTTTTCCCTTTAAGTGTTTGTTTGTAATTGTAAATGTCTTCGTCCTTTTAAATGTACTTCGTGATCGTGATCGTTGCTCTTATTTAATCCGAAGTGTCATTTCACATGGCGGCTCGAAAATTCCGGATCAAAGATAAACCCCTAGATTTTGCGAAGTTAAGTAAATTAATTAAACTTTAAGCAAAGAAAAAAGAACCCTTTTATGAACTGTGCAGCTCGCGAAGTATCATCTCTGACGTAACTTTACTGACTATTATAAAGTTGCTTACTTCTCAAGTGAGAACTTCTTGCTCTCAAATACCGAACGGTGAGTTTTGCTTTTAATTTTATTACACAATGAAGTTGGTTGATATTCCCGAAATCCAGAATGCACTAATGACTTTGAAAACAAATAAAATAAAAATTCTTCACCGTTACATTTTTGAAAATGAAGGTAACAGAAAAAATAGAGAACGACTTTTATTTTGAAGGGAAATTCCACATTTCAGAGGTAACCATTTGCCATTTAAAATTTTCCTACGAATAAATATGCAGTATACTTGTAATCACCTATGTCAGATATAAAACACTATACTTTAATTACCCTGTTTAAGATCAGGCTTCCTTTTGAATCACACTTATTACTATCTTTTGCATATTTTGGGATTTTCTTGAGCCCAGTTATCTCTCTACACAATTGTCTATAATCCTATGAACATGTGACTGCTTACTACAGAAAAGAGAAACGCATTTTTCGACTTACAATTCAGGCAAAACCCAGCGAAATTGAGTGGGTTTATCAACAAATTAAAATACAACGACTACAAAGGTTGCTCTCAAAGCCATTATTCTCTTATCACTGGCTTTCGTATTCTACATGAAAATTCATAAATCCCAAATGCCAAAAGGGATACAGCGTTAACATAACGATTATGCCATTCAGATAAAATAATCCTGGTTGTAAACTAAAAATACTTTCATTAAATCTCACTCTAGCAGTATAAAAAGAAACGAACGTTGTTTAGAGGCCTTTTTTTGAAAATCTTCACCTAACCTCTACGGTTACTGCAAAAGAATGACCTGAATTCGTCGTATTTTTCGAACTTTCCAGCTTCCAAGAGACTACTTCGCGCAACATGACTTAAACTTATTACTTGCTGTTTTGGCAACACCCAGCAATAATTTTAAATTAAAAAATACGAACAAAGAACTCTATGACCTATTTTTTTTCAAAGTTAATTATTACATAGTGGAAGCTGAGAAAGTTGTAAAATTTTAGCCGGCAAAATTCTTTGTTAAAAATTTAAATTTAAAAATGAAGCAGTTTAATCCTGATTGTGGCTACGGTTGGGTAGTTGTAGCAGCTTGCTTTATCATAAATTTTATAATGGCAGGGTTGGCCAGATCAGCAGGTGTTCTGTATAAAGCTCTAATAGACGTTTACGGTGTAAGCAGAGAAGTTGCAACTGCTCCATTCAGCTTAAGGTTTTGTGTCAGGAATTTATCAGGTAAGACATATTTCCTGTTATAATTCGGATGCGTTCAACTCTATAAATTATTTAAGATTGTTCAAAGTATTTCAAGTAAAGCAACTTTTTAAATACTAAGAGGACCGAGAAAGATTGCCGTATATTTACATTAAATATGCGGCATTAAATAAACCCCCAAATTTTCAACAACAAAAAAAGTTAATTGTGGTGGAAAATCGGTGGGTGATCTGTGGGAAAAAATTGGGGGGGGGGCGTTCACGTCCCTTGGAGAACGAATTTCAAAGTGCCCAGAAACCGATTTTTAGGTTTCCGTGAGTGTTGTATTTTATTTCATGAGTCTCTCTTTTTTTTTCTTTGAGATAGACAGAGATATGTGACAACAACTTTATGGTCTACTACCCTCCCCTCCCCTCCATAGGTTACAAATTTCGGAAAATGCTGTCCGATCCATAACCTATCTTAAAAAAAAATCCCATACATGATTTCAGAAGTTTTGTCTAGACGAAATATTTACATACGAAAAAGCGACATTACATCCCAGTCCTCCTAATAAATAAGTATGTGTAAAAACATTTATTTCATACTGTTTCTCTATTACTTTATGTGAATCAAAATAAAATAATTCGAGTAATATAATTGTGTTGAATAGAAAAAATGAAATATTTTTCAATTACACACATGCTAGCTTCAAATATCTAAATTAAAGTTCTTTTAGCGGAAACATAAAATCAAATACATACATTTAGTATCTTCAAAATTATGTTTGGATTCCAAATTTTTATAATTTTATAACTATTCCATAGCACCCTAAAACTAGAAACGGAAAATTAACAAAATACTTGACTAAAAATATACTTTGTATGACATGAGTGTTTTATATATTATAACACGTGCGTTTTGTATGGCATGTATATTAATGACTATGTCATTTTATCTCTCACCCCCTTTTTTGAAAATTGACCGAAAAATGTGTCCCAAAAATGTGACATATAAATCAACATAAAATTATGCGAGATGATTTTACAAATATTTAAATACTATTAGTTCACAACAGATTTCATCTATTATTACAATATTTCGTAAGCTGTAGAATATGCATCGCATGTATTTTTCTATAAATAGGTTACAAGAATAAAAATTTCAACATAGGGTTACCAGGAGAAATACAGGAGAGATAAAATGACATAGTTAATTAATATCGTTTTAATAGGGCAATAATGAAACTAAAACATTGGGGGGTCAGGGGGGTCTCCCCCTGACGAGGCTCGAACAGCCGAGTTACTTTTTTTAATGCTATATATATATATATATATATATATATATATATATATATATATGTATGTATGTATATATATATACACTCATGTCCATAAATTAAGGATAATGAAGTTCAGGCAAAGAAAGAGAAAGAAGCAAAACAAATTTGACTTATTTGTAAAGTCTATTTATTAAACAAAAAGTAAAGAGCAAAAAAGATGCTATATGTTTGACATAATTAATAAAAATTGCAAGTTTTACTCCCTTGACCAAATTTCAAAAAAGAACCTATTTACATAAAACAGTATAACATGGTTAGTAGGATGGTTAATATGAAGTATGTCTCCCGGACGATGCAATACAGGCCTGACAACGCCTAGGCATGCTGAGTATCAAATGATCAATCTGATCTTGGGGAATATTACACAACTCATCAAGCAATGCACTCCGAAGTTCCGGTAGGCAGGTGGGAGGGGGTTGACGGGCTGCAATTCGTCGGCCAAAATATCCCACACATGCTCTATTGGATTCAAGTCCGGTGAGTATGCTGGCCAATGCATACGGGTGATATCCTCCGATTGAAGGCATTCGTCTACAATATTTGCACGTTGAGGACGGGCGTTGTCATCCATAAACACAAATTCAGCACCCATGGCGCCCCGAAACAAACGTACATGTTGTTCCAGAATGACATCCCGATAGATGTGGCCTGTCATCGTTACACTCTGAACATGCAGGTCAGTTCTGGAACCAAGAATAATTCCTGCCCAAACGAGCCATCCTGCACCACCGTAACGGTGTCTTTCAATGGTGTTCTCTTGGTGGTAACGGGTACCTGGCGCTCTCCAGATGAATGTTCGGCGAGAATCAGACTCCAAACTAAACCTGGACTCGTCGGAAAACATCACACAAGACCACTGTTCCGGTGTCCACAATGCATGCTCTCTACTCCAGGTTAATCGCAGGCGACAGTGAGTTGCGGTAAATGGAACACATCTGACAGGCCTACGAGCATATAGACCAATGTGCCCTAAGCGTCTGTACACGGTCTGCCTTGAAACTGTCGTACCGGTAGCTGAAGAGAGCTGACGAGACAGGTCTGATGCTGTACTCCGTCTGTTTCTTTTGGCAGTAACTGCCAAATAGCGGTCCTCATTCGGCGTTGTAACTCGGGGGCGACCTGTGCTGTAACGTCTACTCACATTACCATCATCTTGGAATCGTTTCCAAAGCCTGGAGATGACACTCTGGGCGATTCCAAGTTCCTCGGATACTTCCAGCTGGGTACGTCCACATTCCAGTCGTCCGATAATTCTGTCACGTAAAACATCATCCAAATGCCTCCTTTGTGCCATAACTATGCGGTTTTTGCACTGAAAGGCTTTCACAGCGCTTGTGAACAATTTTACTTCTTTGCCACCATTCCTTATATACCCCTCTCTTACACTCTCGTCATTGTGACGTACCATCCACGCCATCTGGTAGTTTCCTGAAATTTTCATATTCTTCTTCAAGATGTGTGTGATCATTCCACAGGTGAAATTTTTATTTTAGAGATCAATTTCTGTGTGATTCTGAATTATCCTTAATTTATGGACATGAGTGTATATATATATATATATATTTTAGATGGCTTTTTGCAAAATACGTTTCGTATTATGTAATGAGGTCTTATTTACCTGAAAATTTGAAAACGTTATGAAATTTTGCTGATTTTTAGAACGGTTACATTTTTTAATAAGAATTCTATTTCTGGATTAGCATGAATAAGTAGACGACTGTTTAAATCAAAGATACATTGGTTAATTATGTTCTAATGATAAATATGTTATTAATGCTACAGTGATTCACAAATAATTTTAAATACAAAAAATAAGTAAAATATGTGCATTATCTTACTTTAAATCGTTTATTTTTTCCTTTTGTTGTACGTTTTTTAATATAATAGGTATTAAAAAACAAAAGAAAAAAGCATAATGATTTTTATACATTAAATAATGACATTAAGGTTTTTAACAGTTACTGATAACCCGTATGCTTCTTTAATATCAAGACTCCAAGATCATTTATTTTATTTTTTATTTTTACAAATTTGCAATGAAAATAGTTAAAGTTCAGTTAGTTTTCCTTGAAGGCTTTTATGATAATTACACGCATGTGTAACTTTTCTATAAGACGGACGAACACCGAATAAAGAACGGACTGTTTAATATCTCAATTGTCCATAAGCATAAATGCGTGAGTTATTTATGTACGTTATTTATGTGCGTTCCTTATTGCCTCAGCATGCTTCATATAATTATTTTTTAATCCGCATAAACCTACCATTGAAATGTATACTAAGTTTATTGTCTAAAAGAAAATAAAAATAAAGGACACAAATTGAATTTTTTAAACTTAATTTTTTCAGTGCGGTTAAAAATGATGCAATTGTATTGAGAGGAATTCAAGAAAATTTAATTAGGGATTGCTTCAGTCAGAAAATCTCTATACTCCACCAGACAAACAGACATTATTAGATTTTACAGTAAATCTTTTCTTATTTTATATGCTAATAAGCGATCTCAATATTATTTTCTGAAAAAAAGATGAAATACCAAAAATCTACACCAGGTGAATTATGATATTTCTTCAAATAAGAAAGTTTTATCCGACTCTCAAACAGTGAAGAAATCGAACAATTACCTATCAGATTATAGTATTCCAGTGACAAAAACTATTCTTGCATATTTTAGTTTTAATGATTATACATATTTAATTGTAAAATTTTAAATATTGCGAAGTACATCATCTATAATTATTGTATGATACTGTTAAAAAACCTTTTTTTAACTTAACCAATCTTTATTTTGCACTAAAAAATCTTGAAGAGTCATCAAATTTTGTTCATATCAGAGGTGACAATAAGGGGAAACACGTATATTTACTTCTTTTAAATTTTAGGTCTTTTGGAATAAACTGTGCCACTTTAAGTGTGGTCTGAAATTCGCTAAAACAGATATCTTCGAATGAAACTAAACAATAAAATTACTTTAGGACAACTTAAATCAGCAAAATGAACTCATAACAAAACTTCATAAATGGTATTCCGCTCAAAATTTAACCGTCTATTATTTATTTATTTATTTAAAAATGTTTAGTTAAAAGTTGAATTTAAAGTTTTCTGAAAACTGATTTTTATCTTCTTACCCAGTGCATTTTATTTGGAAGCAATAATATCATGTTTGTAATTATCAGTTTAGTAAATATACTTAAACAAGAGTATCTAATTACTTTTCAACTATCTATTGTTTAACAGAATAAAAGAAGAAAATATTTTCTGTTCAATACAGAAAACTTTTATTTTACTCTAACTTACAAATGCATATAAACATACACAACACTCCCAAAAGTATGTAGGCTTCGTACGTCAGTGAAAACATATTGAAAAAATGTGTTTAGGAATAAATAGTAATGATTTTATTTTCACCTTCAGGACCAGTTGTAGGAGCATTGGGTCAACGTTTTGGAGTTCGAGCAATTGTAGTTTTGGGAGGAGTTGTTGGTGGCTTAGGAGGAATTATGTCAGCTTTAGCACCTGATGTCACATGGATTACGGTTGCATGGGGAGGAATACATGGTAAGAGAAAAGCAAAAATTTTGTTTTTAAGGGTAAATAGAGTATATGACTGTTTTACTTGTTTGCTTTTTAAATAAAACATATACTTTGTTGTCTAGAGTCCTTATGAAATGAATGCTCAGATTTATTCATTATATATTTAAAATGATGCTGTACATATATATATATATATATATTCAATATCGCCCTCCTTTCAAGTATTTTCGTTTCTAATTTTTTGTGTCATTTTGTGTCATATTCTAAATGCATTTATGAATTTTTCGCAAATGTTCAGCCTAATTTGCTTTTGATATTGATGCTATTGTATTTATTACTGACACTGTATATTGCTAACTATACTAGATTCATATATTTATATTTAGTTTTATGTTTAATGAAGTATTGGCATAATTCTACTTTTACGTAAAAATACAGTTAGTGGCCAAATTGCTATGTTCTAGTAAAAAAAACTGGTGTTTTTGTATTTAAGTTAAGAAAAAATAATATGGAACCTATTTTTTGTATATTTCTTCAATACTTTCAGCTAAAAATGATAAAATTAAAGAATACAATATATGAAAAAAATAGATCGCATAAGAATATCATTATACATATGGTGGCATTTACTTTGGTTGTATAGCAGCTTCAATAAGCCTTGGCATAATTTCCATACTCTTTGTTGCTCTTTCTTTGATTGCTAGATTGTGATACAAAAGATTTATTAATTTTTCTGTTAATTGACATTTATTTGCGATTTTTCCTTGACTTCTTTTCTATTTCTCATTTTCCACAAGTGTTCGATAAGATTTTTATCCTTAGCGTTGTCAGTCCAGTGAGCTCTACGGGTAAAACATTATCTGCCATGAATGCTGTAACGCTCCTAGCACTACGATAAGCCGTTGAGTCATGCATAAACATGATCTCTGTATTGCTCGGGAATCATTTTTGAAGTTGGGGGTGTCAGGCGAGTTTCACTATCACTTGAAAGAAAAAGTAACTGTGGAAGAAAACGATTTACTACTCCAAATTCGGACAGGTTGATTCGAGACACTTGTCTGGAAGATACGAAGAAGAATTTTCCATATCATTTTCCAAAAGAACTGTTCAGAAGGTACTACCCTATCTTGGGCTATCATTGGCAGGTGGTAAGCCCAGCAAAATTGCTTGTAGGGTATATAAAAGAAACGCCTTAAGTGATCTCGTGCACATTATCACATGACGGCTGAGGACAGTAATCAGGTCAGTATTAATTATTAATATTACAGTAGACTATTTAGAAGAATATTTTTCGAAATACTTAACCATTTTTGGATGTATCTTGTATGAGTCATTTTTTTAAGATTTAGCATTAAAAAGCAGCATCATCCTGCGACGCCTATTGAAAAGTATTATCCCGACCGCATCATGGAAGTGGTAAAACACCATGTTAAAATAATAGTGTGGTCTGTCAAAGCTGCTAAAAGGATTGGGCATCTTTACATGGAACAAGGAACCATGAAACAACACTCATGCAAGCAAGTATTACAAACTCGCCTCCAACCTTACTTCAAAAATACTTCCCTAACATTAAGGAGTTTACGTCTATGCATGGCTCAGCCATTCGCTATACACTGCCTATCAATAAGTATTTGGACATTTGTGATAGAAAAGAAAAACTATATTCAAAATCAATAGTTGGTAGAGCCTCCACGGGAGGCAATTACAGCGTGAACCCTCCGGGGCATACTTTCCACAAGTCTTTGTATTACAGTGGTATTGTCTTGCACTCGGCTTGGAGTAGACATAGAAGTTCCTTCACCGATTTTGGACGAGTAGTGCACCCCTTAATTCGGCGATCCCACTCGTCCCGGAGGTTCTCTATAGGGTTCAGGTCTGGGCTCTGGGTAGGCCAGTCTGGTAGGCTCTGGGCAGGCGACAGTGAGTTGCGGTAAGTGGAACACATCTGACAGGCCTACGAGCATATAGACCAATGTGCCCTAAGCGTCTGTACACGGTCTGCCTTGAAACTGTCGTACCGGTAGCTGAAGAGAGCTGACGAGACAGGTCTGATGCTGTACTCCGTCTGTTTCTTTTGGCAGTAACTGCCAAATAGCGGTCCTCATTCGGCGTTGTAACTCGGGGGCGACCTGTGCTGTAACGTCTACTCACATTACCATCATCTTGGAATCGTTGCCAAAGCCTGGAGATGACACTCTGGGAGATTCCAAGTTCCTCGGATACTTCCAGCTGGGTACGTCCACATTCCAGTCGTCCGATAATTCTGCCACGTAAAACATCATCCAAATGCCTCCTTTGTGCCATAACTATGCGGTTTTTGCACTGAAAGGCTTTCACAGCGCTTGTGAACAATTTTACTTCTTTGCCACCATTCCTTATATACCCCTCTCTTACACTCTCGTCATTGTGACGTACCATCCACGCCATCTGGTGGTTTCCTGTAATTTGCATATTCTTCTTCAAGATGTGTGTGATCATTCCACAGGTGAAATTTTTATTTTAGAGATCAATTTCTGTGTGATTCTGAATTATCCTTAATTTATGGACATGAGTGTATGTCCCTTAAGGGTCGGCCACATTTGTGATACCCGATAATTATACCTTTCTCGAAATCAGAGAGCTCCGAACTGCGCGGAATCTTGCATGAGACTAATGCCGATGCTGTTTTCTACACGATATATACCGGCGGAGGCCGTGACATACCTCAGGACAGCAGATATCGTCATTTGCATAGGTGTCCAAATACTTATTGGAAGTACAGTGTAGTACTAGAAGGGTAACAGCATTCATTGCAAACCATATTATACAGTGCGTCCCAAAAGTTTATCGACAACAGGTTTTTGTCATTTTATAATTGAAAAAGGTGAATAAATATTTCAAAAAGCATTTTTAATTATAATTAATATCAAGACAATAATAATACTATACAAAAGTAATATCACACAATCGCAGACTTTGCGATAAAAGTTAAAAATGAAAATTTAGTGTCCCAAAAATTTATAGACAACTCATTTTTTTTTCTTTAACATTCAAATTTTTGAGCCATTTTTTCTAATCACTACAAAAACTCAATCAGGCATACTCAAAATAAGAGTTTAAAGAGAATTTGGCGTTAGAGAAAACCAACTTTTTTCAATTTTCAACTTTAGATCTTGAACTGTTGCAAATTGACGCCCATTAGCATATACGTCTCTAGCTAATATTCCTCAAAGGTTCTCCACTGGGTTCAGGTCATGACTTAGGTCTGGCCAGTCCAAAACAGCTACTTGGTTTCGTCTAAACCACTGCATTGTGGAGTTTGAGACGTGAATGGAGAAATTGTTTTCCTGATAAATCCATTTGTGCTCCCCTAGCAACTTTCCGAATGAGAGTAACTGTACTTCAAACATTTTCTGGTAATCTTCGGAACACTGACGACCTTTTAAAAAACAATATCGGTAGTTTCATTATAGGAAAATGCTCCCCATAACATGAGTGAAACCCCTCCTTCCTGTCTGCTGAAAAAAGTTTGCGGTTCTTTACGAATAACGTGCCAGCAATATGCCCATCTACTGGGGCCATCTAAATTGAACTTCTTTTCATCACTGAACAGGACACTCAACCATTCATCTGTCCAGTTTTTATGCTTTCGAGCCCATTGAACACGAGCGTCCTTATGCCTTTTTGTGAAGTTTGGTGAACGAAGCATTTTGCGATAACCAAGCAATTTACTTACCTGCAGCCATCGATGCACCGTGGATTCGATACTGGAATGGTCACTTCTCTAGAAATTGACCATACAGACAAGTTCTGGGTTGAAGCTAGCCTGAAGATCTCTGTCTTGCCGTTTAGTTGTTTTCTGTGGTCGCATAATGCGAGATTTTGCTTTCAAATTGTCGCCTTTTGACAGAATTCGATATAAATACCAGCCCTACTGCGTCCAAGTTTACTTGCAATATCTACAACTTTCATTCCCCGAGCATCCAAACGATAGATTTGGGCAATTTCAGTTTCGGAAAACTGCACGTCGCGAGGCATCTTTACAATCAGTCGAAGAAAGACAGACAGCTTCGCTTCTATCTCAAAATGCTATTTAATGACCAGTACATGACCTTGAAATATGCAGATTTGGAGATCAGTTCTCCAATCAACTTTTAACACCGGCTGTCTATATATTTTTGGGACAGCATTATTTCGTTTTTATATTTTTATATTAAATCTACGACTGTTTGAAGTACTTTAAGCATTTTACTATTTCTGATGCGTCAATACATATTTGCATAATTTATTTCGTCTTTTCCACTTGTTTTATTAACCCTTAAATCCGAAAAAACGCTAGTCTATAAACTTTTGGGGCGCACAGTGCCAGTTTTCTTCGTACAATTTCTTGAACTGGCAACTCTACGGATCTGAACGCTTTCGGATATTTGTGGGAGATAAGAAAAATAGAAATCGTCAGGATATCGTTATAGAAATCGTTATTATATGTCAACTAATTTTAAAAAAATAATTAATGTTTGATATCACATTTAGCAGCAATGAAAGAAAGTGCAACAAAGTGAAATTAAGGCATACCTATGCATATTGAAGGCATTAAAGTGGCCGAAGGAAGGGAAGAGTCAATAGTTAGTGGAAATGCCTCCAAATACACACTTATATTCTAATACCTTCTATTTATTATGTTTTATTTTTATTTTTAATGTTATCTGAAAATACTGAAGGACTGTACAATAAGTACAAGTTAAATTCTTTATCCTAAACAATCAGAGGTTTTTTATACCTATTTTTTTCTTAACTAAAGTAAGGAAATACCACTTTTTGTGATTGTCCCTAAAAAATTTGGCTTCTCACTGTATATGCTTTCTATAAAAATTTCTAACCTTGTATACTTTTTTCAGGTCTTGGATATGGACTGTGTAACATAATTCACGTCATTATAATAAATCGCTATTTTTACAAGTACAGAGGATTAGCACTTGGCATATGTTACACTGGAGATTGCTTTGGTACATTCCTGTTGCCCATACTTTTGGAAATTTTGCTCCCAATTTATGATCTTAAAGGCACATTTCTTATCCTAGCTGCCATTTCATTAAATGTTGTTCCCGCTGCTATGCTACTAAGATCTCCTGAATGGGAAGAAAACAGCAGTGAACCCCCTACTGATTTGGAACTAGGAAAACGAACTAAGGACTCCAGCACTGGCAAGGAGGGATTGGAAAATAAAGGATTTGATGCTTTAAATGAAGAGTACGACTCACATATTCAGGAAAACATTGTAAAATACACCATACCCGTAATCACTCTAAATGCTGACATCAGTCAGGCATCTCTCCAGTCTCATCGAAATTCATTCATGAAACCTGACATTGAACACATGAAAATATCTCAAATGCACTTCGAAGATTTCTTCAGTCGTAGCAACAACAAATGTAGCTTTCTGAACGATTCCCTTAACCTAAACGATGTATATTTCCTGAGACACTCTTCCAGCCTCAGGATGAAAGAGAAAGTCAGGCAGGAGAAGAGATTAAGTTGCAATTTTACCACTCTTTGCATGAACAGTTTAAGCGAACGTGAAGGACCGCAGACTCCTTTAAACAGTCCAACTGATACTCGAAAATGTTTTGTAAACGCACAAATGAAAGGAACTGTAACGCAGCATAATATGCACCCCAAAATTTGTCATAACCAGACAATGAATAATAAAAACACTCATGAAAACCAGTCTGTTGAAAATTTGAAAGAGTCCAGTCATAATTATGAGGAAGCTACAAAAAATCGGAGAAATTCATTTTTTGAAACGACCATTTCCCAATCTCAGCTAGTATTACCCACATTTGATGTTCCTTTATGCGAAGAGAAAATATTACTTGATCTAAATAACGCGTTGTGTCTTAACACAGAATCTCATGAGTTTAGTAATGATAAAGACACAGTAAAACAAGCAAGCACTTTCAAAAGTTTTCTTGCTACTAACATGAAGCCCTTGTTTTTGATTATAAGTATCACTATGGGATTATATGTATTCCTTTTCATTTCTATATTCACTATTATAATAGATTACACCTCTGACAATAACATTCCAAGTGAATATGGGACATATTTGATTATAGCCTTTTCCGTAACTGATGCATTTGGAAGAATAGGGTTTGGTATTGTGCTGGATAAGAAATGGATTGCTTTAAGTCATTATGCAGGGCTAACAGTAGGATTGATGGCAATTTTTATTCTCATAATACCTTTATACAAGTGCTATACGTTTTGGATCATTTCTTTCTCCTTGTGTGGATTTGTTCAAGGTGGAGTTGCAATAATGTATCCCGTTTTAGTGGAGCATTACATGGACAAAGACGAAGTGCCGGTTGCTTTGGGATGCATGAATTTTTACGGCGGTGTTTTAATGTTTCCTATACCTCGCATGATTGGTGAGTTCTGTGTAATGCTTTATTATTTCTAACAATGTTTCCATATTTTTAACAGATATGAATATTTCGCCTACACAGCACCATCGATAGTCTTCTAAATTTTAATGTTATAAAACATTCAAGGTTACATCAGAAAATATATGATAAAAGTCTGCATTCATATAAACATATTACGAGAAAAATCATTGAATACCGATTATCAAGAAAGGCGGCGACTAGTATATTATAGATGCAGTTCAAATTTTTGCCACAAAATATTGCTAGATTACCTAAAAAGTGTTCGCTTGAGAATTAATGCTGCATAATTTGGTGTGTAAACTTAACAATTGAAACAAATAATGTTGAATCGTTTCACCAATTGAAAGGTAAGAGCTAATTTAATAGCCGTTTGAATGATAAAATGATGAAGAACTTCTATTTGCAGTATATATTAAACTGTATGATGAAGAAAGCTTTAATTAAACTTTAATGCAATGAATTTCTCTTTTAAAATTGAAATTCTTAAATCGATTCAAGTTGGGTAATTCACTAAAGTTAGTGATATATGTAAATAATGCTCGGAACTAGATTTGCATGTAGGTCTGTCTCTAAATGAAATGTTTTTAAATTAATCTTAACTGGTGAACACAAAAATCTACTTCGTTCATTAAGAAATAAGTAATTTTCTCCTGATACAATTCACTGTTAAAACTTTTTTACTTCTGAAAAAAAAATATTTATTTGCGTTATTTGTCACTTGTGGTTTCTTTAAAATGTTACCGTGCAAATCATCATGATTGGTTTATTTTATAATGATATAATTTATTTTAAATATTTTTTATGCTAACGTGCTCGAATAAATAGATTTTAATAACAATAATGACATGAAATAAAAAAATGAAAAAAACTGTTCAATTTTCTTTCAGGATATTTCAGGGACAACGTTGGTTCATATGACGGGGTGTTTTGGACTGTAGGAGGACTGTGCATTTTTGCTGCAGCTCTGTGGCTTCTAGAACCTTGTATTGTTTCAAAGCAGAGGAAAATAGAAAAAAGGAGTGTAGCCTGTAATAAAAAATATCAAACTGAATTTTACTCAACTTAGATCAAAGAGATCATCCTTCCTGGATAAAATTGCGCATACTTCATTCTGCTAGAACTCTGATCACAGTAATTAAACAAATTGTATGAGAATAGTCCTTCTGAACATGAAAAATATGTTTTTGACACCCATCGATAGAAAATAAATCACTTAAAAAAAACAAAAAAAACATACGATTTTCTTTTCATTTATAAAATCCTTCAGAAAATTGTGTTTGAATTGATTTTTACCCATTTATATTTGAATATTTTTTTACCTTGTATCTAAAGAGAGAGAGAGAGAGAGTCTATATTAATCACCAGTAAGCCTTTCCACAACAGGGTTCAACATAATCTTTAAAAAAAATTGTAAGAAAAATAAAGTGACGATAAAAGCATATATATAAATGTAACTTAGTTTAATTTTGGAAAAAGTTGAGGAGTACTTGAGATCAGTGCTAAATATTTTATCATAGAGTATTTGTAAAGGCAAAATACTTATGGGTGTGTAAGAAGAAGAGCACCCAACTTTTTTTTAATACTTTATTATAAGCTTCTTTTAATGGTAACGGTACACCGAGTTGTGAGACATGATGGGCATTCATTACAAATTTGACTTTAAAATTTCTTTGTAATTTTTAGTTCATAATTTAAAAAAAAGTCTTTTTATTTTTTGAAACTGTGTTTTAGCTCTAAAATCATAATTGAACTTAAAAGTAATATCGCAAAATTCTTATTAAGTGTAAACTCTTTGAATACTAAAACCAAACATATTTTACTTTACAAAGTAAGCAAGTAACACAACATGCAAGCTTTTTTAGTATACTAAACACTTCCAGTACTGAAAAACCAAGTATGTGAACTAAAAGCTATCACATTAAGACCAATATTTTACGAAATTTAAAACTCACAAATGTGTTTCATCCCAATGAAATTCCAAGGCGTTATGATAAACACGCAGTTAGTAATTTTATCCTGAACGGTTCTTTTAAATTAGGTCCTCGATCCCAAAGCACCCGAATAATCCCAATATTTAACAAAAATTAAACCTTGCGTGGCTGACGCGATATACAGGCCACGATGCTGATGTCTGGCCAAGCGCTTTTGCATTTGAAGTGTCATGTGAACTAGAGGATGTGACCATTTTACAGCAGTTACCTTGGTCAAACCTCTTTCGTCGCATGGCTTTTCAAGTGCAACGGACTGCGACTAAAATGTAGCACTACAGCCGGTATATCCCGGCAGCCACTAAAATCTAGTGGTACCGTGATTTGTATTTGAGATAATGATAGACATGAGATGTATTTATAATCCGTGAATTAAAATTCTGGCAGTTATTAGTGACTTCCGAAAGTGTACAACATTCAGGAGATACTTCTATTTAGGATTTAGAATTAGATTAACTGATAAAAAATATCTAAGGATCCAAGCATTGACTTTCTTTTAAACGAGATATACATTGTATACCAGACTTTCTTAGGCTAATCAACAACACTTTATCATAACTTGATCACATATTGAAATGTCTTCTAATTTTCAAGTTGATTCACACTTGGAAATTTATGAAAATGAAATGACCGTATTTTATTATATTCATTCATGAATTAATACAATCGAAACTAATAAAATTATGGATAAAAATAAAATATTAAAGGCTGCAAAAGGAATTTGATTTTATTAACATTCAGCTGATAAAGATGAAGATGTACATAATGAATTAATATTTTACAAAAATAGAGCACATTCAAAATATATTAAAATTGTCATTTAATGTACAAAATAGGACAAAAGTCACGCAAACAATTTTATTGTCCTTGTGTCAAAAATTGCATTTTTTACGAATGTTCTTCTGAGGTTCTTTTAATGTTCTGAAACTCGAACAACCAGGTAATTCCACTTATTATAACAAAAGCACCATTAATGTAATACATTGGATTGTAGTTCCCAGATGTATCTCGAATGTAACCTGAAAGTATAAAACTAAATTGGTAAATGTACATTATTCATATTAAACAAGTTAAAATTGAAAACACACCATCTCACATCTTTGCAAGAAACTAGAAGCAAAGATACAGGATGCAATGAAACGGAAAAGCGTGTTTCCATGCAGTCTGTTTTTAGTCAATTTTAAATTAAACAGCTACTTTTTTTATAAATGTTATATTACTGACTACATAGTTAAATAAGAAACATAATTATATTCTACAAGCATGTGCAATAAGTGTTTCGTTCCCAATTTCAAACAATTTCTAATTTTTCTTGATGCGTGAAAGTGAAGTAAATATAATTTTTAAAAATGATAATATTTCTTTAAAGAATAAACTTATAAACGAACATTAGAAATTGGCTGAAGCATGCCCTTTATATTATGAAAAATTGTCAGTCATTCGATTACAAATACAAAAAGAAATTAGCAGCTATTAATCTTGACATGTTTGTATCTACCTTTTCGCAGATAACTATCTGCAATTTTGGAACAGCTGTGTAAGTGGACATACACATTGAAGCTTGATGCGATTTCTGAAATCATCAAAGTCGATTATTTTGAAATAGATTGTTATTTTAAATGGAGTAAAGTTAATTTAACTACATAATATTTAGGCAGGCCGAAGAGCAATTTCGTTCCCTGATACGACAATATTTATACTACTTAATATACTACTGAAGCAAATAATACGAAATTCGGCATGCATGATAATTTTTACCATAGGTGCTACATTTAGAAAGTTTTTTTTTTTTTTTAATTCGTAACCTGTAGAGTGTTGACTCATGGAGTGTTGGGTACTCAAAGGGTTCTTATAGTAATATCTAACAATGGCTTTTATGATATTTTGAAATTATAGAGTAGAGTAAACGACCATTCTCCACTTTTTTCACATGTCTTTCCTGAAAGATGAATAATTTATCTATGAAATTTTTCCTTGAAATTGTAACAAATAAAATTTTTTTGCCCAGGCACAACTTGCTTCTAATTAAAAAATCTTCTGATTGATCTTCTTAAAAATTCATTGAAATCTTATTTGTTTGAATTAACGCAAAAAACCAACATGTCTTTCCAGTATGCCAAATTAGTTGAACCTAATTGAGAAAAGACGCAAAATTTGGTGCTGCTTTTTCAACATTTATGTTTTTTTTTTTTCAGAATACTTTTTTAATATATTTCAGAACTTTATGGTCGAACTGAAGATTACTATTTACTTTTCAATTACTTTTAAAGCATACACTACCTAAAATATTTCATCATTCCTAAGAATTACCGTTCCAATAATAATGCAAAGAAAACTGAATTACGTACCTATATACAATGGCAGAAATAAACAGAGAAGTCCAGAAGGAACATCCATCCATTCTAAGACAACAGATGTATCTAATGGTTCTAAATGTTTCGCAATAAGATCAGGAATTCTAATAAACACCAAACCTTGAAACATTCCAAAGAAAAATATTATTGAAAAAAATGTCCCCATTGAGTAGGCCAGAGGAACTAAAATTGTGCAAACTCCTAGCAAGCACATGCACAAAAATGTATACCTATGTAAAATGGAAGAAAAATACTATCACTTGCATTCAGCATAAGTTTATCGTCTTTATTCAATATTAGGTGTACAAATTTGCCTACGCCGTTTTCCACTCCCCCCACCAGTCCCCGAAATTCGAAATTTTTACGTAAAAAACCAGTAATACATTTATGATTCTAACTCGAAATTGATTGATGAATCACTCACAATCATCATCTTGATTTTGAAACAAGTCTTACTCCCAATTCTACCTCTTTTTTAAAACATTCTATCTTCTAACACAATGTCGTTCTTCGGCGTATAAAATCACAGTTATTGAAGCGTTGAAACCATTTACGATACATTCTTTCTCTAACAGCGGTCACAACATAAGTATTTGACAGCATTCTATGAGACGTGGTTGCAGATCCCTTCATACTGAAGCAAAAATCAAATCCTCCTAGTAATCGTAAAATCTTGTAAACTGCGATGTTTAATTGAGAATAAATTAATGATGCAGACGATAATCGACTATCTTTTTCATGCGTTTATGTTGACAGTTGGCCAAGTTTATTGCATGGCAGCTAAGATCAATTTATTTGATCATTACGTATCGATTAAGTCAACTACAGGAAAATGGCGGCGGCAAAATTGTACGACTAATATAAATTAGTTATAAGATTACTTATATACACTCATGTCCATAAATTAAGGATAATTCAGAATCACACAGAAATTGATCTCTAAAATAAAAATTTCACCTGTGGAATGATCACGTACATCTTGAAGAAGAATATGCAAATTACAGGAAACCACCAGATGGCGTGGATGGTACGTCACAATGACGAGAGTGTAAGACAGGGGTATATAAGGAATGGTGGCAAAGAAGTAAAATTGTTCACAAGCGCTGTGAAAGCCTTTCAGTGCAAAAACCGCATAGTTATGGCACAAAGGAGGCATTTGGATGATGTTTTACGTGGCAGAATTATCGGACGACTGGAATGTGGACGTACCCAGCTGGAAGTATCCGAGGAACTTGGAATCGCCCAGAGTGTCATCTCCAGGCTTTGGCAACGATTCCAAGATGATGGTAATGTGAGTAGACGTTACAGCACAGGTCGCCCCCGAGTTACAACGCCGAATGAGGACCGCTATTTGGCAGTTACTGCCAAAAGAAACAGACGGAGTACAGCATCAGACCTGTCTCGTCAGCTCTCTTCAGCTACCGGTACGACAGTTTCAAGGCAGACCGTGTACAGACGCTTAGGGCACATTGGTCTATATTCTCGTAGGCCTGTCAGATGTGTTCCACTTACCGCAACTCACTGTCGCCTGCGATTAACCTGGAGTAGAGAGCATGCACTGTGGACACCGCAACAGTGGTCTTGTGTGATGTTTTCCGACGAGTCCAGGTTTAGTTTGGAGTCTGATTCTCGCCGGACATTCATCTGGAGAGCGCCAGGTACCCGTTACCACCAAGAGAACACCATTGAAAGACACCGTTACGGTGGTGCAGGATGGCTCGTTTGGGGAGGAATTATTCTTGGTTCCAGAACTGACCTGTATGTTCAGAGTGTAACGATGACAGGCCACATCTATCGGGATGTCATTCTGGAACAACATGTACGTTTGTTTCGGGGCGCCATGGGTGCTGAATTTCTGTTTATGGATGACAACGCCCGTCCTCACCGTGCAAACATTGTAGACGAATGCCTTCAGTCGGAGGATATCACCCGTATGCATTGGCCAGCATACTCACCGGACTTGAATCCAATAGAGCATGTGTGGGATATGCTTGGCCGACGAATTGCAGCCCGTCAACCCCCTCCCACCTGTCTACCGGCACTTCGGAGTGCATTGCTTGATGAGTGGTGTAATATTCCCCAAGATCAGATTGATCATTTTATACTCAGCATGCCTAGGCTTTGTCAGGCCTGTATTGCATCGTCCGGGAGACATACTCCGTATTAACCATCCTACTAACCATGTTATACTGTTTTTTGTAAATAGGTTCTTTTTTGAAATTTGGTCAAGGGAGTAAAACTTGCAATTTTTATTAATTATGTCATAGCATCTTTTTTGCTCTTTACTTTTTGTTTAATAAATAGACTTTAAAAATAAGTCAAATTTGTTTTGCTTCTTTCTCTTTCTTTGAACTTCATTATCCTTAATTTATGGACATGAGTGTAGAAGGATAAAATATTTATCGTCCGACGGTTAATTGTTAAAAAAGACCCTATTGTTTTATTCATCAAGGTAATTGTAAATATGTGATGGAAATTTCTTGGAATGATTTTACCATTTAATGTACTAATTATTAGTCTTTAGTATAAAATATTAAATACAAAAAAATTCTTTTTCATCAAATCACATCATTTTTTATTAAAACGGGCTATACTTACATTAAAGCCACAAAAGAAAGAAAAAAAAGAATGAGTGCTGATACAATTAAAAATTGTTAAAACACACGCATATACAAAAATAAATTAGCACGTTCGTTTCAGATGACACAAAGAGTGCACGTTATCTCTCTAATGCACTTGAAGAATGGTAGGTAGTTCGTACTATCCGAAAAGTGCATCCTAAATCATTTTCAAAAATAGGTGTTCTACCAAATATTTTTTCTTTTATTGCCATGTTTCTATCTATTCAAACATCATACAGAGATAATACTCCTGTAACATGGAGGAAGAAGCGTGATTGGTATCAGTTGTAATGGTTTGATGCGGTTTCAGTTCGTGGATTAGTGGATTCAGCAAATGTTTATTATTATTATTATTGTTCTTATTGTATGATTTGAAATGGAAAGTTGAATCTCTGTTTAGATCCAAACCTTGTCTGAAAGTTTATTTTTAAATTGTAAAATAGAAATGGAATAAATATGAAATGTATAAAAAAATTGGTGCTCATTTTATTTTTTCTTGGATCATTAATAGGTAATGAAATAAAGTAGAAGAATTAGTAAAGTTTTAACAAGCTATATTATGTTTAAAACAAACGAAAGGAAAACAGTTAAACATATAAAAAAAAACGTTCTTACAGTTACCTTATCTGATCTCAATTCATCTTCAATGAAAAGAAAACAGTGTGACTGTTAAAAAATATACATAAAGGATCTAGATTTTATACAGTTTTTTATTTTCTCACTCGTTCTAGAAGCGCAATCTAATTCGCTACATTTTTTGACTTTCTTCTCTGTCTAATATTAATTGTAACGAAGTAAACCAATGAAAACTAACAATGAAATAAAAAGATTAAGAAAAAAATATCTTTTTAAAATATTTTTTTTCTGGGAAATATTAATGCAATTAAGTATCCAAAATATGTACAAGTGAAAATGTAAGTAAACTGTTTCTAGATTATGTGGTACGCAAAACAGAAAAAAAAATCATTCGGGAATTCTTTACGTTCGCTTTGTTTTACCTCAAACTTAAACATACATTAATGATGAAAAAATTCCGAGCACTTCATATTACGTGTTTCTCAATTTCGACCCAAACTAATTTTCAATTCTACAATAAAAAACTAATCGCAGAGCTCGTGTCGAAATTCTAAGACGTCATTTATTGCATTGCACTTGTAACAGGTCTTAGTTGGTTTCTCGGGGGATTTATAAAATTTTGTTTTGTAAATAGTTTAGCAGAGGGAAATGAAGAATGGAGGTTTCTGGATAACGTAAGTTCCTTTCTTAGCCAAGAAACCAGAGTGCTCATTACTGGGTACCCCAGAGTGCGCAGGGACCCACTTCAAGACAATCTGGTTGGAATATTCTTTGAGGTACAGACATTTATTTAACTTAGTATTTTTAAATAAAGAAATAGGTAAGAATAGATTATTTTTTAGCATTTTATCTTTAAGTTTCTCTCCTATTGAAATCTGATAAATTTTCATCATCCTTGTGAAAGGCCTACAACAATGAAGGCCACTCATATCATTATCAACCTTGCCTGCTGTGAATGATATGCATAAATTGCATGTGCAAAATGCATGCAATCACACTCTTACAGAATGGGATTAAAGTATAATGTTTTATATGAATGAATTCAAAAGATACTTAAAGTATATAAAGCGAAAGTGTAATGTTTAAAAAAAAGTATATTATAATTTCGTATACCTCAGTGATGTTTTTTAAAGGTAAACTTTAGAGAGAACACCTCATCAATCACACTTTTAAAAAAATGAAATAATGTGCAAAATATTTAATCATAAATAAGTAAATAAAAGATAATTACTTTGGAAGGTTTAAAAATTTCTTCTCTGTAATCCACCCAAAACATAGACGACCAAATAATTCTCCAATTGCCAAAGTACCGATAAGAAATTTCCCATAATCTTCCGAAATTCCTTTATCTGTTGCAAAGTCATACACAGTGGTAATAAGGGAATGTAAATTTATTACATAGGCCGACCGTGTGATGCACAACAATATAAATATGATATTTTTATAAATATAAATATCTGTGTTGGGTATCTCTTTTAAGGTATTTTTTTCAGCTGGAGACTCATTCGTAGGTTTTACATCAAACTTCGTACATGAATCTGCCCGAAATGTGAGTATGTCTCCTGTTTCAACGCCCATTTCACAAACATCGGTGGATTCACATTGGTCAGAAGATTCCAAATCATTGTACACTTTGTACAGCGTCCTTAGTTGAAATAATATTTTCAGAACATCTTTCGGATTATACATGCTCAGATGTGATATAATTCTTATTTCATTACTGTTATAGAGTTGCTTTAGCTTTGATATTACGTAGTCCTTTTTGGCAAGCTCGTTATACACATTGGACATATTTGGAGCTGAACGTATTTTCCCTAACTGCTGAAGTCCCCGTTGCTTATAGGTTTTAATGTACCTTTTCACAACCCTTAGGCTTTCACTTTTCTTGCTTGCTGTCAGTGCCCCGTTTAGGAACGTCTTTTTCAAGTATAAGCCGTTGGCTCTGACACCTGCAACTGATATGTTGTCAATTTCAAGAGATCTGTCAATGTGACAGTACATACTTTCCAGTTCCTGGATTAATTCATCTTGATCAGGATGCCACAGTTCATCCGGCTCAACTTCTAACAGAATAGCTCTGTACGACATCTCTACGTTGGGAATTTCCATAGATAGCATCTGGTAAACTAAATCGCTCTTTCTTTTTAAGTAATCAATATCCACGTCGAATATGTGATCTACATTGGAAGTAAAAGTCTTGTAATTTAATTCTTTGGAAGACATGTTGGGGAAAAGGCTAAAGCGCTGCAAATTCTGTAGATGCATTTGATATGTTAAACCACTGTATGAGCAACTACGACGTCTTGATAATGTCTGATGTCTGCATTCTGTATTCTGTGATGGTTTTCTCTCGTTAAAGATGTCAGAATTTTTGCTGCTGTTTCCAACCTGAACAGCACGTTCACATTTATTGGAGCTTGTAGAATCATCCTCACTATCACCAACTGTCCAATTTTGAACAGTGATTTTAATATCGTTTTTATTTTCCTCAATGTTAGTTTTTTCACTCTCTGTACTCCTTCTTAGCATCATCCCTGATGGAATAGTCTGCATTATTATACCAGCTATAATAAGGAAAGAGTTATTGAACTTGTATTTGAGAAAAATGATTTCTAGAACCATTGGAAAAACTAGCGATGCTATGGAGCTTCCGGAAAATAATATATTAGATGCAGCATTCTTGTGTTTTGTCACATATGACCTTATAAGTATTTGAGGAAGTAGTGTCAATAATGCTGCAGATAAACCTTAAAAATTAAGATATTTTATTAGTTAAAAGTGCAATAATGAGAATTTAAACAAGGTGGTTTTATTAAACTTCAACTATAAACAACAATCTGTAGCTAAAACGGGTGAGCTACCACCAAATTTGGAATATGGACTGTACATTTAGATGCACTTAAGGAGGATTAAAAAAAATTGTTCAAACCAATCCACTAGGTGGTGCTTTTTATAGTGTATTCATCTCCAAAAATGACACTAATTAGTTAATAAATGCCAACAAACTGTTGAATAACTTGAAAATATGTGTACGTTTCAAATAAAACATTTCCATTATTAAACTTGATTATTTTTTTCTTGAAAACCGTCATCTAGTGGACTTTAAATTTTTTCAATGTCTTGAGCGCAACTCATAGGAGTCTACATCAAATTTGGTTAAAAAGCGTTCAACTGTTTATCGCTGTATAACCTGTTTATAGTGAAGTTTAAGTAAGACCACTGGACATACTGGACATACATATATATATATATATATATATATATATATATATATAACATACTAAATCAAAAGCCCGCTAAAATCTCAAACTACTAAACTGCGTACTTTAGAACAAAGGAAATTCGCTTTCGAAAATCGCAACTACTGCACAGTCTCTAACAGTTTCGGTCTAAATTTGTGGTCAGTCCCCGGTGTTTAATCGGATTGGCATACGTGAACGAAAACCTCGTGCTGCCCAGATATGGGTCGCCCAATTATTGCAGGCTACAAGGTCACGTGACAAGACCTCTACAAAGTGATAAAAAGCTTGACGCATCTGGAGAGACAGGGTGTTTATGACTACGCCTCTCTTGCCCGAATTTGTAAGAAACCTCGTCGATAATAAAACTATGTAAGCCCGCAAGACCTCCTTTCTTGGCCCGGCTACGAGTTCCAGCAGCTTGCGGCCGGGGAGGGGGACTCTACGCCAAGGCCCAGCCGAGTCGCGCCGCTTCTCCTCCTGAACCCGATGATGATACTATGCCGCCTCGACGCTCCTGCCTAACAGTCACGGTCCATCCCCGGTCAAGCCACGGCAACACCCTTCGTGTAGTCGTGATGAAATTTCATTTATATATGCATATAATTGTTTATGTATATACGTATGTGTATACTTATATACATATTTAAGCAAGAAGAAGAATAAATACAGTAGCTAATAAAATGTTTTTCAGAAATTATTGAGTAAAATGTATAATGTTTCAGTAAATAAATTTATTCAGACAATTTCTTTTGGCCAATTAAAAAGAGTTTTTCTATAGCACAGAAATTAAACAACTATAAACAATATGACTGTATCGAATTTGCAATGTTTTTGATCTTGAGAAATTATTTATAAATATTCCGGTAGATGATTTATTCAATACACGTTTGAACATTTTTGATGAGCTTAATATACATACTACACAATATAAATAGAAATTTTTTTGTTACCATTTCCAATTTTTCTCTAGACAATAACTACATTATTTTCAATTCTGAAATTTACAGAAAATTAAGTTTATAAGTATGGGTACCAGTTATTCTAGTACTTATATATAATTTACATTTTTATCATTATGAGTACATTTTTGTTTCCAATAATACAGTGGATTTTTCAGTTTTTGGATGCATAGAGGGGATTTTAGCTATCAATAGTGATTAGTGATTTTAATAAAACCAAACACATAATTTATCCTTCTTGTTTAAAACTCAGTCCTGTGAACAATAGTTGTAATTCTGCTGTTTTATTCTCTCTTTTTTTTGGATTTATACCTAAATTTTTCGTACATAAATATTTATGACAAAATATTTTAATTTTAGAACAATTTCTTTCTTGGACTTCCAATTCGCACATAAAAATTTATTAATATTTTGATAGGGCATCTAATTAGATTTTTTTTGGTTGTGCAGCAATAGTTATTTTTTTATATTATCAGCTACTCCTATTTTCTGAAAACTAACTGTCAACCATTTTTTAGAATATAGAGTGAATAAAGATGTGCTTACCGTTTATAATTCCCCATAAAATTATGAAATAAACTACATCTGATGTAAAAAAACAGAGAGCGGAGAATACAGATCCTAAAACTGCCCCTGACACAACGATCGCTGATATGCTATATTTTTTACTTAATAATCCAATTACTGGACCTGAAAAGATAAAAGTACACACATATCAAGGACTTAGAACATAATAACAATATAAGGTCACAAGCATTGTGTTTAATTGCCAGTTTATTTTTATTTTAAAAGAAGTGTTGAATTGATCAAAAATATTCCTCACAGTGGATTGTATAGCCAAGAACGTGCAGTACTTTGAGAAGGAAGCAGTTTTAATTATGGGAGATATCTGCTTTTATAAAGTTAAACTTCTGCTAAAATCAATGATTACTTCTTAAATAATACAACTTTGTATATTGTTACGGAAACGTTTATTAATGAGTTATGCACATTTTAACGATCATTAAAATTACATTACAATTTGGTGATTTCTCGCCAAATAGAAAATTTATATCTAAGCTCCAGAGAAGTCTTAGTTAGTATTATTTTAAGGCATATGCTATAACCCTAATATAAATATTACAGTTGGCAACAACTCGAGAAAGCATTTTAATTGCATGCAACAAGTAACCCTCCTCTTTAATAAGCCCCCCTATCAATAAGCGTGAACAATGTATTCCTATTCATATTACATTTGAAATTAAAACTGAAGTAGACAATGGTTTTTTCTTTCCTTATAAGATAAAAAAACCAAGTAAATGGACACATCTCAACTACTCCCTTATAAAGGACTACTTATAAAAAATCTTGAAAAAACATATTTAGGTATTCATGTTAATTATATTCTAAAGCAAGAAATTTCTGCTAATTTTTTTACTGATACAATGCGCAGATACATGGAGGACAAAGGAAAAGGCACAAGAATACACTTTAAGGAATACTTTTCAATATAACTTTATTTTTACCTTTAACTTTGTAGCCTGTCTATTACGAGTGATTTATAAACCTTCATACATCTCTTATAATGCCAAAAATGTTCATTAAAGCTTTCTCCAAGTAACCATTATTTAAAAAAAATACTATTTTATACCCTTGAAATGCCCCCCATAGCTCACACAAACACTCTGATATGAAATTAAAGCCGAAACTTTATGCACCTAAACCTGACAGACCAATATTATTAGTCTTTAAACAAACTTAGTGTATATTTATTGTATTTAATACTATATGTAGAAGAAATATGCTAGATATTTCAGTATTATTACCTGTAAAATATGTAAATAAAACGTTTTTAGAAAGTTGAAAAATACTTAACACCGAGAAGCGATTGAGAAGAAAATACTATTGGTTTATTTTGTCATATAGTGGAAATTTCTAAAATACAATTTAAAGTTCAATAAAACGTTACCTTTCCTTCGTAGCTCCCTTGAAACTGCCTATACTTAAACATACCCTATTGACGCACCTATTGAAATTGTTTAGGGTGGCATATTCTGCATAAATAAACAAGTATTTAGTTTTTCTCTTATGTTATAGTTTTTCACTTATTTTAGTTCGTGAAAATATATAAATAATTAATTTATTCTCCAGCTCGAATAATAAAGAGCTGTTCAGTAACATGATCGGTAGAAAGACATTTCTAGTAAGTAACAAACTATATTACAGATGTGTTCAATTTCAATATTTTAAGTAAATAAAATATAATTTACTTACATAATAAATTTCTTAGTCCTATTTGAAAAGAGAAAGGAATTAAGGCACATTTCCTGCAAACTCCATAAGTTTTCATTAACTCCACGTAAAATAAGCCCTGAGATCTGTAGATTCCTCCTACGACTAAGGTAATAATAAATGCTGGGACGATTTTTGAGAACCGAAAGCGGCCAATTTCAGGATCTTTAGCCATAACACTTGCTGTAAAAGTTATAACCATAAAGAGTTGTTACAACTACGTTTAAAGACAACAAAATATAAATTGAAGGTAGAAAGGTATCTAACATATTGAAATTGAGAAAAATTCATTTAATTGTTATAATCAATCGGATTTGTTGCAGCAACTACCATAATAGAAGTAAAAACTTCCAGTATAAATCATTTTTCTAATTATCTTCTTCAATCCGGCTGAAGTGTGATGGTTTTGGGTTCCTGTCCCATCGTACGGCAGTCGATCTAACTGTCTGGAGTTTTGGTAGGTGCTCTCCAGATGTAAAGTGAATGAGCGTTAGAACCCTTTAGAAAGTCCTCTTACCAAGGGAAACCCTATCCTTGGCAGATCACCCTAGCATAGCGTTGCCATAATCACACAAACATCAAACAAACATATTCTTCAATTCTTCTTAAGTATCGTCGATTATAACAATTATAATAAAATTGTTGCAAAATGAGCCAATATACAAGTGGCTGTCAAAATAATGAAAACACCTGCGAATAAAAGATATATTTTAGTTTTTCTTTTGCATAAAAAGTACTATATATCATGATAGTATGAGGGGCTTTTGTGAAGTTTTATATCTTTTGGATTTTTGCAGAAAGATTAAAATGACAGACATCGCAGAATTTCAAATAGACGAAATTGTAGGAGCCCGACTATCTGAAGTCTGACTGAAGTAGTGATGGGCAATCTAGTTCATTTTAGTGAACTATTTCTGAACGAACTAGTTCACACCATGAACTAGTTCTTCGAAATAGTTTATATGAACTATGGAGATTTAATAATGAACTATATGAACTACGTAGTTCGTAATGAACTATCTAGTTCAAAATGAACTATTGTAGTTCAAAATGAACTATGTAGTTCAAATGAACTATCTAGTTCAAAAAGAAACTATGTAGTTCAAAATGAACTAAGTAGTTCAAATGAACTAAGTAGTTCAATAAACTAAATAGTTCAATGAACTATATAGTTCATTATGAACTATGCAATTTGGGATGAACTATATAGTTCATATTAGTTCTTGGGGAACTATCTAGTTCATTACCGGAAATAGTACAGAACTATTTCCGGTGGTCTCCGTACTGGAATTAGTTTAGATCAATTTCAGGTACGGAAACCACTCGCGGATCACACCTGATGCATGGTTTCTCTGATATGTCGGGATCGGGAGAGCTTTTTTTTGTATCGGAATGTTTTTTGACGTAGCAGTGGCATACCCAGAAATTCCTTTTGAGGGTGCGTATCGTCATTACCATAAGGAGCACTGTAGTACTAGGTAAAATCTAAAGAATATGCTAGGGGAAGTCGGAGGTTATCGGTAGGCTATCGGTATTGTGAAAAATTTTATAACAAACTGAAATTTTTCAAATGAATTAAGTTCTGGGGTGTTTGATAACATAAGATGCCCCCTTAAGATGATAAGGGTGTTTGATAAACCCCCTCCCTCCACACACACACACACACACAAAAGAAAAAACAAGACGGTTCAAATAATGTCCACTTAAGATGTAAAATATTGCAGTTTCAAAAATTTATTACTGTTACTTGAAACTGTTATTTAATGCACAGGCGTCGAGTTATATGAGTCCATGGGGCTTGAGCCTCCTTAATAAATTGTGAGTTGGGGCTGAGCCCACCACAGTGGCGCACCCAGAGGGGGTGCAAAGAGACATATGCACCCCCCAAGATTTATTCTCAAATTACAAATAATGAATGATGAGAGAAAATATGAATTTTTTCATGCTCATCCCCTTCCCCCCCGCATCAGGAAAGAGAATGCATGATTCTAGCTAAAGGAATGCCTAAAAAAAGAATAGAAAGTCTGTAATCACTCTGCTTTTGTGTTTATGGGTCCAGTGCTCAGCATTTGTAGACGGAGGAGAGAGAAGAGGGGTGCATTCCTATGGAATATCTATGGAAGATGCCCCCTCTCCGAACAGTAGTGATACTCTTTGATTCCGTATTCATAAACGGACAGACGTCAGGAAATATCGGTCAAACTATTTCTTTTACTCGAATTATTAAGTTCATGGCTATAAATTTGCTTATTTTTTTATTTTACTTTTTGATCCGAGAATGAGTAAAGCGAAACAGTCGACACTTTTAAGTTATTTTAACTGTGGTGGAAAAAAAACTTCCAAACGTCAATTTGAAGCAGGAAGGTATACATTAAAAACAGTTTCAACTAGCAGTAATAAATTTTTGAACGCTGTAATATTTTACATCTTAAACAGACATTAGCGAACGTTTTTTATTTTATTTTTTTTGGGGGGGGGAGGAGGGGGCTTATTTTGAGTTTTCAAACACTTCAGATCTTAACTAATGTGAATGATTTCAGTATGTTATGAAATCGATAGCTGTGATAAGGGGGAGGGAAAACTTGACCCCCCCAACCTACCCTTATATATAGGCACTCACATTATCATATTTTCCTGATTTTACCCAGTAATGCAGTACTTTTTTCGTAGTAACGACAATATGCACCCCCCATATTGATATACTGGGTACGCCACTGGCCCACCAAATAATTTACCATTAAATAACGTTTATTTTTCCCAAGCTGTATGCTCGCGGAAGCAGAAGCACCCCCAAAGAACGTTTGCAGTGGAGTTGAATAATATTAAATTGAACTAAGTAGTTCAAGTTGAACTATCTTGTTCATGTTGAACTAAAATGAACTATCTAGTTCAAAATGAACTAAATAGTTCAAAACGAACTATCTAGTTCAAAATAAGCTTTCTAGTTCAAATGAACTATCTAGTTCAAAATAAACTAAATAGTTCAATGAACTAGATAGTTCATTTAAACGAACTATAGTTCATTTAGTTAAACTATTTAGTTCTTTAGTTCATTGTAGTGAACTAGTTCAATGAACTAGTTCGTTCATGAACTACCCATCACTAGACCGAAGCATTCCTGCTTTTAATTGTTTCAAGAATTATGGTGTCGAATGTCATGACAGCGTACGCACGGTGGCGTAAGACAAGCTTGATAAAGCAAAATAGTGGGCGGAAGAAAAGGTTTGTGAAAGAGATCGACGAGTGTTGGAGCAGATTGTAATGTCTAAAAGAAAATACTTGTGACCAAAGTGACCTCAGAGGTCAATCAGCATCTGTATTCTCTAGTGACAATATTTACAGTTAGAGGGCACCTTCATAAACACAATATTTACGGTAGAGCAACAATTTGCAAGCGTCTTGTTATAAATGTTAACACCAAACATACAGTGGTTTCTCAACCACAAAACTTTGTCAATTAACAAATGGAAGACAGTGGTGTGATCAGACAAATCATCTTTCACATTTTCCCCCATAACAGGACATGTGGAAGTTTGATAGGTGCCTGCACAACGGTATAATCGTGATTGCCTGCTTCCAACTGTCAAGCGTGCAGTTGGATCTGTCATGGTATTGGCAGCCGTGGCATGGTTTTCTGCTTGCCATATCATAACCCTGATAGTAGGGATGTCTAGGCAGAAGAATAGCGATGTTTTAGTTGACAACGTCTATTCTATGATGCAAACTTTGTTTGTTGTTGTTGTTGCTAATGAACTCTGGCAACGGCGGGGCGGTGCAAGATCCCACGAATAGGAAGGCTTTGAGTGGAATTGACGGATTCCATTTTTAATGAGCCCCAAAGGGAGGAAGTCTGACTTAGCTCAGGGTCTCCTAATTTTGAACCAATTCTAGATGAGGGACCAAGCACCTGAAATCGGCAACCCCAGAGGTAGCGTTAACATGAAGGATATTGGAGCCACGGCGGGTTTCGCGTGCTCCAGCTCCCAATAGCGTACACTGTCACACATTAGCCCAGCCGCGAGGGGAGTTCTCCCTCCCAGGCACTGGCCATGTCGGGTGCTGCTTCATTTTCGGTGTTCTTACGGGAACGGAATTTAATGGCTAGGCAACAGCGGTTGTTTTTTGTATGAGATAGATTTTCCAGGATGATATTGGATGATATCCAGGATGATATTCATGCAGCGTAATTGTCCAATCATGGTTTGATGAACACGGGGATTAAATGAAACATCTAGCTTGGCCCGCACAGTCTCCTGTCTTCAATATAATTGAGACGATTGTTCAAGAGCGTTAAAACTGGTATCGGAATCTTCCACCGGCATCTGTCACAGAATTTTAACAGTAACTCCATAAAGAATGGTACAATATTCCTCTAAACATTATTCAGAAGTGGCATGATTCTATTCCCAGGCAAATCCAAGCTCAATTACATGCCAAAGGTAATTCTACGCTATCTTTAGTAAGAGTTCTTTATAAATCTAGAGTTTTTCCATTATTTTGTTACCACTTGTACTCTTCAAAATGGTAACCTTTCCTTTAAAAGTTTTTTTTGTTTGTTTGTTTACATTATTTGTCAGAATTTATAATGCAGAATATTTCATTTATCATCAATTCATCACCATTTCTGTTTCCTTTAGAAGTAAAATTGTAGCTGTGAAACAGTAATGACAAATTTGGGCTAGACTCAAGCAAAGTTTAGACAACTATATTTTAGTAATGAACTAGTTGCCACATCCTTATTTAAGAGAAATGTAAAAGGCCAATGGAGACTATTACAATTGATCATTCTAAAATTCTTTTATAAGGCAATTCTGCTAAATACACATTTTAGATTTAAATATCTAAATAAATACATATTTCTTTTATAACAGTCCTATAAATTATGTTGCGTTTTTAAAATGGGTATAATAATTAGTTTTAGAACTCGATACATAAAGAAAGAAAATGTTCATCCTTAGAATTCATCATAAATCAGCGAATCAGATAAAAGAAAGAAAATCTTAATTAAAACTGTATAATATCACATTTTTCTAGATGGAAACTCACCTCAATGCACATTCAGCCCCTTTATACGTATGCATGCAAATCACGGAACCACAAAAGAAATCCACAGAAAAAGCTACGTTGCGGAACCTCGAAACTGAAATCTCTGAAAATGTGTCAGAAATAATCCTTTTAGAGATAAAGCAGAGTAGCAGGAAAAAGAGATATATGGCTTTAGTTCTACGCACTTCTTTCATAAATATTAGTAGACATACTCCAGAAAATTCTCGCTACTAATGCAAAGGGAGATAATGATAAGATAATTTCTTCTTTGGCTGCTTCTGTCATTTGCTATGTGTGCAGTGTTTAATAAAGAAAACGTAAGTTATAAACAAACGTTAGATCTTTACTTCAGTTGCATGTAATACCCAAAATATCTGAAAAGTATATACATATAGAAAAGTATATGCATATTTCTGGCATCAGCAAAGATTGTGAAAAGTCATGCAAACAGTCAGGGAGCAAATGGATTTAATCATATCATTCAAGTGAAACTTCATAATGCAGCTTAGAAATGACAAAATTATAAATTTTGAATCAGAAGTAGGTATGGATGTGAGATGATTTTTTGCGAGACAAGACAGATATTTACAGATTTTTGCGAGACGATACAAACATTTTTAACATTTCAATATAAGGATTTTGCGAGAGGAGACAAAGCTTTTCGGCTGTTTCACGAGGCGAGATAGGATCATTTTTCGTCTCGGGTTCATTGCTAATAACAAATAGTGTGTAAAAAAAAGAGTTCGTCATTTTATTTATATAGTTACTTAATTTTTCTATCTTAAAATGCATAGTAGATGGAAAATCCGACATTTTCCCTCTAATACATATAGTATTTACTTTATAAGAAATTTAACGAAATCTCACAGTTTAAGATTTTTTATGCGCAAACAGATGTTCTTAAAGAAAAAATTACGCGAAACATACCGAAAAGATCCCAAAGAGGAATTCTAGGATCACGTCGTATTTCGTATTATTCGATTAATTACCCAAATGGGACGCTATTGGCTAATTAAGAAGTTGAAACTTTTTGATTGTATCAGGTGGTGTTTGTCTTGAGAATAAAGTAGACAATTTGTTTTAATTATGGCTATGTGACGTTTCTTCCTAGTGTCGCGCTGTAACTACAGAGAACTTTTATTTTCAATATTAACATTTTTAGACTTTTTTTAATGATAAGAAATAAGGAAGATTTATTTTCGCTTGTTAGCAATTTAGCTTAAAATGTACAACTGTCGAATAAAGTTATCTACCTGTATAAAAATTTCATGTAATGCATGTTGAAATATTGATTAAATGAGAAGATAATGTAACAAATGCCACCAATGGTTCATATATGTGAACTAGAAGTCAGAATTTAAAGGACTACATTCAGTAGAAAGATAAATTCAATTAACTAGCAGTTTTACAAATTTTGTGTGTGTTACGATCTGCAATACGTATTCTGTACGAATAAAAATACTAAAGTATTGACGTACACGATCAGAAATATATCCATTTTCCGTGCATACTGGGTTAGGAAGAAATAAGTTTCCTACTTCAGAGGGCTCTAACATGCGTTCAATTGGTCCAAATGAGATAAAATTCAAACTACGGATAATTCGAATGATGAGCTTAACATTTATTAAATAAAAAATAGTACCAAAATACGCCACCAGATGGCGTTGTAATACAAATGAAAACTTTTAATATGACACATGAGAAAAAAACTAGTACACTCACACTATCATGCGGTGATTGTCTGCTGGCTCCATCGAGCGCGGTAGACACATTTCTGTCGCAAGAATACTCTATTTACTTTCGTCCCGTACCTAGAAGAATGCCAAGTTACCGAGTAGCTTCTGATTTTTGCATCATCTAGAGCAGGGCACATGGAGATATTGAACCTCTTTGCCTCTGCTCCATATAAATAGCAACTTTTACAGATGCAAAGGTGTTCCACTGATTCTGGTAAAACAATTTTACTAGTGGTGTTCTTTCTTGCAATCTTAGCATGATGTGAAGAGAAGTAACTAATGATCGTGCAGAATCAGCCTCTTTTTATAACAATGTCAATAGGAATGTGCTGTGTTGTTTATAATATTTATAATTATTAATGTTTTCAGTATATGCAAATAAATACCATGTTTGCTATAGCGCCATTTATTGGTGAATTTAGGCATAGTGTTTTTTTAATTTAACAGATGTCATATTCATCATTTTATTTATCTGTAGTTCAAGTTTTATCGAATTTGGACTAATAGACTTCAATTTACAGCCATTTTAATTGGGGAAACCCATTTCTATCCATCCCTATATTTATTCACATATACAAAATTACACATAGTTTTTAGTTACAGTTGACTTTTTTTCTGAGATTCATCCTCTTCAAAAATGCTTTTATCAACAGCGGTACATATATTTTTTCGAAAGAATGTAAAATTTGTCATTTTAGTATCAATTTAATTTTACATTAGAAAGAACAACAAAGAACGAGAGTATAATGAATAGTTAAAGAAACTTCAAAACCATCATTTATAATTCAAGCAAAAACTATTTTAAAATTTTTACATTTTACTATCGATAAAATAAAATAAAAAACATATTTTTTTCTACCCTTTTCTCCTTTCTTTTATTCAGAATATTCCCATCAGAATTCTGTTTCGAATAATATAATTCAATATCTCAAAAAGAGATCAGTATTCTTAAATAGAGAAATGATGATTCCAAAAGTAAATGGAGTATTCTAATATAACTTCAAATTCTGTTTTGCGATTTTTTTCTCCCTTTTTCTTTATTTCTTCAGATTTCTTGAGAGCTCAACTGGGAGTGGGGAAAGAATGCACTTTCTTCATAAAGCAGGCCAATAATGAAATCCTCTAGTACCAACTGTTTGGAAACTGAAACGGGATTTCATATATATTTTCCAATACTTGAGAAGATTAAAGCTGTACTTAGATATCGATTTCACATTACTTGGAAAACTCTATTTCTCGTTCCTTGTTGCTCCAGGGTGCCTTAGGGGTCTATGATTTAGTTTTATGAAATATGCATTTTTTATGAGGAAAAAGTAAGGAAAAAATTTCAGAAAAGTATCCGATGTGCGAATTAAGTATTGGCTAGATACAACCTTTTTGAAAGGATTATCGTTTTAATTATACAAGTCTTGCTATCGGAATTATTTGATTTTGAATTGTGTTGACAAAACATTAGATTTAGATTACGTGTTTTCCATTGAACCATTTTACAATCAAAATTCATCTTTCAGTTATGAAGATTTCAGAAGAAAATGTCAAAATTATAAAAATTTTACATCATTTTAATTAACACTACTTTCCAACAGAAAATATCTATTTTACATTTTGTTTGTATATATGTTAAAATTAGGTATAATATTGTATAGATAAATTTGCAAATTTGTGAGTTTGTGAGTTTTACAAATTCACGATCATCAATAAAATTCATTAGGAGTAAGGGGTTGAATCAGATTTTCTTGAAGCTTTCAATTATCCACAAAAACATAAATAGTCTTGTTAATGTTGATTTCGCTGTTCTACCCCCTTTAAGAATGTTGGAAATCTTTCTGTTCTCAGTTATCTTAATTTTATGCTTTCCCAGAGACCTCAAAAGACTTTTTTATTTTTCAATACTTTCCAATTTCTCCACTTAAACACCAATTTGATCCCGAACTTTTTCTAAGATTTACAATTCTCATTCTAGCACTGATGACGGCATGTCATGTACACTGCAAATTCCCAGCACACATTGGGAACACATTTGGAACACATTTATTGAAAGAAAGTGTTCCAGTTACCTAAAAGTGTTCTGAAATGCGTTCCGAATGTGATCCGTTATAAAGGAAGTGTTCTGAAAGTGTTATACTTAGGATATTTGGTAATCTAAACTTAGGAACACATTTGAGAACAGATTGGGAACACATATTAGGAGCACATTTGAGAACAGATTAGGAACACTGGTGAAATCATTGCTTTCTTTGTTACAACGGTATTGCTATAAGCAAGTAGACTGAACGGTATAGCATCGGCCACGAGATCGGGAGATCCGGGGTTCGAATCCCACTTCCGGTAAGTGAGAAAAAATAAAATCCAAGTCCAAAAATTAATTCTAAAATTCAATGGCAGCACTAAATTATAGTAATTAACTAAAATTCATTAATTAAATAATTCATTAAAATCAGTTCCAAACTCTAAAAAATTCTAAGTCTAAAACTAAAAACGTAGTTCCTAAACATAACACCAGATTGCAGCACTAAAAATTCAATAACAAATGGCAGCACTAAAATTAATTATTAAATAAAATAAATTAAATGCTGTCCCAATCGAAACATAGCAGACTCCAAATCAAGTAAAAATAAAACTCAACCAACCATGAGGGAAACAACTCAAATCCACCCCTTACGTCACTTCCGCCGCACCTGCTCCTACTTTTTAGAAAGTATTCTGAAATGTAATCCTAAAAGCATTCCTTAAAGTGTGCTAAAAAGGATGACAAAATAAGTGTCCTAAAAAGTATTCTGAAATGGGTTCCAAACAGTGTTCTCAAATGTGTTCCATAAAGTGTTCTCAAAAAGGGGACAAAATAAGGGCTCCAAAAAGTAATCTCAAATGGGTTCCAAAAGGTGTTCTATAATGTGTTCCCAAAAAGTGTTCTCAAAAAGGGAACAAATAAGTATTCCGAAATGTGTTCCGAAAAGTGTTCTGAAATGAGTTACAAAAAGTGCTCTGAAATGTGCTTAAAAAGTATTCTCAAAAAGAGGACAAAATATGTGTTCCAAAAAGTGTTCTAAAATGTGTTCAAAGATTTGCAGTGTATGCTAAATGCAGTCTGCTATTTTAAATTTGTATTGGTGCTATTATGCGTTGTGTTTTGCTGCTTATTTATTAACTTTTGCACCAAGATACGTTTTTGCGCTTAATATTAAACTGAAGTGAAATCGATATTTTATACTCAAATTAACATCAGTTTTTCTTGAGTTTTTTAACTTTAACATGCTCATTTAACTAATATTATGTCATACTTTTAATGGATTAAAATTCGTTTAAATTCTTATCTCTAAGTACACCTTTTAAAATAAATAGTTTTGATTATTAAAAAAGGGTAACAATCTACATCTGAAAGTCTACAAATGACTTCTCGATAGAACTAGTAATAATTCCACTTAATTTACCGATGATTAAATTAATGTAGTCAATATTGTTATCTATTATTTTTATCTGGGCCCTTCTTTCTTCACTGAACGCCGCTTACATACCTCAAATGCAAATGATATATATCTCTAAGCCTGTAACAAACTTCTAGCATTACTTTTTTTTCCAAGGAGCGGCGATGATGAAGTTCCTAATCTACAGAAAATGTTTCCATCAACAAAGAAGTTCATAGAAAAAAGGGTAATTGGAGACATTATTTAAATCTAGCTTTGGCACTCACAAAGAAATTAAAGACAGCGAAGAAGAAAATTGCAGATAATAAATGCAAATCCCTTGCACTTACTCTTTTTTGAAGATTATACGGAAGAGTTAGAATGATATCGTCCAGAAAATGTATAATGTTATCTTATCACCAAAGACATTGGATTATCATTTTACATACTTCGAATTTAAGATGAAAACAAACAGCTGCTTGAGGAAGCAATGAAGTATTACGTTAATGAGAAATTTATTTTTTTTCTTCGTTATCGAATGCAAATCATTATTTAAATCACATTCAAAGACCTTTTTTAAATTTTACGCATGGTGATTAGTTTATTTTTTAATAAAATGAATATTACAATTTTCATTCAAAGGAGAAAATTATTATCAGTCTTCTTTTTCGTTTTATACTTTTTGAAATCTTAAACTAGTACAGTTTTTAAATAAAGACTAAAATTTAATAAGCTATATTACTGGACGTCAAATAATAAATTTTAAGAAAATACAGCTTTGTAGTTTTAAATTATAGTTTGGAGACCACGTGACTTTTTACAAACTACATCTTGCATTAAATAAACATTTATGTACTTAATGCAATAAGTAAAACATTTATTTCTTGCATTAAATAAAATATTTGTGTCAGCTTCATGATTCTGTCAATCACGATAAAATAACCGCGATAAAATAAATAGATACTTGGCATTAATTTAAATGGCACGGGAAATGTTTAAATAAATTTTGGAAAATATAGATCGTTTTTGTTAAGTTTCAATAACATAGTTGAATGTTGAAATATTTTGATACTATCAGTTCATACATTTTAATTCAGAATGTTATAAAGGCTCATCGAAATTACCGAAATTTTAGAATGTCACATAATATGCATCAAAATGATTATATTTTTAAACATTTTGTGCTCTAAATGTAGTAGGTTTAGACGCATTTACCTAATATTTTTTATCTGAAAAAAAAAAAAAAACATATCCACACAGCACATCCAAATAAAATCAGTGTTTACCTCTTTTTAAAAAATAAGGGGGAAATAAATCATGTCTAATTTTTATAAAACATTTAACCATAAGTGTTATCTTTAAATACATGGTGGTTATAAAATTGTATGAGGTGTTCACAGCCATCTAGTGAATAAAGTATTGACGAAACATAACCAAATTTGATAGACATGCATGGGAATTCGAATTTTAAAGAAACATCTAATACCAAAAGTCATCACTAGGGAAAATGTTGGCGCTGTTAAACGAATAAAATGTAATAATCTATATAATCGTGTTCCTTGTTGTAATTATGAATATAAAAGAAAAGACTGATAGAATTTTCATCATTCTGAGGGCAACTGACTTTTCAAGACTCTTACCTTGCAGAACCGTGCTTTGTTAGCCAACTTCTATTACCATCAGAACGAGACCGGTTTTCTGCCCTTCGTGAATTTCGACGGTTAAAGAAGCCTGTGAACATAAAAAAAGTTACTAAAAATGATGCACCGGTTTGAAACTACAGAAACTCTAGTGCAGCAACTAGGTTGAGGATGCAAAACGATTTAGCCTTCAAAAAATTCAAGTAGCAACTGCTTCAAGCCAGTCTCAGAATGATGAGATGATTGAAAAGTCAGCGTTTACGTCAGTTAAAAGTCAGCGCTGAAATCTCTGACACTTTTTAGGATATAATTGTCAAAATTTGTGCATCACCTCACTAGTGCATGAAGCATATTTTAGTAATCGTAATTTTTTTCTTTGTACGAGAGGTCGTATACAATATTTAAAAATCGTCCCTTTTTGAAAAATAACGAGTTGATATTTTTTTAACGTAGTCTCTTTTTCCATACTTTCTTTTGAACATTTTTTTCAATGGACACTGACCACTTATTTCCTATACATAACGAGTTTAAACGTTTTATCATCTTTTTGTAACACCCTGTATATATGTGTAGGAAATGAACAGAGTGACTTGACTTGTAAATTCATGGAAAAGAAAATTCTCAAGTCCCATTCTAAAACTTAAAAATTTTCCATTTAATGCTTTAAACTCCTTCCAAAAAGTCAGGTATGCCATTATGGATAAAAACTTCGGATGTAAGTCGGCAAGTCAAGTATAGGTTCCTGATATCGCTAAATGAAAAATTTCTTTAAAATTACTATATTAATAAAGCGCAAAATTACTCCCCTTACTTTTCGAAAACGTAGAAAGGGAAATTTCTGGCAAGTATCGCTGTCAGTTCATTTTCTGTTAATTTACTGGTGTATTTTCTCTGGTTCTAATTTCTTAACAGTTTTTCTGACTGGTAGAAAAGACTAAAAATCTATTCTTAAGGAATGAATGCATCACTTTACCTGATAACATTGGGATGCATATGCGAAACATTTCGAGAGAAATTCAATCTTTCGAGGCTGTTTAATTTATGTCTGGAGTTGGATTTCTGAAATGAGTCATTAGCGTTTCTATGCATAATAAACAACTGACGGAAAGTCTTAAAATTCGGCATCATACACATTCCGCAAGGCTGGGATTTCTCATCTGTGTTTCGCGCAGCCATATAATTTACATAATTGTGTGGAAAGAGGATAGCATCTCGGGCTGAGTAATTGGTCATACTATAGAAGCATATCTAAATTCCCATTACTTTTAAAATTCATTCCAAGTAGAGGTATTCTGCAAAATTCAGTGTATATAATTTGCACTTCAATGGTAGTTTGTTTAAGTAATGTAAGGGGATTGATATAAATATTTGTAGTTATGTAGTAGTTCACCAAAATCCGTTTCTACAATATCACTATGTTTAAAATTGCCTTCGTAAGATGTATTAAATACCAGCAGGTGCGTAGCCAAGGAGGGGGGATAGGGAAGTCACAACACACCCCATGAGGAATTGTTTTCCATACGAAATGTATATTCTTCACTCCTTTATCACATACACGTATACATATATGTGAATTGCAGTAGTCGTAACCCTAACCATGAAAATTTTTCTGGATCCGCAACTGAATGCCAATATTTAAGAAATTCACCTCAAGGAAACTATATAAGTGTACTAAAAGCACCTTCTTTACTCAAATGTCATTATTTATCAGTGATATCGAGTAATTTTGTGACTAGTCTATAGAATATACAGGGTGTCCCATAAATATTGGTACAAAATTGAAGATGAGGTGGGGGGGGGCATAGTAAGGAATACGAATCACATAGTAATGTGCGGTCAGAAACTTCGCCTTGATGTAGCTGTTTATAATCATTTTCAAACAAATGCTGTTATAAAAGTGAACTTTCCGACCATTGTTCATCAAAAGCTAATGTATCATTCGAAGAAAACACGTGACTAAAATTGATAGTTTAAAAATTCTATTTCATGGAGACAAGCCTCTTGTTTATGAAATTTCATTAAGAAATTAGACCAACACCAACACTTTTCTCACTGTGATTGTTAACAGGTAAATGAAAGCGGCTTTTCTGACTCCTCATTGGTATGTGATTCTGATTCCTTATTATGCGCTCTATCTCCCTTAAATTTTGTTCGAATAGCTATGGGACAACCTGTATATATACAAATGTATATACATATACAGAGAGAGGGAAAGAGCGATTTATTTTTTGGTTTAAATCCAAAAAATATGCATTTACAGGAAAGATCCGAGAAGTACATTGCAGTATAAGCTAGAATAAAGCATTGCATTAAGGATAAAGAAAGGACTTGAAAATTGAGGCATTGCTTTAAAAATTATACCTTCCAATGATGTGAAAATGTGAAATTATACCTGCAAAACATGCGAACCTCTGCAAGGTGATTAGAAAGCACAGCGACGTTTTTTAATGGTCAAAAAGTACAGCATAAAAGTATCTAAGTTATTACAAATTTGAAATTCAAACTAAGGCATGATATGTAAATAGGGTGTGAATTCAAAGAGTAAATTACTAATAACAGAATGGAATTATCGAGTTGAACATAATTTTTTTTCTATTAAACCGGGAGAAATATAAATCTTCCAACAATTGTTTCAAATCTACTGCACATACCAATGAGCTACGTTCAAGAAAATTATGAGGACAACTTTATTCAAAGATTGACGGCGCAACCTCAGAACCTGAATCAGAGCTTATTTTTCATATTACTATTTTTAAAGCTACAACTTTAATGCTGCATTTATCACAGGAAAGCAACTTCTTCTTATTTATTTTTATTATTTGATTTAATGAGCCAGAATGCCTCATTAAATAAATAAATTAATAAATGTCTCTGTAATTTAATATATTTGGAAGATTTTTCAGTCACTGATTTGTGACGTTTTAAATAAAAAAATATTAGAAAACTTAAAAAATTTTAATAAGGTCACGAAACAAGCTTCAAGGTTTGAAAAATATTTTTAAATTTGATGAATTTTAAATTCTAATATTCATTTGAGAATTCAAAATTCTAAAAATTTTTTTTATGATTAGCTTGAGAATACTAATCATAAAAAATATTTAAATTGTAAATTTCACAGAAAAATCTTCGAAAATATATTTACTTACTCAGATATAAATTTATCTGCCAGCATTTTTAGTGTGAAACTATTTTGATTGGTTTAATATAAATTCAAGTATCATAAAACCCAACAGATTTGAATTCAAACATTGCTGCCTAGGTAGTTGCTCTTCTTTCTAAGAATACATTATTAACTTTGATGTTTGCAACTGAAGATTAAACTTTTTTATCTTTTATTAGGGCAGAGAAACGTATATTCTAGAGTATAATATTTTAAGGGAAATTCCAAGAGAAATTTTAATAAATCATACTATGTTTCTAAATACCGTTAATGGTTTACAGTGTTTTAAAATTTATCATACTTTAAACTTAAAATTGTAATGCTGTAATTAATTTTATAAAAGACTTTTCACTTCTAAACTGTAATTTCAGAGTGTTCTATTCATCGTTCATTATAATCGCTTTTCCAAGCGATTTAAATTAGAAATTTCTACTAAGTTCATTAGAAGAGTGAGAAAAGTTTTAAGCCTCAGGAGTTTTCCTAATATGCTCGAGTTATGTACGAAATATCATCTGAAATTTCCCTACATTTCCAACTAAAGAGGTTAATTGGGAATTTAGAGGCGTAGTATCCGGAGTAATTATAATTTTGAAGTGGCCATACAGATTCTTAGAATACATGTTAATGTTGTACAAGAAAAGTAACAGGTTTTTTTAAGGATAAAAATGTTTTTATGAGGAATTTCAAATTGATGCCATTCGTTTAAATGACAAAATGGGTGTTTCAATGCAGTAAACACTTCTAATTATATTACAATACAAATGAGTTTATTGTTCTAAATATTTTCTTATACGTATTTATTAAAGATAGATTTTTGTTTCTTAAGTTGGATGACTGTTTAATAAATATGTAAATCCAAAGACTATACATTTATGAAACTAAGAAATATTTTCTTTCAAATAAGTTTCTTATTAATCACAAACGTTGCATATGCAGGTGAAGGCTATAAGTGGGTGTTTGCCTCTCCTAAATTTGTTTTGAAAACTATTTAGTTTAATGAACCTTTTCTTAAAACAGATCAAGTTGTTTGATGTGTTTATACTTAAATATGTGTTTTATAGTTCCCTAAAATGTTTTCGATCACATTACGATTATTCTATTAATATAACAACGATCAGAGCCATTGTTTAGAATTATTATACCATGTAGGAAATAATTGTCCTACTTGTGCATCTTTAGAAAGAAATCTAAGTCGGAAAATGTCAAGAAAAGTAACTGGAATATCCATCACATTTAAAATTTCTCAAAAGAAGGTTTCATGCAACTGATATGTAGTTGTCCATAAGTAATTTCATACAGAACGGAATGCATGGAATTACTTACGGTAGTTCATGAGGGTTCAGGCGTTAATCTACCAAAACATTCCAAACTGTGTAAAGTTTTGGTGGTTTTGTGGAAGTCATTTAGTGTGTCATTTAGTGTGTTTTGTGGAAGTCATATGTGTATGCCACTAACTGTTAAGATTTACTAAAATTGCCAAAATACACTTTAAAACGTGTTTTTTTTCCCACTTTTCATGTATAAACAGTTTCCTTTTCGACCTAAATTGCCAATTAGTATTCACTAACCTGGTTTCAAAACATCTTTCAAGGATTTTGTCAACTCAGGTGAAATAATATTGACAAAGGAAAATCATGTTTTCCGCAGATTAAGCCATTGTTTCAGTTTATCGTTAAAAAAACTCTTTTTTTTTCCGAAGCAGTGTGTTCAGTTTTTTAGATTTCACGTTTAGTTTAATCGATTATTTACATGAATTTTAGAATGTTCAATTATTATTTGTTAAAAGATATGGTGGAAATTATAAACTCTTGTTTGTAAAAAATACAACAGCATGAAATAATGACGCCACTGGGCTGAAATTTTCAGGAAATGCAAACTATACTGTGCAAAGCGCATGATTAAAATTTCAAAGCCACCACGCATGTGTGGGAGGAGCAGCCCCTACTGGACTGCTTCTGATAACGCATAAATAAAAAGTTGCAACGGCATGCTTAAAGTAGTCCATGTTTATCTGTTTGTGGTAAGAGTGAGATGAAACATAACTATCCCTCGTCGACGAATGAGGGCGAAATTTGAACAGCTTGCGGAGTTTCAACGAGGGAGAGTCATCAGCCTTCGTGAAGGAGGATTTTCCTATCGCGCAATAGCAGCTCCTGTGCAGTATAATAGCATGACAGTTATTGCGAGTTTGGAAATAGTGGGCATATGAGAACCAGATAAATCTAGGCGTGGAGGCCGAAAAATGATGCCAATACGCGATGATAGATACTTAGTTCGCATGGCGCTGATGGAGCGTACAACTTCATCTAGACAGTTCGCAGCACATTGGTCCACTGCTATAGATCTATCAAAGTCTGCTTCGTCAATTCGTCTGCATCTGTGAGGCGTGAACTGTACGTACGATCTCCTTTATACAGGATCCTCACACGAACACATGGACTCTTGAACACAGGCGCTCATGAACACAGGGACTGGCGTGCAGATTTGCAACAGGTGGTTTTCTCTGACAAATCCCGCTTTAATTTGTGACACCATGGTGGCATCATTCATGTTAGACGCTATGCCGGTGAATGCTACCTTCCGGGGTGCTTTATCGAGCGTCATAGTGGACAAACACCAGGAGTTACGGTCTGGTGTGCGATTGTAGATCATGAACGATCTCACCTGGTACGAACTGTGCGTAATCTTAGCAATGATAGGTATACCAGAGAGGTGCTAGAATCCGAAGACGCTCCTTTTCATGAATGCATTCCTGGAACTATCTTTCAGCAGGATAATGCCCGCTCTCATGTGGCAAGGAATGTGCAAGACTTCTTTTCAGCAGAAAACATACAGCTTCTTCCGTGGCCTGCTTATTCACCGGAAATATCACCTATTGAACATGTGTGGGATTTCATTTTTCTTCATCTCCCTCGTGATCCTCGTTTTACAGGTCCAACAGATGAACTTTCGGTACGCTACAAGAAATAAGGAATGTTCTGTTGTTGTTACTTATGCCTTCTGCCAGCCGTATGTGGTGCCAGATCCCCCCAGGTAGGGAGGCGATGGGCAGAAGGGGGCGCCTTCCATTTTTAGGGCCCCATTGAGAGGAAGTCCGACTTTAGCCCTCGGTTCCCTAATTTTGAACCAATCCCAGATGCAGGACAAACCCCCTGAAATTGGCAACCTCGGAGGTATCGTTTAACAACTTGGAGGACATTGGAGCCACGACAGATTTTACGTACACCAGCTCCCATTAGCGCACACGGTCTCACAGCAGTCGGTCCGAGAGGGAGTTGACCCTCCCAAGCACTACCCAAGGCCGGATGCTGCTTCACCTGCCTTGTTCTAATGGGAACGGAGTTTAGCATCCAGACTACTTCCCTAGCATACACCAACTTCTGTTTCACTCTATGCCACGTCGAACCACTTATAGCAGCGAATGTTAGCCACACCAGATACTGATTTAGAACACTTAATATTGTTCTCTTGCTTTGAAAATGTAATTATTTGTTTGTACTAATACGTTTGTGCATTAAATTTCACTTGATTCTGAGGATTCCATAATGGTATTGCATTTTTTTACAAACAGGATTTTATATACGAATTTGCTTTTTCTTTCTTCTGACAGTCATTTCTAGCAGTGAATTCACTACAACATATCTTAAAAAAAATATTATTTTCAAAAAATTAAATTTGAAAGCTATGTTCACATTTATTATGTTATTTTTTCTGCAGGGGGTGACTTCAGCCAAAAAGTCCTCATGACAGTCAGTTTTTGGTATTATTTGAGAAAATTCAAAATTTATATCTTGAACATCAAACAAAATTAAATTAAATTATCAGCATGGTATTAGCCACATCGTAGCACAATTTTCAATTTAACACCCACCTTTTCAAAACAAGAAAATTCCTTCAGAAAAATAGCTTAAATTTACAAAGAAAAAAAATAAACAAAATGAGCATTTTGATATATTATTTCAATACAAATACAAGGAATATTTTAAGGTATAAATTCAGTGTAACACATGGTTAAATATTATGACAAAGCAAAGCATGAAGTACAAAGAAATATATGATCCCCTTAAAGCTCAAGGGGTGTAAATCATATTTTTGTAGTTTTGAGATATTTAGGGTTTTATTTTGGCTATCATAGTAAGTTCAGCATTGCACAGCAAGTAGTGCTGCTACTTACACGGTTTCTAAGGGAGTTACAACTTAAACCATTTGTGCTCTTAATAGTGTTCTTAGTATGTATAAGACTGATATAGTAAGACTTGTTCAGCCTTTGTTGGACACTTCTGTGCCTCTAACCCAATAAAACCAGAAAAAAAGTGGAGTTACACCATTTGGGCTCTAATTGGCTCATACATGTGAAATGTCTGCATTTAAAGAAGTATAACTCTCAGGTTATAAACTAAGCCAAATTAATAAATCGAAACTTCATAAATTAACTAAACATAGTTAAAAAATCTTGGATTAAAATTAAGTAGGAATATTTTTAATAGCGCATACAAATAAAAATGCATTATTGTACGTTCCAATCTTCTCAGTTGTAAAAAGTTTCACATTCGCACAGGAAGAAATGTGAGAGTTAAAAGAAAATACAAGACAAGTTGCCATTTATAACTGTTTTATTTTCAACTTGTCTTTTTTTTTCTTTGCAGGTTGCGGAAACTTTTTGCAACTGAGGAAGCATAGAGAGTTTGTGCCACCCGAAGAAACCATTCTACAATATTTGTATGGGTATTATTTTAAAGTTCTCAATTAGTTTGAACCTTTAAATTCTAGTTTTAACGTTGCTATAAAATCTTGGACTAATTACGAGATTTGTAATTGATGAATGTATTATAACTTTGGATACTCTCAATACTAAATTTGAAATCCTGATTCAAATTGTAGAAGAAAATTATTTTTTAACTTGCATAGTTTTAAACTCTCTCTGCTTTGTTTGCATAATTTATGAGCACAAATCTCGTTGCGCCACATAAAATAAAATAAAACGGACAGCGTGGTATAACCCATATCTTAGCAAAATTCTAAATATTACACCCGCCTTTAAAACAAGAAATTCCTTTCGGATACATCATCCGCCTCAACTCGTATCTCAGTGACGTCATCGAAAGCTGTTTGCATTATTCCTAAACTTAATAAGGAAAATTTCTTATTTCTCATTACACATCCAGGACTAGTAAAATGTTCTTCTCCCTTTCCCAGTTCCTTTGCAAAACTTCATAAATCATGCATTTCGACCGAAATAATAAAATTTGCCTAAGATTTCACTAAATGTATATTTTATAGTTCCACATTCGTTGCAGGGAGGATTTGTAACGGATTTTGAAAACAGGAAAAAAGACTCGCGGTGTAATGCGAAATCAATAACCGAGTGCCGCCTGCGAAATTTGTGCAAATTCCGGAAGAACACATTCAGGGAATTCTTACTTTTGTGTCTCTGGAAAAGCACCGGAAGAGCATTATTATTAAATTTAACATTTAAAAATGCGCGGCCGTAGCTTTCCAATTGTGGCAAAAATAAAATATATTGATAAAAGTTTGCTAGAGTATTTTATTTTATTTTTTCTGTGATGGGTATCATCCTATCATATGGAGTTTGGCTTAAGTAGTATAGACCCATGAATAATTTAGTTTACTGTAATTAGAAGAATAAATCTGATCCTAAAATATAAATCAAAATAGACTGACATTTTCAGAAAAGTACAATATGCTGCATTGTATTGTAATTTATGTGTAAACATCAAGATATAAAAATGAAATATTGGTTTGTCATTCTGCATTACTTAGTTAATGTGTTTATTGTTTGTGTGTTATGGCAAGCCTACACGAAGGGTATTTGTTACGAGAAAACCTATCAAAACGCCCGACTGTTAGATTAACATTCGGGCCCACGCGATGGGCTCGAACCCGGAACCTTCCCTCTTTAGACACCTACCATGCTTAGTGTCTTAACCATTTGGCCATGGTATTGTATGTATATGTTGTATCGTACATATCAGTTTATGCAATGAGTGTATTAAGTATCATGCTATAAATTTACAGTTTTTTTATCTAATTGCTCGTGGTTTTGCAAAATATAAAGCTTGGTCGACAACTAAGACCTGAAGTATTGATCACTTATTTATAGTAGAGACACTTAAATGGCGGACCACTGTTGCCTCCTATTAGAATGGACGAAATGTCACCCAATCCCATGACGGGAATAGAACAAGACCAGTGGTGTGGTGTAATGGCTCTTAAACCATTGCACAACCCAGGTGGCATTTACAGATAATTTATTAAGTAGAAAAATTCAATAAATTATTTAATAAATATAGTTTCCAACCCAAACACATTCTTAAAAGTAAATGGCAAAATATCACGAAATATAAAATTGCATATAATATTATAAGTATTTAAAGAAGTTTTGAGTATTAACTGAGATTTTTTAAATATCATTGATTGGTATTATTTATTTTCTCCATTTTAAATTGTTTAAAGTTTAACGGATTCATTTGATTTATATAATTTGAACCATATTTAGATTATAACTTTTAAAAAAGCATATTGCAAAACATAATATAATAAAATAAATGAGGAAAAATAAAATATTTTTAACATTTAATTTTAGATTAAAGCAAAAATAGTTAAAAAAAAACGTTTTTATTACAACAATTTTTTAAAGTTATTTTTACACGGCTTTAAGATGAAACATTTTTAACGAAATTAATAGGAATTACACTATTTTTTGGACTCTCGTTTTTACTTCTGTTTTTAATGAATTTGAATAAATAAAATTCCAAGGAAAGGTATTATGCTACAAAGTGACGCAAATTTTATTCTTTGTAATTTTAATAACTTAAACGGCCAAGCATGTATTTTGCAATTTTGAAACATTTGATACGAAGAATCTATAAATCCGTTATTTTCCTTTAAAAGCATGACAGCCTGGTTCTCGGTTTTATAGTGTTGACCCAAAACATTTTAACAAAAATTAAGAGAAATCATCAATGCATCTTTTTCAAATTTAAATTTGAACTATCTTTCAGAACCTACATTTTAAATAAGGATTCATTCCTTTGCGACTCTTAACTTTTTTTCACACATTTTTTTTTCTTAACAGTAAATAAACTAACAAGACATTGTTCCCTACTTAATTAATAACTATCAGGAGTTCTTTCTTTTGCATTTTTCATAATGATATTTTTTAAATGTTTTATCTGTTAAAATAAGATAAATAAATAATGCGCATTCACACGTGACGAAATATCGACAATATATTTACATTTTTCGATAGGAAAACCACTCATGCTAATGAGTTAGCGATCAAAAAGTGAGTAAAACTGTCAAAAAAAAATGTCGTAAAACTCACACTGTGCAGTGTTAAGCGCTGCTACTGAATTCATATTCAATGCATAGAATTATTAAAAAATATTATAACTAGGAATAACGTTTTTATAAAATTATTTTCAGTATTACAGTAATGAACGCTGTGGCTCTTACGACAAAATGTGTGCACAATTATGACATAGAAATGTCCTTTTGTTTTCAATCATAGTATTTTTTTTTGCACCATACTATTTTTCCGTAAGAAAAATACATTAGAAATTTGAGTTTAAATTCTCCCTAAATAAAATAGTTTATATATATGTGTGTGCAAGTGTAAGTGTATGTGTGTGTGTGTGTGTGTGTGCGCGCGTGTAGATAGATAAATATATACATACATACATAGGTAGATACATACCTACATATCTAGATATGATGGCATCTTAACTGCACTAAAAATAATATAATTAATTTAAACAGAAATAATTCATGTTGGTCTTACTCAGAAAATAAAATTGCATCACTTCAAGAAATTTATATATTATTAACTCTTGTTTCATACATTTTCTAGCGAAGGAACAAATGGAAGTTTTAATCACATTTGTCCTCAAGACAGGGTACGTTATTTCATTTATTTATTTATTTATTTATTCTGTAGCGAATTCACTTCCATTAAATTGCTCGAGGCAGAAAATAGCGAAGAAATGGGCATATTATTTTTTTTATTGAAGTGATTCTTTCTTTTTTTTCAAATTTGTTCTTTATTTTAAAAGAATGTAGACTTCACTTCTGTTAAATATTTAGATTTTTGATACATATTTACACATTGGCGCACAAATGATTTCTAAATTAACCCTCTGAGCGTCTTCGGATTGGGCAAATAATGTAAAGTTGTTTTCACTGAAAAAATTTCATGCAGCTTTAAAATTATTTAAAAAATAAAATTGTGATAGGAAGATTTGTAATTATTAAAAAGTTAAATTCTAAAATACCCATAAGCTTTAATATCGAAATATATTTTATGATGCCTTGGTGTTATAAATAATTTAAATTATAGATGCATTGCAGTGAAAACTGGAATGAAGTGAACGGGATTTTACGTCTCAGCCGCTTGGAGGGGTATGTATGCATACTGTTACTAATATTACATTTTTTACTGCAGGATTTCCTTTACACTTCAATCTATGAATAGTGTAGATGCAAGTCACATTATTCACTTTATTAGGTATTGAGTTATCGATATCACCGTATTCATCTTTTGAAGGCGATTAGCACAGCCATAGTTTTTTGGACCATAATAAATATATTAAGACTGAAATAAAATGCTGACATTACATTCTCGTTTTGATAGCAGTTTTGAACTTATATTATCCAAAAAAATGCATTTCAGTAAAACGTACACTCTCCAAATTCAGCCAGTGAAGGAGGCGTGCAGATTGTTTCATTTACATATATCGATGCTTTTAAAGAATAACCAGAAAACGTCTTTAATGAATTGTTATTACCTGTTGATTGTTATTGTTCTTTATACACTTCATAACTTCACCTTGATTGGTATCTTTTATTTTCATTGAACATTATTTTTTATAACATAATGAAAACTAACGTTCAAATTTTTTTGTTTGTTTTTGTTTTACATTCATAACTATTTTGCTTTACAACTACATTACACATAAAAATTTGCTACGAAATTCACATTATCCATATTTATATTTAAATTCCAGTTTTACCAGAATTATTGTAAGTTTAGGACAACGTACACGTTGTTGTGGCAAAACATGTATCACACACAAAAACATTATGCCACTATAGCATGTTTTTTAATAATAATCCGGTTTCTTTTGTATTTTTTAAGGATTTGAAAATTTAGAAGAGTGTGGGTTTTGTATTTACATTCATAGCAACTTCCTATATTTGTGAATGTTCCAATATATATTTATCTAATCCTGAGATAAATAATTACGTTAAAAGTTATTCATTTACAGGCTTATTTATCTGGTGTTTAATTAAAAAAATAATGTAAAAGCTAACTTTTTTCTTAAAATGAAGTGGGTATCATATCTTGATGCAGAATTTTGTTACTCGTGAAGGAAACGCTTCAAGCATATTCTGGTATTCGTGTTCAGTAATTACCCATTGCGTTTAATTAGTTAACATAGTATATATGCAACGCCAGGTGTGCTGCTATGTGCATGCAGGCTATGGATCATTTTCGACAAACAGGTACAGCACGAGTCCGTAATTACTGTGACGAATTCTTATTATAATAAATAGATATATTGGAAATGGACGGAATAGTTAAAGTGCTGATTAATGAAGTTAAATATTGTCGCTCACACACGGAGAAAATTATTAATGCAATTAGATGTATCCTTATAATGGCTATTTATGAGAATAACCGAATGTTTCAATATTTAGACTATTGGGGTTCAAACTGCATACAACGCTTGATTTTAATTTTTTTTCTAATTTTTAAAACTGTTATGAAAGATACGAATGCCCCCACTATATTCTGTGTGGTACATTTTTTTACGAAAAACTACAGAGTTTTCATATTTAAGTCTTAAATCCATAACCACACTAAAGTATTTTAAAACACGTAAGATAGGTGAGCATTGAAAAGAAAATTATTCTTTTTAATAGTCGTTATAGATTATAGTTTCTTGTATTCTTATAGGTTTATTATCTTTCAATATTCATGAAGACCTTGTGAAGACATCCTGGGAATTATATACATTTTCTCAGTTCACTTCCTTATTTTTATCTTGTTCCTAAATTGACTTCTGTAAAATAATGAATAATGTTAATACAATAGAAATATGACTAATATTTACTGTTTTATGACTAATATTTATTAATCGTGTACATGTATAGATTTAATATTTAGATAGAAAATTCGAAGAATTTTCATATAGTTCAGAATGTGTATTAGAATTCAATGTCAAAAATTATGGAATAGTTACAAAGTTCCATAGAAAAACAGTGCTGTAAGCATAACCTTCAATCAGCATTTTATACAACCCTTTATCACTGTTTCAGCGTATGTTTAAATGAACAACGAATTAATCACGTAGTGAGCACTTCATTTAAAATAAAATGGGTTTTATAATTGGGGTTAAGTAATTTTTCGAAAATAAATAGTTATACCAGACAACAGTTTAATATTTAAAGAACATTTTTCCGCATTTTAAGAGGTTTTTAATTGAAGCATGATGATATTGTTCAAAACCCTCCAATACCATCTAAGTTCATATCACCTTGGTGCATTCTAAGGCCTGTCAAAGTTTTAATCAAGATATTTGTATACTCAAGAGTAGAGAAGGTGTCCAGCAAAAGACATACAGATTTCAAATTTACATATCTCGTAAAGAAAAAACTATAAAGGAATGGGAAAAACTGTATAACGGAAGCTGTAAAATTGTGATACAGGAATTTTGAAAATATTCATAAACATTTTACAGGGTTATGGAAAAATAAAAGCAGATCTTTTGCAAGTAGTCCATAGAATCCATGCAAAGTGTGTTGAAAATGTTCACCCCTAGTAGTGAAAAGGTGCAGTAAACGAAATTCGCTACAACCCCGAGGGAAATGGACGCATATGCCATATAGATTGCCTCTTCAAGCTCATATAGTGTCGTGGGATCGTTTTAGTACAAATATTATTTCAATGCACTCCATACAGCATAGTCACATGGTTGAGGTCGGATGCGTAAGGAGACCAGTCCATGCTTGCCCCTGTGAAATAGGAATCATCCAAAGTAATCACTCTATTCCCGATTAATTCCTCCTGGTATCGAAAAACCTGTTTGGTGCGGTGGGGTTTGGCCCCGATTTGCAAGAACTACTTTGTTGCTGGTTGCTCGTCCAATTTTTGTTGCACGAGAACAAATTGTTCCAAAATTGAAACTTAACCGTCAGTATTAATCGGCCATGCTTGAATAAAGGACTGTCTGCTACTTATCGCAGCCAAAGCATTCACCTTTGCAGAATGCAGATGTTTCACCTCACTCAAAGAAGGGATTTTGGTTTCCCAACACCGGCAGTTTTGTTTATTCATGACACCATTTAGGTGAAAAGATGCTTCATTTGAAAACCATATGCGTCCAACATCCAATCTATCACTATCAATATCATTGTGAGCATCGTGTTCGCTAAATCCAACCTTTGTACCACATCTCCTTTGAATATGGCTTGATATCGCTGAATTTTGTATGGATGCATAAGTAGGCTGTTTCTCTAAAGCTTTAAACCGCATTCAGCTGCAATTCTGTGATTTTCTCGAATTTTTTTTTTAACGATTCTTGAAAACATAGCAACATTTTCAGGAGTAATTACTGCTTGTTTGCGACCCTTTGCAATTGCTAAAGATTGTGCTGGTAGTCAACAGAGAGGGGACTTGAGAAACATTGTCTTTTATGGAAACTGCATTTTGTTGCAGTTGGGCTGTACTCAAACCTGTGATATTCCAGTACCAAAAACACTATTTGTTCAATGGTATACATTTTTTCAACCATCATTGAAGCTTCAACGCTTATCACTCCGATCATTGAGTACTACTTTCAAAGGAGACAAGCTGATTACAGCTTGTATCGCCATTTGTTAGTAACTTTTGTTATTATTTTCAAAATTTGTGTACTAAATATTTATAGCTTTCGTAATACATATACCTTTTGTCTAATCCATCTATTGTATTTTTTTTTTGAGATATGTAATTTTTAATAACTATGTTCTTTGCTGGAAACCTTCTAAGAATATCATGATGAAATTAGTGCTGTTTAAACTTATCATGAATGTTAAATATATCCAAAATACCCCCTACATAGTATCTAGTATCACGCTCTACAATCGATTTCCGGGCAAGGCTGTCTTCCTTCAGCTTCCCCCATCTTGACTTATCGGAGAGCACCGTCCTCCACCTGTTGACAACAACGTTCGTTAACAACTTTTCCACTTTGTTCAGTTACCTCGAACTTCCTTTTTCCTCTGGCTTCTTGAATGTTAATTTCTTCGCTGAATTTTCATCTCTATGTCTATAAATATGACCTATCTATCTTAGACAAGTGGCGTTAATTGCTTCTATCAAAATTGGGTACTTAAGCTTTTGTTGTAAATTAAAACATCTCAATCAAAATACAACTAGTATAAGAAATGCCCTGAGAAGCGACGGAAAAAGAAGAAATATCAAGTGTTTGGTCAAAATCTGTTGCGTCTCATTCAAAGTTATCTTCTTTTATTGAAGTGCACTGCTGCCAATGTTATCCTAAACCGTCAACACATGCATTTAAGCTGTTTTCCCTTTCATTTTTCTAATAAATTTTTTTCTGTCGAATTAAGGAACAAAAAACGTTGATCTCGAAGGATTAATTAAGACCGTTGAAAAATAAAATGTCACATTATGACATACGAAATGAACAAAGAACTGTATTTGTCGAATATTTGATCAATTACTCACGAAGAATAGTTACACAGCAAGCGCCACTAGTTTATTTGTCACAATTGAAACAATTTTAAGAACTTCTTCACGAAATTGGTGAACAACTCTATTCACCACTCTATATTTATTGACTGCCTTGCCAGTTGGTAGAAATTCATAATTAACAACACCAAGAAAATCGAAGAAAATGTTACCATATTTTTTATTTTTGAACGAATGTGATATGCTTCTTACTGAAATCAAGCAGTATATTGTTCTAATTTTATTTTTTGTTACAGTAGGATTTAGCAATATTTCTAATGGTTTTATAAAAGAAATTTCACGTGTTTCGATTACGAAATTTAATTTACTGTCCTTATTTAACAACAGTCACCAATAGCATTCGAAAATCCATAGACTAAACATTCTGATCCAATTTACAACATATTTACTAAAAATAAAATATAAAAAAGTATGATAAAATAAATTAAAATCCTGACTGGTTACAACTGTTTGTGGAAGTCGTAAAAGTGTCCCATAAAATTTGCAGAGGATATCTGCTGTGTTGATGCATTTTGAATCAAACATTCTAGATGATGTTTGTTCATAACAGTATATTTCAGGAATCATATACTGAATTCAAACATTAAAACATTAAAATAATTAACCTGCTGGCATTGATTTGGCAAAGCAAAATAACGCAAACGCTCAATTTGACGCTTAATTGAAAAGATAAAATAAAAGTTTTCAGAGCATCGTATAATGTTATCACAAACATAGTAAGTTTTAATTCCTAATTGAAAGAAATTTTGCACACGCGTATACGCAAGTGAATATGATACAAAACGATCGCAGTTTCAAATATTATTTAGGAATGAAATTCTATTAAAACGAAGTTTTAAACTCTCTTTGGACAGGGCAGTATCATTACATACATTAAGTATCCTTTGCAGTTTAACAAAGCTCTGGATGACAAACTATATACAATATTTTAACAAACTTTATATTCATGATACTTTCGGTAAATGTATAGCAGATAAGTTTGGCAAATGTATAGCACATATATTTCTCTAAATCTATTTACTCTCATTCGAATAATTTATAGAAGTTAATTTATGGTTCAATTTTTATTTTAATATTCCCTGAAGATAAATTGCACTAATATGTGTGAATACGTTTACATCAAATCTTTACAAATCAGTTTTGTGGAGGTAAGAAAATATTTCTGGAACAATGTGTTGCGAGGAAAACATTATGGAAATGTCTTTTCCATGAGGTTTTACTTTGCATTGCGATAACTTCAGTACAATATCAACTGTGTTTGCTCAAGAAAATCGCATTGACAAGAATGCTAATGCAAAATCGATATCTTGAGGGAAATTTCTGTTGTCGCGTTGGTACAACGAACAGAAGGAATGACAAAGACGCTGCGCTATTGAAAAGATATTCTTCTTCCATTTCATTGAACTGACATTTCTGGAAACACAAGTTTCTCCTTCAAAAGACATCAAATGATAGAGATGAAATGATACAGAAAGCAACAGAATATTTACGATTGCAGAGTAGTGTTACAAACATAGAAACTTCTTCTATATTGTCTTTCTTGAACATTCGCCTGTATAAAATAGTTTTATATAAATCCAGGCCCGTGCTGGGTGCCTTGAGAGGGCGGTGGATAAAGGATGATGAGGGCGCTTTATATAGGCGTCGGCAACATAGAACAAGGAGGTGGTAGCACTTGTCCCTCCCTGGATTTTGCATGCCCTTTTTTGTCCCTGTTTTTCTTTTCTTCTTTTTCTCTCTTTCTATCATAGTAACGGTACGGTGAAGTAATCTTTGCCAATCCCCCCCCCCACACACACACCGGGGAAAAAATTCTGTTGCCGCCATAGTGCTTTCATAATAGTAATGAAATAGCATTTGCCGTTAAGCTCTCGTCTTTTTGTTTTCATATGCAAAACTTTCATAAAATACAGTACAATCTTGATAATCCGACATGCATGGGGCCAGACAACCTAAGGATTATGGAAAAATTCTGGATTATACAGATATCTTGTTTTTGACACAAACTTAATATCATGTGCTTTCGTTCGATCGACACTGTAATGCCCTAGATAAATACGTTGCAAAAAATTCATTAGGTACTAGAAAACAATGATGAAAGAGGGAGGCGAGCACAGGAGCGAGCATGCTTGTTTACATCCGATGTGGTCCGCGGATCGAAACAGAAGGACATGTTTCCCAAGAGCGCCGGATTACCCAGACAGCACATAAGCTCAAATCAAGCTTGACATTTCCTTGAATTTGGCGTATTAATACAAGCTTGACTTTAGCTTGATTTTAGCTTCCGAAAGTGTGCAGTGATGGTGCCGTCTGTGAAAGAGAATGGACATTAATTATCTAGCGTTCCTCAAATTTGCTGAAACTTCGTAAAAGATGTGTTTTATTTTATTACCAGTGCCGTTTTACCGGCAGGGCAAACGGGGCAACTGCCCAGGGCCTACAGATTTTAGGCCCCAAAAATCTTAAATCTTACACTTTTGTAGTTTTAAAATAAAATTAGAAAGGATAAAAAAAATTCAGAAGTTAAATAATTTTTTTAATTATAAAGTATGAACAATGAATATAATTCAAATTTACATTTGTATAAATTAATTTAAACTTATTTTTAATTCTTCGAAATGCTCTATATCGATATAGCATACCAACAGGGGCCTAGTCAAAGGGGGTTATAACCCCCCCATGAGGAATTTTTTGCCTTAAAAAATGTATATTCTTCACTACATTATAACACACATGTATACATATATATGTGTTGTAGTAGTCGTAACCCCCCCATGAAAAATTTCTAGCTACGCCCCTGCATACCAATATGTAGGAAAATAACTAACCAAATTTGTAAAGAGAATTTTTAGCGTTAAAAAAATAGCAAAATTTTTCAATAGTTTGTTATTTTAAGAAATATTTACAAAAATGACTAATGTGTTTGTATTCCGTACATGTTAGCAACTGTGATATAGCATTTCGAAGTAACGTTTAACTATATGTTTAAAGTTTGAAATGTCAAGCTTAATGCAAGCTGGGCAAGTGTAAACTAGAACACTTGATTCAAGCTTGCATTAAGCTTACACGCTTGAAATTTTCAAGCTTAATTCAAGCTAATTGACTTGATAAATCAAGCTTGCTGCAAGTTTGATGCAAGTTTGCTGTGCTGTCTGGGTAGCAAGAGTGAACTCTAAATAGCATTCGTTTTAACATATGAATGTATCTGATGATATTTTCTTGGTCGTCTGCTTGTACTATGTACACCCTTTCAAAAACGGATTCGATTAAATGTGAAACTATCCTTCTTTCATATATTAAATATTATTTATTGTAAAATATAAGTTGGGTTATGCATAATTATAATTTTTCACAAAACCAAAGTAGGAAATTTCGTTTATACTGGAATACTTTTTTGTGATGCTGTATGTAGCAGAAATAAAATGATTGACACATTGATCTTGGACAATGTCTGCACCAAATATATTTCTAATACTTTTTACTGCCATAAATCTATTTAATTTTATTGACAACAATTAACAATATGTAAATGCATATGCATAGTTATGAAACATATAAATTAAGAATTATATGAAAATATAAGCAAAGCCATTTAAGAGGTAATAAGCTGTATTTAATACAAAATGACCTAAACGTTTTATTTCGATTAAAATTATGTAATACTAATATAAAGAACATGCTAGCATCGTTCAAAGTTCTTGAATAATGGAATGATAACTCGTTGCTTTTATAGATTTTAAGTTCTGGACATTTTGCCAGTCCCCCTTTCTTCCACTTTTAGTTTGTCGCTTAATTCTTCCTAAGTTTCTGCATTCTGCTGCCTCTCATTCAAAATATTAAGAAAATGAGTGGCGAAATAGCCCCTTATGAAGTCATAGAAAAACGCCGAAGAATGGTTTAGAATATCTGCATTCAATGCTGTAAATGACACGTTAAATCAAAGTTTGATTAATAGATTTGCTATGCATAAAGAACTTTATTTAGATTTATCTTATTTCGATCAAAGCTAATTTTTAAAACTGCAACAAAACAGGACTCCCAGCGCATTTAACAAAATATGTGAGTTGATACCAAACTTAAAAAAAGGAAAATTAACTCATGAATTGGAATCTTTCAATAAAGTTTGGCCTAAGATATGAAAAAGCGCAGCCAAAAAACCCCGTTTAAAGATTGGAATCTGACCCAGATGCATGGAGGTAATCTCGTTTTGTTTCCTGAAAGTGCGCGAAATGTAGGGAAAAAGAAAAAATGGTGATTAGAAATTTCGTTACTGAGCATGGTTTTTCAAGGAACATACATGTTTTCTGTGCTTGACGCTATGACCTTATCTTATGGAAACGTCAAAGGAGTGTAAAATTATGAGAGTCTGGGATAAAATAGGTGTGTTTGTGTTTCGTTACACGTCGTTAAAATTACTTTGAAAAAATTACTAACTTGTAAAGTTTATTAAACGATAATATTACTAATAAGAGTTTTCTTTCTTTAAAAAAAAAAAAAAAAAAACAGCTCGACTAGCAAAGTTGTCTTTAGAAAGGAACACTGCCTGTTTTTTGAAGGTTAAAAAATTATAAGGCTTAATTAGTTATTTATTTTTGAACAGGAGCAAAAAAAAAAAAACTTTCGCGTTGTATGCGACTGCATTGCTTTCAAGTTTCTGGGAAATGGCATTTCCATTTAGGGATGTAACGAATAGTGATTTTGCCGGATATCGGATATCCGAAGCTCCTTTGGTTACCGGATACGTATATCCGGTACTGAACATTTATTTAGTAATTAAGTGTTTTTTTCATGTTTTTATATAATGACTTCAGAACAATAAATTGCAAACATGTTTCACACATCATAAAAGTATTTTTTAGTAATTTCAAAAATTAAATATTTTTACATATATGTACATAAAAAATGTTACTTAAAATGTAAAAAGTTAAAATATTCTTTTTATGTGTGCACTACTGGCAGAAGAGAATAAATTTTAACCATGGCACATGTATTAATGTATCTATAATTGCAGATTATTTTCACAAAGTAATGTTGGTTTTAAAAAAATACTTGCTTGTTGTTGTTGACTTATATTAATATCTCAAAAAATTGACTTCATATTAAGTAAATTATCTTTAAAATTCTTTGGCCGTTCAAAAGGAGGTGCCGTAAAATAAACCATTTCCTTAAATTTCCAAAATACAAATAGATTCAATAAAGCAACAAAAATAAACTTAAAATGGCTTAGTGATCGTATAGATTTAAAAAGCTGTACAAAACCGTTGGTGTTATATCTAAATTCCTGCAAAAACCCTATGAAGTTCGAGTGAAAAAGAAAATGCACACAAAAACACTCTAAAATTGTGGAAACAATTCATTTATTAACATTAAACAATTATATCAGATTAAAACTCCTGAAGCAATATCATTTGCAACTTAACAATGTATTTACAATCTTTTTTCTTCTGCCCAAGGTTTCCATAATTAGGAATAAATCTCGATTATAATGTACTAACATAACATTTAGCTTAAAAATTTTACTACATTACAATTATCTTCCAACATAAAACTTATTGTTGAACATACTAAAACAATGTACATGGGGCACTCTGGAACCTAATTTCTAATCCTTAAACATCTATTTCATTTAACCCAAAGACTACAAAAATTTATTTTAATTGATCTTACGAACCCCCATATTAATCAAATTAGACAATATTACAAGAAAATATCACTTATTAATGCCTCTTATTACACCTTAAAAATTAGCTTACATTTCAGGCTTAACCCGCCTGTCACACAAAAAAATTAAGTGGCTGACAAGAAAGGTATTAGTTAAAGGAAGCATGCATAAAAAAAAACTTATCCATGGATTAGATATGGGAGGGCCCTCCTAGGAACTTTCCATCGGCACCATCGCTCCACTCATCTATCAGGAAGAAGACTGCCAGCCGCATGAGAAGTCGAGAGCACAAAAAAACGAATCAGGAGACCGAGACGCCACCGCTGGCTCTCATATTTATAGCAATCCTCATACTCTCGTACTCAGACTTCGATTGCTGCAGCGAAATGTTGGCCATTGAGTTGATGTTTAAGTCAGCACTCTTTATTGACTTCGTAATTACGGCCTCTAAAAATTACTTTGTAAATAACGATGTGTATATTTTAGTAAACGAATATTCTTTGCACTTCCACTTGAATTTAATAACTCCTTATAAATTATTTGCAAGATGTAAAACACATCGTGAACGGCCGTAAAAATTCTTGTTCCTTGAATCTGGCAACGTCAAAGACGCGGGAACGCATGTATCTGCCGGGATCGTACTGACTCCAAAAGAAAATGGCTACCCAGTAGTGATTGTTGTAAATCAAAAGAAAATTAGTAAAAAATTAGAATTGTTAAAATTTATTAATGTTAATATATTAATTAAGGGAACTAGAAGATCGTTATACAAAAAAAAATTTTGTCAGCCACAAAAAAAAATTGTCAGCCACCAAAAAAAAACACAAAAAATACAAATGTAAAATTCATTATCAAAATCATTAAGGCAGTTTTCAACATATGTGCAACCCATTATGAAAGAAACTGTATCAGGTATTTCACTTAGAAAAATATGTATCTGTCATTTAGCGCGCAATTAATGACAAGCACATGGATCTCTAAATTACAAATCCAACTGACACAAAACCCCCCATAATGTCCTCACATACCCCAAAAACTTAATTTCTCTGGGTAAAATTAACCTAAATAAAACTTTCTTTAATTATTTTCATTTTTCAAAAAAGAACTTTTTAAATACAATAAAAACCCGTTAATTTTCCACTTAGTCCAAATGTTATTTATTCCCTACGACATAACAAATACCTTCCCCTTACGGAAAAAAAAATTGTAAAACAATTTTTTTTTTTTGTGTACCTTTGCAAATGGCATAACACATCATAATCACAAAACAACATTATCGATACTGATCATATAACATGTATCATTCTCAAACACCATACAAAAATCAACAGTTACTACAAAGTGTGTTGTTGATAATAATTTTCTTTGGCCTCGACACATCATGAAGAAAAAAAAAAATATACATATATAAAACACTATATCACACCTTGACTAGCACTTCATTTATAATTTCAAAAACAATACGTGACAAAGATACAACATCTCACTCGGTGAATTGTGAAGACTTTAGTGCAGATAAGTCCATTGTTTAGAAGGAGTCTTATGTTTTATGAAGATGGTAAAACAAAACGTCCCTAATTGTCCCATTTCATTCTATATGTAACCATAACTCCTTATTCAAGCTTGTCATCACACTGGAGATTCACCAGAAAGTCCACACTTTCATCTGCAGCTGTCAGTGTAGTCTGATGTCCAGTCTTCACTTAACTCACACTTTTTTTTTTTTTTTTTTTGTTAAATATTGACCATACACAGTAAAACATTTTAACACATAAATAACGAAATATTACTTTACAAAACCTTGAGCATTACGTGGACGTAAATTATACCCCCCTTTTGGTTGTGGAGTAGAGATAACTTGTGTACTAGAGTCTGACAGACCATCGTTACCAACATTACCTTGCTCATTCTCTGTTGAGTGTTCAGAATTACTCTGATCAGAGCTGGACACAGTATCACTGTTTTGGCTATCTACTGGTGACCTGACCTCCTCTATTACGACCTGCGAGTCATTATTGGGATCTACTGTACTTGTGTGTTCATATCTCCTACGCCTACAACAAGGTAAAAATTGATAATTGAGGGGATCTATGTCTTGCTCTACATCCTCTAAAACAGGCTCATCATTCGCCTCCTCAGGTTTATTTAACTCAGGCATGGAAGGAAATACTATTCTTTCAGTGAGTTTAGTTAACCTGTCTACATGAACCAATTGTTGATCATTGGGATTGTTTACATGTACGACTATATAATTTACATTACTTGTTTTCTCCTTAACTCTATAAATCCCTTTGTTCACTACTGTGAATTTCTTAGATTGCCCAACTTTCAGCTGAGGTGTGTACAACAAGACTAGATCTCCTACAACTATTTTCTTGTCCTTACAGTGTTTCTCTCTATATTTCTCTTGGGTTTCAGCCGCCTTTATTAAATTATCTTTGACTATTTTAAATGTCTTTTGTAATCTGACCTCTATGTCCTCACTTAAATCTCGTGTGTCTGCATATGACCTGAAGGTGGGTTTAACAATCAAATCCACTGGTAGAGTTATATCTCTTCCATAAATCAAATGAGCAGGAGTGTCTTTTAATGCTGAGTGTATAGCTGTTCTATGTGCCAATAAGGCAAAATGTAAATGCTTATCCCAATCATGGCCCGTTTTATCTACTAAAAATTTTAACGAATTGATAATTGTGGCATTGACTTTCTCGACCACGCCATCCGAACTTGGGTGATAACTCGTTGTGAAATGTTTTCGAATTTTAAGTTTATCATAGACCTTAAGAATAGCTTCAGACAAAAAGGAACTACCTCTATCAGTTATGAGATGTTCAGGTATGCCATGTTGGCATATAAATTTTTCAAAGATAAAAGTTATTGTATGGGTTTGTAAGTCTGTTACAGGGTAAGCTTCTACCCAACGTGTAAAATAATCACTTATAACAATAATATGTCTGTGTCCTGCCTCAGTGATTGGAAGAGGTCCAACTGCATCCATTCCTATCTGTTGAAAAGGTCTACTGGTAACTTCTATTCTTTGTAATGGCGCCTTTTGGTTTTTCTTAAATCCCTTTCTTTCCTGACACGGTATGCAAGACTTTACATAGTTTAAAACATGTTTATATAGTCCCCACCAAAAATATTTGTCTTTTATTCGTAGTAAAGTTCTTTTGAAACCAGGGTGTGCAACCGTGGGAGAATCGTGAGCTAAAGTTAAAATCTCTGAAATTAATGTCTTAGGTATAACCAACTTTTCTGGGTGATTCTGTCTATCATTAGAATTGTGTTTTAAGCAATAAAGTAAATTGTTTTTCTTAAAAAAGGTCATCTCATTAATTCTAAGTTCTACATTATCTTCATTTAACTGATTTAGTATTTCAGCACATTTACTGTCATTTTCTTGTAATGTTTTAACCCTGTCTGTTGAAAGAGATTCAGTGTGGACTTGTTCGACAACATTGATAGCATTTACAGGTCTCGACAACACATCAGCAGGAACATTTTGCCTACCTGGTATATGTTTTATCTCATAATTATATCCCTGTAAACTTAACGCCCATCTTGTGACTCGACCACCATCTTTTAGTTTAAGTGCATATTCCAAAGATTTTTGATCACACCACAAAATGAATTTCTTACCCCCATACAAATAATTTCTAAAATGATTGATGCCCCACACCACAGCTAATGCCTCTCTTTCGTATACACTATATCTAGTTTCAGCATCATTTAGACGTCTACTGGCATATCCTACAGGGTGTAAACAACCATCCTCCCCTTTTTGGCTTAAAACTGCTCCTATTGCAACACCTGAAGCATCAGTGTTTAGGGTAAATTCCCTGTTCATGTTTGGAATAATTAAGCATGGATAAGATATTAATTTCTCCTTTAATGTATCAAAAGCAATTTGTTCATTATCCCCCCAGTTAAATTTTACTGATCCCTTAGTTAATTGTGTTAAAGGTAAGGCTATTTCAGCAAAGTTATGAATAAATTTTCTGTAAAAATTGCATAGACCCAAAAACGAACGTACATTCTTCTTAGTCTTAGGTACTGGAAAGTCTTTAACAGCATCAATATTACGTGTATCGGGAAATATTTTTCCATTTGTTACTTGGAAACCCAAATACGAAATCTTGTCTTTAATTAATTGGCATTTTCCTGGATTTATTTTGAGGTTGTGTTTTCCTAACCTAGTGAAGACTACATCTAACTTTTCAAGATGTTCCTCAAAAGTTGTTGAAGAAATAATTAAGTCGTCTAAGTAAGTATTTATGTTCCAATTGTTTAACCCAGCCAAAACAATATTAAGTAATCTTTGAAAAGAAGACGCAGCATTTTTGAGTCCCTGAGGTAGACGATTAAAATGAAATAAACCAAATTCTGTCGTGAAAGCAGTCTTATGTCTATCTTGTGGATCGAGCTCCATTTGCCAATACCCCGAGCAAAGATCAAGAGATGAGAAAAACTTTGCTCCTTCTAAGGAATCTAACAATTCGGAAATCAAAGGCAAAGGATAAGGTAAAGGCATCGTTTTCAAATTCAGCTTCCTATAGTCACAAACTAATCGGTAAGTATTATTTTTCTTCTTTACTAAAATAACAGGTGCTGCATAAGGAGAGTCGCTTATTGATATTATTCCTGCATCTAATAACTGGTCTAACTGAGCTTTTAATTCTTCCCTTAAAGCATAAGGAGCCCTATATGGTCTTTGTCTAACGGGTAACTCATCGGTGAGATAAATTCTGTGTTTCAAAGTTTTGCACCCTGTCAGCTGCGACACAGATTCGGCAAAAACTGACTTATGTTTATCCAGTATTGACATTAATTTAATCTTTTTCTCCTCATCTAAATGATCTAATTGAAATTTCCCCCCATATAAATCAAAATCATCCTCCAACGTCCTAACTTCCCCAACATTTACATGAGTGGCCTCCGATTGTACAACTTCAACAGGTTCAATTTGAACAATATTAGTGTTTTTATTTATATGGATTTTACAGTTAGAAAAATTTGCTACTTTGACAAAAAAACTGTTGTTACTATTATTGTCATTGATCGAGTGAGATATGGTCCAATCACTATTTAAGGAATGTGTAGATGGTGAAATTAATACATGAGGAGTGTTTTGAAAATTTGCTTTTACTTTAACTTCGATTATCTGCTCGCTTAAAGGAGGGATTATATGTTTCTTTACACTATAACCAAAAACAAACTCTTTTTCTGTACAAATACAATTAACTTCATTACCCACTGTACTATTGTCCCAAAAAATATCCCCTTTCTCGTGTATTAATTTTGAATGTGGAATATCTATGATTAGGTTATTGTCTTTTAAGAATTGCATGCCCAAAATAATATCATAGTTTACATAAGTAGTAGGAGCAATATAAAAATCTGAATGTATTGACAAATTTCCCACTTTTAAATCCACCTTAATTATGTCATTTAAAAACATATCGTTGAGTGTTATGCCTACTACTCTTAAAGCACAAGATTCCCTATCCAAAATTAAATTCTCTCTGATCAATCTTTCCGTAGTCTCTTTCTTCATCAAATTAATCGAAGCTCCCGTATCAATTAAAGCTCTGAGTTTGATTTCCCCTACTTTACAGATTATTATGGGCAGCTTGTCTTTGTTGTTGTGGGTAGCGTTGATTTGCATGCACTCATGGGGTCGAGTCAAAGACGGTCGTGCACCTCCGCTTTGCCCCTTCTTTAGTTTAAATTATCCCTCCTATTATTTCTAAAACCTTGCGATCTGTTCTGCCTCTGATTTCCCCTTTCCCTACAAAATCGGCTTATGTGTCCGGGCTTTCCACAAAAATAACAAATTATGTGTTGTTGTTGTGTCCTCGTGGTTGGCTTATGTGCTACAGCCTCCTGTAATTTTGTCATGTCCTGCTCTAATTTTTGAATTTTTTTGTCGTTTTCTAGAGAGGTAGCCTGTAGTAGATGTTTAATTTCTTGCAAATCTCTCTCTATCGGTGTGACCTGTGAGCTCACCGCTCCAAAGTTAATAGTGGCTGAACTCTGTTCTAGACTAGCGCATTCCTCCTCCTTAAGCACTAACTGCCAAATGTCTTCAAATTTTTCGTGTTTCTGTGACATGACAAATCTCCTAACTGATGGCTGTAGCCCAGCCAAAGCCTGTGAGACAAGCATTTTCTCCCTGCTAGTCTCATCCTCAAAACATCTATGCGCCAAACCTTGTAGTCGTGATAAAAACGTTCGAGGGGCCTCCATGTTACTTTGTGTACACGTGGTAAATTGAAGGAGATAATTTGTGGAGCCTGTTTTTGTGAATCTGTCTTTTAGTGTTTTCTTGAAAGTCTCTAACTTGGCATCATTTAACTGAGGCTGGGATCTAACAAATCTAGCAGCCTCCCCTACTAATTTCGTTTTAGTTACAAATAACATGTGGTCTTCGGACCATCCCGCGAATTTTGCTACCTCCGAAATTTTATCTAAAAAGTCATTTATTTGCAGGTCTGGGTTTTCACCACTGAATGGTGGAACTAATGATAAAAACTCCCCAAAGTGTGGGATTTCTTGCCCAGGCATTGTTACAACAAATGGATATAATTTAGGTGGGCTTAAATCTAAATTCCTGTCACTACCTTGTGACATAAATACTATCACAATATAATATATGTATAATACTGTTAAAATCTAATTTCAAAACACTTATAAAGATACAATAAAACTTTTTTTTTTTTGTTATGTTGTGCTCTGCCATTTACTAATCTACCCAGAGAAATTAACAAACAACAGTATAACTACTCCCAATCAAATCATCATAACACAATATATACCTCAGAGTGCATTCTCTCTTTCACTATTTAAAAGGACGCACGGCACCATTGTTGGATTTAAAAAAAATACTTGCTTGTTGTTGTTGACTTATATTAATATCTCAAAATTTGACTTCATTTTAAGTAAATTAACTTTTAAAATTCTTTGGCCGTTCAAAAGGAGGTGCCGTAAAATAAACCATTTCCTTAAATTTCCAAAATACAAATAGATTCAATAAAGCAACAAAAATAAACTTAAAATGGCTTAGTGATCGTATAGATTTAAAAAGCTGTACAAAACCGTTGGTGTTATATCTAAATTCCTGCAAAAACCCTATGAAGTTCGAGTGAAAAAGAAAATGCACACAAAAACACTCTAAAATTGTGGAAACAATTCATTTATTAACATTAAACAATTATATTAGATTAAAACTCCTGAAGCAATATCATTTGCAACTTAACAATGTATTTACAATCTTTTTTCTTCTGCCCAAGGTTTCCACAATTAGGAATAAATCTCGATTATAATGTACTAACATAACATTTAGCTTAAAAATTTTACTACATTACAATTATCTTCCAACATAAAACTTATTGTTGAACATACTAAAACAATTTACATGGGGCACTCTGGAACCTAATTTCTAATCCTTAAACATCTATTTCATTTAATCCAAAGACTACAAAAATTTATTTTAATTGATCTTACGAACCCCCATATTAATCAAATTAGACAATATTACAAGAAAATATCACTTATTAATGCCTCTTATTACACCTTAAAAATTAGCTTACATTTCAGGCTTAACCCGCCTGTCACACAAAAAAAAATTAAGTGGCTGACAAGAAAGGTATTAGTTAAAGGAAGCATGCATAAAAAAAAACTTATCCATGGATTAGATATGGGAGGGCCCTCCTAGGAATTCTTTCACTCAAGTCTCATTGTCCACCATCGTTCCAAAGACGCCGTCCATCGGCACCATCGCTCCACTCATCTATCAGGAAGAAGACAGCGAGCCGCATGAGAAGTCGAGAGAACAAAAAACGAATCAGGAGACCGAGACGCCACCGCTGGCTCTGATATTTATAGCAATCCTCATACTCTCGTACTCAGACTTCGATTGCTGCAGCGAAATGTTGGCCATTGAGTTGATGTTTAAGTCAGCACTCTTTATTGACTTCGTAATTACGGCCTCTAAAAATTACTTTGTAAATAACGATGTGTATATTTTAGTAAACGAATATTCTTTGCACTTCCACTTGAATTTAATAACTCCTTATAAATTATTTGCAAGATGTAAAACACATCGTGAACGGCCGTAAAAATTCTTGTTCCTTGAATCTGGCAACGTCAAAGACGCGGGAACGCATGTATCTGCCGGGATCGTACTGACTCCAAAAGAAAATGGCTACCCAGTAGTGATTGTTGTAAATCAAAAGAAAATTAGTAAAAAATTAGAATTGTTAAAATTTATTAATGTTAATATATTAATTAAGGGAACTAGAAGATCGTTATACAAAAAAAAATTTTGTCAGCCACAAAAAAAAATTGTCAGCCACCAAAAAAAACACAAAAAATACAAATGTAAAATTCATTATCAAAATCATTAAGGCAGTTTTCAACATATGTGCAACCCATTATGAAAGAAACTGTATCAGGTATTTCACTTAGAAAAATATGTATCTGTCATTTAGCGCGCAATTAATGACAAGCACATGGATCTCTAAATTACAAATCCAACTGACACAAAACCCCCCATAATGTCCTCACATACCCCAAAAACTTAATTTCTCTGGGTAAAATTAACCTAAATAAAACTTTCTTTAATTATTTTCATTTTTCAAAAAAGAACTTTTTAAATACAATAAAAACCCGTTAATTTTCCACTTAGTCCAAATGTTATTTATTCCCTACGACATAACAGTAATGCATACTTTACTTATTTAAGAATGAGATATCCATTTTTATAAGATACCTATGATAAATGAGTTAATTTTTTCCAAACATAGGTTTAATGCCTTTTTCTGTTTTAATAATTTAATATTAATTTACATTAAATCATTTTTAGTTTTATTTTAAGTTAAATTACTTTTACAGATTTATAAATAAAAAGTAAATTTCTTTTAAATATTATAATGAAATTATCCGACTTTCGTTTATAGTTTTATACAGGTACGAAACAGAATTTTTCAGGTTATGCATTAAATTTCTTAAATCGAAAATATATTTTTTTGAACTACCGGTTGAAAAACAAAATTAGCTCGTTTTAATTGTTTAGCTTCTAAAGTATACAAGCATTCTATCACAGTACAAAAACTTGTACGGCACCATAAAGGGGGAAAAATGAGGGGGAGGACAAATCCATAAAGAAAAATCATTTCAAACATTAGTTTCCAAATTTTAGGACAGCTTCACTTTTTTACTCTTGATTTCGACATTCCGACATACAAAGACATAGTCAAAGTACTTTATGTATGGAGTGATAATCATACACAATACTGTAGTAGTAACTAAAACAACTATTTTAAACTAGTAAAATATCATGTTGCAACATGGCTATCTGCACAAGCATCTATGTTATGCTTTTCATTAATAAATATTTCACAAACACATTTTAAATATACATATTTTAAGTAGACTTAACTTTAAAAATCAATTGAAACTTGCAGAAAATCATAGATAAATTTAAATAACTATATTCATTTAAAAAATATGCAAAATAACGATTAATTTTTAATCATTAGGTATTGGAGACTTCAATAAAGGAATGCTCAGTGAAAGATTGTCATTTAGAAAAAGGATGAAGATTGAAAATTTCTCCCTGCCTCTGTAAATAAATTTTGAAGGCAGAATAATCAGTTTTTAAAACTTTCCAACAAGGTTGAAAAGCGTTTATGATTTCGGTTTGTCTGTCTGTCCGTCCGTCCGTACTCCCGAAAATATGCATCGATTTCGAAGAAATTTATATATATTATTCTTATCTACTGTACATGGACCATATTGAAAATGGTTTATGTTGCATTTATAGTTTCTCTACAGGAGCACTCAAAATATTCCAAATACATTGCGCTCTATGGGAAGTTATCTTCTAAAGCGTATCATCCTTACTATATGGTTACGCTGATCCCTGACTTCAAGATAAATTTTTTTCTGGCATTATTGCAAAAAGATTACAAAGTTAACGCAAAAAGCCTAATAACATCTACACCGTTTGTACAATCCGCTTGCGATTTTTCATAATTGTGTATAAAAATATAGAAAAGAATATTCTCCTATATCCCGTATTACTCCTTTTGAAAACTACTGCGCGAAATAACCAAATCTGACTACCCTGGTCAGAACGTGACGTCATAGATTAAAAATTGTCTAAAAATTCGTAAACTCTGCAACACAATTTCACGCCCTATTCGCAATTTGAGCGATTCCAAATAATTCCTAGCGATTACACATTACGACGTTTTTACGAGCCTGAACCATGGTGGATTTAAATACTATTTAAATTGGTACAGCTTGGTTTTTTCCACCATCGCGAGATGACATATTTTGCTGTGCTAAATACGCTAATCAGACAAGAATTATGCTTAAAAATATATGGAGATTCCACAGAATTCCACAGAATCACCAAAAAGTAGAAAGGCATCATTGGATTAAAATATCTAATCTGTTTCTTTAAATTTTACCTTAAAAACGGAGGAACGAAGATGGATAATATTAATATTAGTAATAGATAGTATTTTCATTTTTTTCTCTGGTAGTAATAGTAGATTTGTTTAGATAATACGGATTAAGGCACAGTGTACCACGTTAATAACTATTTCGTGAAATTAAATGTGTTATATTCATTATTTTTCAACGACCGTCTTACAACTAACTAAACCATAATCCTACGTTGCGTAATATATCCCACGGTAGTTTCAACAAAAGGACTACTTGCACTTTTTGACATTTTGTTTTCGCATACATAGTTACGATTATATTTTAGTAAAATATTCGTTTCCTATCGTACGAAGAATGGGCACGCAGCTACTATATAATGAAAACTAGATGTTACATCCCATGCGAAATTTCAACATAATTTGTCTAATTGTTTTTGAGTTATGAGAGTTACGTATTTGTTTTTGGCGACAAATTTGGCAGTATTTTAGCAAAACTCGCAATACTGACGACATTTGAAAATATTTTGATCACGTCCCAAATAATAACAGCTCACCCTACAAGCAACATTTCCCACTTTCTGTTCGGCCAACCACCGGCATTCATCGCAACTCATCGCTCACCGAAATTCGGTACTCGGCCCAGACACGGAATTCCATCTAAAAACGATGATTGTTATGTGTGCGGCAGACACTGATCGGTCCGGTACCTATAAAACGATGCTCGGAACGATATCCGGCCTGAGTTATCGGGCCATATGCCTAAATTTGATCAAAATACGCTGAACTGAAAAGAAATTTCGGCCCGCATAACGGCCGAGTGGCATTCAGCCGATGAAAATTGACGCATGCGCTCTGTTCATGCAACAGTCGAGCGATGGCAACATCCGAGTATCTACCGGCAGGCGCCATGTTTGTTTTCATAAGAATAGGAGACGAAAAAAACTGAAGAAGTTTTTTGGTGGTGATTAGTCTATATTGGTACGTATAACTATCATTTGTAACAAATTTTTGACATTTTTAATATAGTATTAGTCTAATATAAGTAAAGTATAAATTCAAATCTCTGTAATTATTTTTTTTCTCTCTTGATACTGTTGCATAACAGTAATGGAATAACACTATTTTTTATTAGTATCTATTTCCTATCTTTACACGGCGTACAGTGTGTAATTACACTAGTTCATATAGTTAATCGCTTTTTAGTTTTAAAAAATACGGGTAAATTCTTCATTGAATCTAATAAAAAAATCGGTAATCATACTTCCGACCAAAACAAGCTTATTTGGTACTTGTCAGCCAAAAAGAGCGATTTCGTGTGCGTGTGGAATACGTCAGATTCATTGTTAAAATGTAGTGCATTGGAATCCTTTGGCGAAAAAAGAATTATCGACGGTAAAATAAGTACCGATTATTTGCATCCGTTGACCATAAAAAAAAGAAAAAAAATCCAAACGATGCGATTACTCGCCAAGATAGTTTCCAAAGGCATAAAGCGCAGATTCTTAGGGTTATGGACATGAGAAGCTGTACAGCATTGATTTGATATTCAAACGACTGTTTTGTTTCCCTTTATAAACTTCGAAACCCGCGTTGATGAATTTAGATTAGCTTAGAAATAGTATACGTAAATACAGTGATTTTTGTTTCTTTTTTAAAGCAGACCACTTTTTTTTGTATTTTTTTTTAAGCAGAACACTGGTTAATGATGATTTCAGAACCTGTGGATACTATAAACCAGACTGATACAGGGTGTCCCAAAAAGGTGGTAACGGGCTTTAATTCTTTATCTATTAGAGATAAGTGGACAGCGTAAATTGAGAACAGTGTTCAAAATGAGGTCGGAAGTAAGACTCCGTTAAAAAAATTCCTCTCGTTAATTTTCAAAAAGTTACACTTTCTACATTTTTATATGACCCTCGTACAAAAGCATTCCCATAGACTAATGAGGTGATGTACAAAATCTTGGAATTATATTTAAAAATTACATTTTCAGATAATCCCTCATCCTAGGATGATCGTCCACCCTTAGCGTTGCCATCACGACACAAACAAACAAACTGACATGAAATACGACTTCAGAGGGTTCTAAAGTTGAAAAAAGAAGGGATATATAAAAATCCGTCTTGGGGTCATTTTCTGCATCCTGCAGTCTGAATCATGGTAAATTCTGCAAACGCAAAACATGAAAATTGTTATTGTTGCTTCGAAACCCTCTGGCCAACTGCAGAGCGGGATCAGATCCTTTATATAAAACGAAAATGACCTTAATTGGGCAGCTTCCTTTTTGCTGATCCCCAGTGAGGGGAATACTGACTTATCCCGGGTCTCCCTCCTAAATTTTGAACCAATTTCAGATGACAGCTGGATGACCTAAATGCTGGATTGGTACCCCAAAGAGAGATACTGATTGAACATGGAAAACACTGAAGTCATAACACATTTTTCGTGCATTAATTCCCTACAGCGTACACGGTTTACATCAGCCTCAGTCGAGAAAGGAGTTTACCCTTCTAGGCACTGTCCAAGCAGGTGCTGCTTCCCTTTCGGTGTTCCAATGGGAACCGAGCTTAACCAACTGTTCTACTGCCGGACACATGAAAAATTTCTTTCACCTAATGTTTTGCTGTCTTTGTGAGTGCATTGGGAAATTTTTTCGAGATACCGATGTGTTAGGGAAAACGTAGGGGTATATTCAGAAAAAAACGTTTTCCTGGGAGTTGAAGTAATATAAAGGTTGGAAATCCCTGATATAGAAATTATGTAAAAAAACATATGAAGCAGACTTACTCTGCATTTCCTATTGTTTGTGTAAATTAAGTTCTAAAAATTTTCTCTTTTTTTCTCCTAGAAGCTGCTCATAAAATAAGATGTTTGAAGATGCTGCTGCAAAACTCAAAGAAAATACTTCTTTTGTAAATTATGTGTATGATATATTTTGTGTAGAATAATTTCAATAAAAATTTTTAGAATTTACATTATTTTAAAAATTATTATAGCGATCTTATGTCTCATGGTTTATGCTTTTAAAAAAAAATCTATTTTTCAAATCTGTAAGCTAGTTCCATATGTTCCAGTATTAAAAAATATTTTTTAAATTGTAAGCTAATTCAAGAAAGTTCGGAAAGTCGATTTCCTATCACAAAAAAGTCCTGATATGAACTACACAATTTTTTTGTATGCCTGTTAAACTTTACGCATTCTTGATGCACTCTATTTAAATGTATTGAAAACTGAAATGCGATACTTCAATATCTCGTTAAGCGTAAGAGATATCACTAGGATGAGATTTCAGCATTGAAAACTTATTCCTGGCTGAAAAATTGGCATTTTTCTTTTCTTTGCCAGCTTGGCGACAAACGGCGAGATTTTAAGCATGACCCAAATAGTGACCCTAGCCTGTGGATTGTAATCAAAAATGAAAGTGCAGAACCAAATGTTACGACAGTCTTAAATACAAAATTTCAATATTCTATGGCTAACAGTTTTTATTTTTATTCGAGATACGTACTAATTTTTAGTGCCAAAATTTGTAATATTGCCCCTAAATTTACCAAGCTTGGGGATAGTTGGCAGTATTTTGGGCATGAGCTAAACAGAGATAGTTCAGGGATTTTTAATATGAAAGGCATGTCCATAGACTTTAATGCACCGAAAGTCTTTCATATAACTCTGTAAATAAACTATTCAGTCAATTGGAATCAAAAAGGGAAATGCACAACTATGTTTTAAAGCAGTCCTAAATTTGAAATTTCTTCGGCTATTTCTCTTTGAGTTAATCGAATTACACAAGAACATACGTGCATAAATACATGCATACAAGCTGACGTCCCTCAAATTTAATCAAACTAGATCGAAAATGCAGATTGCGTACGTTCAGACATTACCAAAAAACTAGTTAAAGCGAATTCTGGGATTAAGGCCAATTATCTTCACGAGGGATCTAGGCCTGTGGATGGGGTACCCTCCGTGGGGGTCTTTCTAAGGTGTCCTAACCCGTATTTACGCTAAATTTCGGTGGAAACCACGGAAAACTCCGAACGGTTAGGTCGGCGGACGCGACCTGGTTTTGAACCAGACACCTTCCGTCTTCCAGTTCAGAGCGCTGTGAGCTTGGACTAGTTAAAACAAATCGAACATGTAACATACGTATATAATTTCATACGTAGATGGAGTATACGACTATAGTACGTTAACGTATAGTATAGTTACGTATATAGTACGACTACATGCGTAAATAGATGGAGTATACGACGTACCTACATGCATGCATATGCGTCGCGTAGTAAAAGTGTATTTCTTCTATAAAGTATTGCTTCTGCACTGCATTATCATATAAGAAAACTGCGATTACAAATACATTTCAAAGATAAAAGAAATCTGTAAAACACTTGTGAATGTTATCATTCGAATTGCATCGTAGGGACGGAAAGGGTTAAATGCATGTCAACATCACATAAGAACTTATCGAAAAGTGATACTCACCCTGGTGTTTGGTCAACTTCACGCATAAAGTGAACGGGCCAGTTCCTAAATCCGTGTCCAGCCCGATGAAAACTCATCGGTTAGACTACTTCGGACGTTTCCACGTCCGAGGGGACATGAACTGCGTGTATCCGAGCACTTTCACAGTGAACGGCCCGATTCCTTCTCATCGGCTCAAGGCTACGTGGCCGGTGAAGGCCCGAGCAAAATTGCTAGTAGGGCACATACTTTTAATGTATTGATGGTGTTCATTGTTTTTAATGTATTGAAGGTGTCCATAGACCCTACTGTATTTAGGGTGACCCCGTAGTAAACTATCCTGTCTATTGCAATCGAAAAAGGAGAAACACAATTAGATGTTGCAATTATCTAAATGCAAAATATCAGCATTGTATGGATAAGTTATACGAGTTACGTTTACACGTATGTACAGACGTCATCACAAACACAGTCAAAATGGATCCGTGGTCAGGAAAAATATACTGTTGCAGAAATACTCTGCTACTCCTGGGGTTCGTCGTTCTAAAGTCCAGTTGGTGTAGAAATTCTAGTACAAAGTCACTTGTTGGGATGGAACAAAAACTTATTGCTTCTAGAACTTCGTCGAACAATCAGCCGTACAAAATTCACAACCACAATCTAACAGTAATGTGCTTTTAACAGTCCGCATAGATCAGAAGCTTTCACAAACGCTGTCATACTCGCATAAAATAAAACACATCCACAGGTAAAACTTCAGTGGAAATATTCGAGGGATAACACTAACAATCCCTCAAGACTCAGCAATCGAGAATTGACACACAGCACTTAAAAACAGCTTCATAAACAAGCGCGGAACACCGCTTCTATCACAGAGCAAAGCAGGCGTACCCACTGAGAGAGCTCCATTCACACACTCTCGACGGGAACAAACTCACACTGAACTGGAGCCGATGAAACACGCCGGTATTTATAGAGGAGGCAGAAGCTGCGGGCAGCTTCCAGAAAAGTCTATTTCTGGAAGATTCTACATAAAGCGGGAATTTTGATGACGTCATAGAAGAAAAATGTTAGGTTATTATGCGTTTTTAATGCGGAAAAACCAACTTTCAGGCCCCATTGGGAAAATCGCGCCCCATGACCCAAATGTCGCCACGCTTGGCGACTTTTGGCGACCTATCGTCCCATTGAGCGCCCAAAATAAGTCCCCAAAAGTGAAGAGATCGAAGCCCTAGGACCCCTACTTCTCGAGATTTCTAGAAACCCATAGAAAAACAATGGGGAAACAGAAACCTCCGTTACTCCGGTTCAAATTGACCAATTTTGATGCAGCAGAAAGCAAAATTGAACTATTGGAAGCGTAGAATACGAATTTTAAACTATTTTAAGCCCACAGAGCAGCGGGTTGCCCCGAAAATTCGTAACAATATCGTACATGCATGAATACATATGTACATTGTCTTACGTACATCAATACATACTTTGAAATGTTACGCAGTAACTTAACAAAGTTAATTTTTAAAATGGACAAAATAATCTCTTTGTTTGGAAATATCTGAATACCGAATTTTTTTGCAATTACATGACTCTTTACTTCGTGCAAGGATGTAAAAATGCATGTTTTAAACATTTACAATTGAAAGTTTCTCATAATGAATCCATTTCGAAAGATTTTCCTGTCTCGTATTTCTTAACTGACTGTAATTCTAATGTTCGCATAATAGTTTTCAGCCGGATATTATTTCGTTGGAAAACGCTTCAAAATCACAAAGCGTTTACGCGCTTTTTTGCATGATTTCTCTTACTCAATCACCACACTGAGCATAAAACGTATGGAATCCTTTTAATCCAAACAAACTGGTTACAGGTTCGTGAAAGCAAACCATCCACAGAGGGGGGTTTCTTTACCACTACCAGGTTAGCCTAAAAATCCCTGCTGAAGGGAAAAAAGATAATTTTTAGGGACATTCGAACAAATGGCAACCAAAAAAACGATCCTCATATATATTCCCCAATTTAAATATCCCAGAAACAAAATCCCTACCCAATCCCTTTTAACCTATAGATCTTTATTAGGAAAAGTAGCCATGGAATGCGATTGCTAATTCCTTTTCAAAATTCAAAATGTATTTAGCAGTAGGAACTGGAAGTGTATTCGGGTTTTGCAGTTTCTTCGGATTAGAACTGATTTGCAATTGTGATGCTTCATCTTGTTGACTAGCGGAACCCGATTGTTTTCAGTTTCTGAAAGCCGTACGTGGCGTTTATAAAAACTCCTTTAGTTAACCCGCCGCGAACAATTTAGGAATGCAAAATTTCTTTTCTTAAGTCACACTATTCCGCACTATTCAGAAACCATTAAAAAATCGTCTGCTGACAAATTATAATAGACTGCGTTAAAAAAAACTCTTCCTACATTTTCACATTACAGTTCATGGGGTAAAATACTGAAAAGGCTAACCGATTTCGAATATGATTCCAGAAGATTTTTAGAGGCAGCCATGACAGTATTTGGTTTTCTGCAGAGCGGGCTGTTACTTGTGGTTCACTGGTTGGGACACTGGAAGATGTGGGGATTTTTCTTTACCATTAAATGCTGCTTAGGGAATATCAGGTCGTTTTTTGGAGGTCATTTGTTCGCTTTTTCAATAATTTTTCCCTTCAGGATTTTTTTTTTTTTTTTTTTTTTTTTTGAAGTAGAACTTCTTTAGGCGCAACTAGAGAGTAACTCAAATTTTTTTTCTGACGGAAGTAACGCTGAGTAAAGGAAGTGACGTGCGCGCGGATAATGGTTCCATTGTTGTGTCCATTTTGAAATAACAGCATTAAGTTACAATAGGGTTATAATATTCCAACAAAATTCTCCAAAAAATGAAATTAATCGCCAGTTTAGTGAAAATATTATCGAAATACATCAGCAATCAATAGGGGATGAAAATAATATTACATTGTTAATGAGGTGCATGGAAATATTTCCGACAAAACATACTCTCGGGTAACAGATATATAGAAGTCAGTTATTTTAGCCCTTAAAAATGATGATAGTACTTTTGTTAATACTGATATACTTAATCAAATACACGGTGAACTGAGAACATATCATAGTCACGATAAAATAATTTGCTATGATGACAGTAAAATTATTAATTGGATTTTTTTGAGTTATTTCACTGTTAATAGTTTGGATAACTTTCAGTCAGCCGATAAAAAGCCAAGTAATTGAAACCTGCGCCAATTGCAAAGAAACCTAACGAGAATCACTGAGCATCATTTCCAGTACAAAGTTCTTGCATCCGCATTTCTATACTTTGGAATTTTAATTTAATTCCATATGTTTTTTCCATTTCCATAATTTTAACGAACGATCAATCCAATAAACATACAAATTTCTTTTTAGTATATTGATACGTTTAAACATTGTAATTTGTATATAAGTACTTTTTTTGTATATTGATTAATACGGTACTTACATATTATCCCGGCGGTCCGCCAAGACGAGCAATTTTTCGCCAAGATAAATGCCGGACACAAGAAATTATTGATGGTTTGGAATACGATTGGCAACAGTTTACCAGCACATTTGACGAAAAAATTGTTTGGCGGTAATGACCGCCAGGATAATACGTAAGTACCATTAATACTTTTGGCTTTGTTTTGGGAAACAACGATGTTTTAGTCTTTTAATGTCGCCAAGAAAAAATTGTTGGTGGGATTTACGCCGGCTAATCGAAAAGTACCATAGTTTGCCACCACATATGTTAGTGTTGAAAGTTAATTGCATAGTTTTACTGATTAGAAACTTAAGTAATACAAAGGGACGGGGTCAATTGTAACCGCGCCAACAGCTATCAATCAAATCGAGGGGCGAATTGCACCGAAATCCATATCTTGCTCCCCCTCGAAAATACATGCTATCGCTGGTCTTTGCGACACCCCAAAAAACATCACTTGGTCCGGCTATCGCTGTAAGGGGTACCTCGAAAATATGCTACTGCTGGCGCTTTGCAAGACCCCAAAAACCTCACTGGGTCCGGCCGTTGCTGTAGGGCCTCTTCAAAAAATGCTACCGCTGGCCCGTTGCGAGACCACAGTGTTCCTCTATGATTGTCCCTTCCATTTCGCGGCCGTGGATTAAATTCATCATCGTCAACGGTGCAACTCGCCCTTTTCTCCTTTCGACCGTTGCAACTAATCCATTTCCGTACAAAGGAAGCATTAATCAATGGAGCACGAATGCGCATCAAGTTTATGCACCGTTATGCTATCAATTGTGAAGTTTTAACTAGAATCCCATGCAGTAGAAAAATTTGGATTCCAAATAAACGGACAATTCGAAATGTCCCATGTACAATATATTCTGGAGCTATTTTATCATTCACTTATCTCTCAAAAGAAACCAATTTCCAATTATACCTGCATTTGCGATGACAATTAGTAAGTCTCAAGGACAAAAATTTGAAAAAAAATGAATAGTATTGAAGCCGCCAGTTTTTCTATTGTACGTCGCAGAAAAGTAGTGTTCGATCATTCCATGGTTTGAGATGTTATATTAATTTTCTACTTAAATTTTATATACTTTTAAAAAGATACACGAAATAACTGTGTAGCCTTGACGAAACCTGGGCAGTATAGGAAATAAAATACATAAATAATACAATAAGTAAAAATAAACCGGAAATGCCAAAAAACGTATGGCCGCTTTTTAAATATGGCTTAGCCAAGTTATACCTCATTTTTCCTATCGTTCGCATTTTTCAAATAACTGGAAAATTAATGCATAATGACGTATTGGTATACGCTCGCAGCTGACGTAATAGAACAAAATAAAAAACGTTATAAGCAATGATTACAGAGGTATAAGCAATGCTTATTTAGAGGTTTAATATATTTCGGTCGAATTTCGACCACTGGGCGATCACTATAGTCCTGTAAAAATACGCGGAACCTGTTAGAGTTAGGGAGAGGAACGGCGAGAAAAACAGTCGAGAGCGTATCTTTGAGACATCAATCTTTATTTTATATATCAATAAGCGTTTTAAAGGTACATCCAACATAATATTTTACATGTAATCCCAACCTCACAGGAGGTTCTCGTCTCTCGATTCAAACCCTACATAAAAACGTTTTAAGAAAACAGTGAAAGAATAATAGTTCAACACGGACACTTCTTGGAGGCTAAACCGATATCCAGATGGAACGGGGCCTTCGCAATTAGTAACGGGCCTGCGCGTGTATTTTGATGAGCCATCCAAAGAGGCCTACGGATGCTCGAGTCTTCACGTATACATCAGGCATTTCTTAAGCTTCCCAGTGCTTTCAAACGTTATTTAATGTAGTTTTAAGTAGTAATTGTGTTATTAATTCAAGTACGAACTCATGATTAATTTGTTTGCTATGATACATATTGACATAAAGAAAATAGATGCATATAATTTGAAGGAAAAATAAAGTAGCGCTTACTCTCATGATTCACGATTGCTTATTTTAGTTTCCAAGTGGATATTTAATACACTTTAAAATAACTAAATACACAAATGAGAAAGACATTTTTATAATGAATATTTCATGAACGTAGTCGTATTTCCTACGTTATTTTAAACAATTCAACATTAATCTTTAACAAATGATGTATTAAAGCGCATTTCAGTGTTTTCGGGATATCCTGTATATTGGAGAAAATTGATAAAATACGCTCTATAGCATGATCCCTGAATTAATTATTCTTTAATAAAGACATTTCATGTAGTATATATTATTCTTTTTTCGCTTTGTCAATCGAACTTAGGAATTGAGCAAGCATAATGAACGCTTGTACAAAATATTAACTACATTTTAAGTTTCTGTATAAACGGGCAAAAATCAATAATTTATAATTTACTGTATTTCTGCACTGTACCAGATGTAAGTCTTAATCACATAATCAAGGCATATATAACTGATAAATAAAATTTTCAACTGGTAAAATTAAATTGTTTAAATAGTATCACAACGTTATGCTTATTTATAAGAATAAAAACTACTCAAGTAATACGATTTCTGAGTAAAATAATTTATTTATAAATAACACATGAGTAATTATTCACTAAACATGATTTACATACATATTTTTAGAATTTCTAAATACATTATAAGCGTTCACTTACCTTTAAATTCAGAGTAAAATGTTCGAATTTTAGGATAAATTTTCATGAAAGAAAATGGCGCAAGATTCACAAAACGATTACCTACATCTAAAGATCTTTGGTACGACAAAAGTATAAAAAAATTGTTTTAAAATAATAAAATAATATAACATTTATAATACTTAGAATAATAAAATAGAATACTGTGACTGGGGAAAACAGGCCTCAATGATAAACTCATTTTTAGCGATGGCAACTCATAAGCAGGCCCGTTGCTTAGCGATGGCCCCGGATGGAACAGCGGTTTAAGAGCACGGGTATGTAACACCACAAAGGAACAGACACTGGCTGCAAACGGTCAACATCAGTTAAAGAACACAGAAAACATCAGTTAAAGAACACAGTTAAAGTATAATACTAGACTACGGACATTCCCCCCATTCATACCCAACCTCCAGACGAAACAATGGTATAAGAAAACAGTTAAAGAATAATACTACAACATGAATACAACACACTTCCTGGATTCTAAGTAATTATCATGGATTACCGATGATTCTTAGTGGAGATTTTAATGTTAATTTTCGCTCTCAAGAATCTCCGCAGTTTGTTGATTTTTTAAAGAAAAAATTGATCTAACTATGAATACTTCTCGACTTCAATCAACAATGCGTTTCGGCACAACGATAGATGCTGTATTTTCAAGAAAATTAGCAAATTTAGAGAGTAAAATTTACGTTTCACATTATAGTTACCACAAACCTATAATTTCATACCTAAAAAATTATGATGACATTCAAGTACCTATTTCCAATGAATAATATGAATATAACATTTATATAATCTTTGTAAAGTACATGGATAATAAATATAATTAAATTGTAATATGATAATTATTTTAAGTTTAATAATTTCAGTGATATGTGTCGTAAACGTCAAAGAAGTTTTACTTCAATCGCGCGTAAAGATTACACGCACACACTTTTTTTTTTCTTTACTGCAAGCTTCCCTACTTTTGTAATGCGATGGGAAAAGCTAGCAATGAAAATTTTGTGCAACGCATTGCTTTTGAAACATATTCTAACTTTTTTCTCTGTCGATCGTTTGCTTTCAGGAACCTGTAACCAGTTTGTTCGGATTAAAAGGATTGCATACGTTTTATGCTCAGTGTAGTGATTGAGTATGAGAAATCATGCAGAAAAGCGCATAAATGCTTTGTGATTATGAAGCATTTTCCAACGCAATAATATCCGGCTGAAAACTATTATGAGAATCTAAAACCTCGGTAAGGAAACATCAAATTTTACGCATTTTTTATTAAACAATTTCCGATTTCTGAAGAAATTATTCTGCCATTTGTGGTTTTATTTCCCAACACTCCTTCCAGAAGTTTCTACCGTTGGAGTAGTCTAAAGGCAAGACACAAAATCATGCTACACGCATTCATTTCGAAGCACTTTCCCATTTCACTGATTATTATTGAAAAGGTAATCATTATATTATATGTGATACGAATTGATTATGAAGCGCATTTCATTCAAACGAAGGTCCACCAGTTCCCGTTCCTCTCAGCTATAATTAAGGAACATGGTTTTGTAACTATTTATGATTCTAGAAGATGAAAAAAAAATCGATCTGCAACCATTGATTTTGAAGCACTCTTCCGTGGGATTGACTAATATTTTTCTTGGATTGGCGCTCTACTTTGCACTTGTTAAGATGGGGACATAACGCACTTAAATACACATTTTAAAGGGACATACAAAAGACTTCCTACATGTTATTTTCTGCTGAATTGGCTGTGATTCATACAAAATTAATAAGTATTGTTGAGTTGTATAACTACTTGCTTGCTACTGAACTAGAGAACGTATAAATGATATACTTTTTACAGGGTTACACTAGAGATTTACGATTGTTAATTTTGCCATCTACCGACAGTAGCAACATAACAAAATAAATATTTATTTTTTGGCGTATACACGCTCACAGTTGAAATGATAAATATTTTCGATACCTCGAAATGATAAATATTTCAGTAAAATATTTTCGATACTTTGTGGTCTATTGTTAGTAATAGTCAAATAGACAATAAATAAATAAATATTTAATACTGAGGTTATAATTACGCAATTGCGTTAAAAAATTCTAAAAGCACAGTTAATACTTTTTACTGGGCTGCACAAAAGACTATCGACATGCTAAATTTACGGCCTGTAGGCGTTAGTAGTGGAACATAAATTTAATATTTAATATTGAGGTACATAACTACATGCTCGCCACTGACGTAAAGTTAATATACTTTTTAAAGGGACACACTAAATATTTTCGATAAGTTTACGGTCTTTTGATGGTAATTGCGGGACATAAGAAAGTACATGTTTAATCTTGAGGTGTATAACTACATGCTTGCCATTTAAAATGGTAAACTGCAAAATTAATCAACTTTTTACAGAGACATACAAAATACATTCGATGTACGATATGTTACGGTATATTGGTGGCAATCGTAAGAACGTATTATGTATATGTACAGGGTGTCGCAAAAAGATGTAACGACCTTTAATTCTTTATCTGTTAAAGATAAGTGGACAATGTAAACTGAAAAAAATGTTCAAAATAAGGTCGTAACTAAGCCTCCATCAAGGAAAAATTCTTTTAAAAAGTTAAAAAGTTACACTTTTTAAATTTGCATAAGACCCTCGTATATAAAAAAAAAAATTCCCCCCAATGAGTAAAATGTTCCTCATGCACTGTTGAGGTTGCTTACAAATTTCGAGAATTATATTCTAAAAAATGTCAGAGATATGAAGATAAATATAGGCTAACTTAAACCACTTTTCAATGACTCTCGAAGGGGAAAAAAATCACGCCGAATGATTGCATTTCAGGGGCCGTACAGAAATTACGAAATAAAACTATTTTCTTCCACTCTATCAATAAACGTTCAAATTCAAAATCATGTACAGCCCCTGATCATCCTTTTTTAAAGATATCGCGGAGGCATTTTATGATGAAAGGCTGAAATTTTCTGCATCCCCTCATGAGTGTATCGGGCATATTTTCCACATCGGGATTTTTTTTTTGTACGGGGGTCATATGCAAATTTAAAATTTGCATTTTATTTTAAATTAACGAGAGGAAGTTTTTTTTAACATAGTCTTTTTCCGACCTTATTTTGAACATTTTTTAACTTTACATTGCACACTTATCTCCAAAAAATTAAAAGAAAAGTCACTAATACCAAAATAGAAAAATTACCAACAGACAAAAGCCACTAACTTTAACCAGAAATCCTTTAAATCAGCATCATTAACACCTGAAGCAGAGTTGAGAGTCCATGTCGGGAAGCAACGACGGATACATAAAAATTGCTTTTCTTCATACAGGGTAGTTAGTTATAATTAAGCAGCTGAAACTGATAAGATGATTGACACCAACTTTTTGCATAATTACTGTACACAAACTGCGCTCAAGGAAGTTCAATAAAAAGTTTAGTTTAAAAGGCTTCCAGTAGGTGGTGTTTTGCATGGAGAAAAGATGATTTCAGATCATCAAACAATATACATCAGCAAATAAATGTTCAAAAACTATTGACTGAATATGAAGTTATTTATTTTAGGTGGAAGAAGATTAAATATATTAAGTGTAGACACGCTTTCATCAAACGTTCTTTTCTAGAGCCCGTTGCAATTGCCATCACTAGGGGCTTTGACTTCAGTTTTAGCGATATTCTGCTATTTGAAATGAAACAAAATTGATATATGTTGTTAAGGATTAAAAGATAAAGCTTTCCATCGAAACTAGTGTCTGTATAGTTAAATAGTTCTTCTACAAGAGCACGCAAAATATTTCCAATACAATACGGTCAATGGCAGTTTAGAGACAGGCATCTATTTACAGCATATAATACTATAAAGTACAATATAATTAGCTAATAATCCGACAACATACTTGTGCCTCCCTCAAATTGTGCCAAAATTCGCCAATGTTGGCGACTTTTGCGATGAATTGCCAAATATGGTACGAAAGAAATGCTTTGAAAAATGAACCGAGATTGGCGATATTTTCATTATTTGGCGGTAAATCGAAAAATATTTAATGTGGTAATATTAAGCTATGACGATTTTATTGGGAATTTTGAAAATTCGTTACTCGCGCTGTAATCAACCGATTTAGTGTGTTGTGTTTCGTTAAGGAATGGCTAAGGGCTATCTGCATAGGAGGGGGGGGGGTTGTGTAAGTGGAATTTCTCCGACCGACGAAAATCCGTTAATGCGTAAGAACCCAAAACGGGTTAACGCATTTACATGGAACAAAATTGCAAACTTTTATTTTTTAGTGCTTGGAAAATAAGTTTTAGACTGCTAACCCTTCAAAGAATAAGATTCTAGTTCTCCGGTGTTCTGTTATGTTATATAAAATGAATATTTATATTTTTAACTTACGAACAAATTTGAATTATTTCAGTTTGTTTGTCCGTTCTGTTGTCCACCCGTCCAGTGTTCTAACTGTCGTAAATATATGTGCGAATTTTTTTTTCTATGTACAGTACCATGTACCCTATTGAAAATATTGTAAGTAGCATTACAGTTCTTTTACAGGAGAAAAACAAACAAATACATTGCACTCAATGGAAAGTCCTTCTTGAAAACTTATTTTAGAGATTCGCTTTTATGAAAGTAAACAATGTTGGCAAACAGAATATTAAGGCTCTCAAAGTAATGCTCTCCATTGAAAATAGTGTCTGTATTATTAATAGTTCTTCTACAGGAACACTCAGAAGAATTCCAATACATTACAATGTGTGGCATTTGAGACACTAATATATTTCTAGTACAAGACAAGGAGTATAAAATTTTTAGATTCTTCAGTTAAACGATGGAGTTTTTTTTTTTTTAAATCTCTTTTACAGGGTCTCATAAAATTGCGTTTATAGTGATAATAGAACATTATCTTATCTCCGAAATCTCGCCAGATGTAAGGAAAAAACATTGCCAAATTTGGCGCAAAAATTGATGTTGGAAGTGTTTTAATCAATGCGTTGCATGATTTCTTTCTTTTTAATTATCAGAATTCCTGAGCAAATTAAAATATCGAGAACTCCATGGGGAGAGTGTAAAATACATTATTTCTGGTTTACCATGAGAAATCGCATATGCGAATATATAGTTGTAACGAAAGTTTCCGCCACGCAACTCCGAAGCACACAGTTCTCGTTGCGTATTTGCTCATATTTGTCAACGATTTTGGCATTTGAAAGAAAGGTTACTTATAACACTGTTGTGAATCATAAATATATAGTTATCATAAGTATAAGGGTCTCAAATAGAACTATCACTCTAGAGATAGAACCATCATTACTTCCAGTGTGTTGCAAAGCCAGCTACAGAATAAACGATTATGAGTACAGCTTAAGTACTATGTTGTATCATGTGACACTGTGCAGTTAGTACCGAAGTTCAAAACAGTTACTAGGAGTTAGAGTAGTATTTCAGGCAGATATGGCGGAAAACTTCGTACAACCTGATACTTATTTTTCAAATGATATTCTGCACCGTGCTTATAATTAAACTTCCCCTGTAAACAGCAGTCTGCAGCTGAAAAGGATGAGGGGATCAGTTATAAATGTGCTCAAAAACTACTGAACAAATGTTGAAATTGTTATGTTTATTTTGAATGATCCATTTCCAGTGTTAAATTTGCTGTTTCTTCAATTAAAAAATATATCCCTGTTTTACGTATCAATTTATCAAGAATGTTCAAATATAATTTTCCATCCTGTCCCATGCATATTATAGATAGAACTTTAGTAGCATATAGCCGAATATCCGGTAGCTACGATTCGGACATCCGATGGTATTTCGGATATTGAAAAGTCAGTCGGATAGGCCAGATATCCGTTACATCCCTATTTCCATTCTATTTTATTTTATTTGGAGGGGCAGGAGGGGGGGCTTTCATAATATTAATTTGCAAAATCAGTGCAGTAGCTAGGAGCTGGCCAGGTTGGTAGATGCCAGGGGTGCAAGCCTCAGAAGGGTGCACTTAGTCTGTTCCTGCATAATAGTAAGTAAGAAGAAGTCTTAGAGGTACAAAATTCAAATCTTGACAATGGCCCTCACAAGGAAGGATTAAAGGGGGTAGAGGGAGAGATCGCCCCTCCCGAGAAAAGAAAAAATGTAAAATATGCTATTTTACTTCCATAAAATGAATGTGTGTGTGAATCTTCTAACTAACCCCCCCACACACACACACTCACACAATTGCAATAATACGTCACTGTGCCCTCATGATCCCTAGCTACGACTTTGTGAGAAACAAAGAAAATTACACTTAGTCCAGTCAATTTAGACATCCGAGGTTACAAAAATTCACACCCAGCTGAAAGTTGGTAGGATTGTTCAAAACACCATCATAAATGAAAACTGAAAAGTCCTCATCGATCCGACATCTGGAAAAAAAACTCGGGTCAAAGGTCACAAAAACGGGTTTTTTGCGATTTTCAGCAAAACGGTAAATTTATCATAAAATTAGTTCACACAAAAATTGTAGATCAGATAATTATCTATAAATAATGTCTAAATACTTTTTTTCCCTAAGAGCCACCGTTTTTGAGATATCACGATTCAAAAAGTTGGAAGAGTTGTAATCGTCATAATATGCACACGTTTCCACGCCACATTTGAGGTAGTGTACTTAGTGCGTTTTTTTTTTTATGTGGCTTCTCCGGTAGGCCTATTCCAGGGATCTGTTGTGATTCTGTTTAATTCGAAACTATTGAATAATAAAAAAGATAGATCCTGTAAATAAATTACCCAGTCGGTTGCAATCAAAAAAGAGATGCACAGTTAGATGTTACAATATTTCTAAATACAAAATTTCAACATTCTATAATTAAAAGTCGATGACAAATGCCGAGAATTTGGGTATGGACCAATAGTAACTGACTACAGATGTAATATATGAAGATATCCGTAGACATTTTTTTTTCAAATGGCAGGCCTCTGCTTTGGAAACAGTGGCCTCTTTATTATAGGGGCACCTAGTAGATGGAACAACGTTGCCCCCTATGAAGGGGCGGACACAATGACATCCACGCCCAGTCGGGGATCGAAACCCGACCGACGGGAGTTGAACCCGAAACCGTAGTACGTGCTTTATCCACCATACAATCTGGTCGGCATGTCCGTAGACATTAATGTATTGAAATTATTTTCAGTGGACCAGTAAATAAACTCTACGATAGATTGAAGCCAAATATCGAGATGTAGAACTAGATGTCACAACAATCTTATACATGAAATTTCAACATCTAATATATAAAATTCTACTATCACGGTGTTAGTTACCATACCCCTCCGAAGCGGCTCGACCGATTTTAATGAAATTTTATATGTATATTCATCAGGTCTGAGAATAGGTTTTTAACTACGTCCCAAACCCCTAACTCATAAGGGCGGTCCACCCCAAAATTTTTAGCACTAGAGTGATATTAATTTCAATCAGATTTTTTGTGTAGACATTTGCGTGTCGGGTCACTTTTCAAATGTGTTTGCCAGACGTGGAGAGGGGTTCGGGGCGTTAATAAATTGTTGAAAGTTGCACAAGGTTTGCAATCTTTGATAATTGATCGCTAAATGTGGTGCCAAAACGTGACAATTTATTATAAATATATTTCGGGTATAGTTAGAAAACGCCTGGCGTATATTGTAAAACAGTTTTATTAGGCGGTTTTAATATAGATTTTTATTCCGAAGAAGTGCTTTGTGGAACAAGAAAGGAAAGCACGGTACACTCATGGATTAGGATGTCCATTCCAAACAGTAATTAAAATGTCTTTGCGGTACAGATGGAATATGCCTATAGAACGAATATGCCTGGCGAAAATTGTAAAACAGTTTCAGTAGGCGATTTTAAGATAGATTTCGATTCCAAAGATGTGTTTTATGGTACAAGAAAGAGTTGATTCCTATTTTAACGCCCGCACTCTCACCAATCTAAAAAATCCTCGTACTTTGGCGAGCTTTGCAGTCATGGGTCTCTGGGAGTTATGCATATGTTTCAACGGTACTTACGTATTATCCCGGCGGTCCACCAAGACAGGCAATTGTTCACCAAGATAAATGCCGGGCACATGAAATTGTTGACGGTTTGGAATACGATTGGCAACAGTTTGCCAGCAAATTTGACGAAAAAGTAGTTTGGTGGATGTGACCGTCGGGATAATACGTAAGTACCGTTTCAACGCTCCCAAAAGAACTAGATGAAAACTAAAGTAAACGAATTAGCGATAAACGCACCAGTTAAGAAATTTGAAGACACTTAATTATTAAAACTACATTAATTGGCAATCCAAAATAAAGAAATATGTAACGGTATGCTGTACTTACAGGTTGTTCCAAATCGCCATTTTAATTCTAAATTAGGATTGCCGCATAAATGCAAAAAATCGTCATGGTAACTGCATATGTTTAATGAACTCCACCTTGGCGAGAGTCGAGGCGTTAAAGTAGGATTCAACCCAAGAAAGACAAACACGGTACACTCATGGATTACGATGCACATTCGAAACAATATATAAAACGATGAAGTATAGTTGTAATTTACTTGGCGAAGATTGTAAAATAGTTTTAGTAGGCAATTTTAAGATATATTTTGATTCCAAAGATGAGCTTTATGAAACAATAAAGAAAAATACAGCACAGTCATGAATAATGATACACTTTCCAACTTAATGGAATAAGGAAGAAAAATAGGGACGACGCATAATTTATGATACGATTTTAATATACAGGGTGTCCAGCCTTAATGTGACCATATAGCTAATTCCCGAACCATTCGGTTTAGATATGCACTTCCAATTTGAAAAATGTTTTAATAAAGGTAAAGCATGTTTTTACTTGCTTTTCGAACCAAAAAACCCCTTTAGAAAAAAATTACAAAAATTAAATTTTTATACAGTCCCCAGGTCATATCACTTATATTTAGGAAAAGATGCAGTACACAAAAACAAAGTAAACACAAAAAGTTTTATTTTATTACGATAAAAACTGACCAAGTTATGGAACTTTGAAAATCATACATTTCATCCATTTTCTCGGCCAATTTCAAGAAGCTAGTAAGGGACCGTCTCCAAAGTGAAATTAATTGGAACTCTGCCAGGAAACATTCGTTCTTGCACGTCACTCTTATGTAAATCGTTTTTAAATTTAAAAGTACACACATTACGTTAATATTACAATAACTGAGTACTTAAGAAACAAAATTTATTCTGTGTACGTGTAAAACATAGATAAAATAAAATATTTTGGACGAAGAAAACTTTTCAAAAGCAGTTCCAAAAACTTAGACTTATTTGCTGCGGCGCTGATCATGGCAAACGTTAAAAAACTGTTGTGTAGTCGCTTGCAATTGCATACAGGTGTATTCTAATATTACGAATTCTAGTACAGGAGAACGAGATGTATGCAAATGAAGAATACTGCGAAATGGTACTGTTGTATGGGCAGTGTAATCGAAATAAGAGAGAGGCGGCAAGACTTTATGCCATTAAATTTCCCGGTCGAAGACATCTATCTTATTGTACAATTGCCCGTGCTGTTCAACGCTTGTATAGAATTGGGAGTTGTCATAGACGTATTCCCTTGTCTGGTGCCACACCTTCAAGCTTGCGGATACCCGCTGAGGATGTTCTAGGATATGCCCTGGCTCATCCTGAAAGTAGTGTCCAGGATATTAGCAAGGCTTGTTCCTACTCAAAATCGACGGTGTGGAACATATTACATACGTACGGTACATTTCCTTATCGTCCAGTCCTGGCGCAGGAGCTAATGCCTGGAGACCAGTTGTATACATCTCGTTCTCCCATACTAGAATTCGTAATATTAGAATACGGCTGTATGCAATTGCAAGCGACTACACAACAGATTTTTAACGTTCGCCATGATCAGTATCGCAGCAAATCAGTCTGAAGCCGCAGGCAAATAAGTCTATTTCTTTGGAACTGCTTTTGAAAAGTTTTCTTCGTCCAAAATATTTTATTTTATATATGTTTTACACGTACACAGAATAAATTTTGTTTCTTAAGTACTCAATTATTGTAATATTAACGTAATGTATGTACTTTTAAATTTAAAAACGATTTACATAAGAGTGACGTGCAAGAGCGAAAGTTTCCTGGCAGAGTTCCAATTAATTTCACTTTGGAGACGGTCCCTTACTAGCTTCTTGAAATTGGCCGAGAAAATGGATGAAATGTATGATTTTCAAAGTTCCATAACTTGGTCAGTTTTTATCGTAATAAAATGAAACTTTTTGTGTTTACTTTGTTTTTGTGTACTGCATCTTTTCCTAAATATAAGTGATAGGACCTGGGGACCGTATAAAATCTTAATTTTTGTAATTTTTTTCTAAATGGGTTTTTTGGTTCAAAAAGCACGTAAAAACATTCTTTACCCTTTTTAAAACATTTTTTAAATTGGAAGTGCATATCTAAACCGAACGGTTCGGGAATTAGCTATTGGGTCACATTAAGGCTGGACACCCTGTATAGCACTATAGTGCGTATTTAAAATCTGAAAGTGTTTCAGATTTTCATCCTTTTTTCAAGTAAAACTTCTTCAGGCGCAACTAGAGAGTAACTCAATTTTTTTTTCTGACGGAAGTAACGCTTAGTAAAGGAAATGACGTGCGCGCGGGAAAAGAAGAACCACATAAAACCTACTTTTTCGACCGCTACCATGTTTTCGGCGTCCGCCGACTTCATCTACGTACACTCATGTCCATAAATTAAGGATAATTCAGAATCACACAGAAATTGATCTCTAAAATAAAAATTTCACCTGTGGAATGATCACACACATCTTGAAGAAGAATATGCAAATTACAGGAAACCACCAGATGGCGTGGATGGTACGTCACAATGACGAGAGTGTAAGAGAGGGTTATATAAGGAATGGTGGCAAAGAAGTGAAATTGTTCACAAGCGCTGTGAAAGCCTTTCAGTGCAAAAACCGTATAGTTATGGCACAAAGGAGGCATTTGGATGATGTTTTACGTGGCAGAATTATCGGACGAATGGAATGTGGACGTACCCAGCTGGAAGTATCCGAGGAACTTGGAATCGCCCAGAGTGTCATCTCCAGGCTTTGGCAACGATTCCAAGATGATGGTAATGTGAGTAGACGTTACAGCACAGGTCGCCCCCGAGTTACAACGCCGAATGAGGACCGCTATTTGGCAGTTACTGCCAAAAGAAACAGACGGAGTACAGCATCAGACCTGTCTCGCCAGCTCTCTTCAGCTACTGGTACGACAGTTTCAAGGCAGACCGTGTACAGACGCTTAGGGCACATTGGTCTATATGCTCGTAGGCCTGTCAGATGTGTTCCACTTACCGCAACTCACTGTCGCCTGCGATTAACCTGGAGTAGAGAGCATGCATTGTGAACACCGCAACAGTGGTCTTGTGTGATGTTTTCCGACGAGTCCAGGTTTAGTTTGGAGTCGGCTCGTTTGGGGCGTTTGGGGAGGAATTATTCTTGGTTCCAGAACTGACCTACATGTTCAGAGTGTAACGATGACAGGCCACATCTATCGGGATGTCATTCTGGAACAACATGTACGTTTGTTTCGGGGTGCCATGGGGGCTGAATTTGTGTTTATGGATGACAACGCCCGTCCTCACCGTGCAAACATTGTAGACAAATGCCTTCAATCGGAGGATATCACCCGTATGCATTGGCCAGCATACTCACCGGACTTGAATCCAATAGAGCATGTGTGGGATATGCTTGGCCGACGAATTGCAGCCCGTCAACCCCCTCCCACCTGTCTACCGGAACTTCGGAGTGCATTGCTTGATTAGTGGTGTAATATTCCCCAAGATCAGATTGATCATTTGATACTCAGCATGCCTAGGCGTTGTCAGGCCTGTAATGCATCGTCCGGGAGACATACTCCGTATTAACCATCCTACTAACCATGTTATACTGTTTTTTGTAAATAGGTTCTTTTTTGAAATCTGGTCAAGGGAGTAAAACTTGCAATTTTTATTAATTATGTCAAACATATAGCATCTTTTTTGCTCTTTACTTTTTGTTTAATAAATAGACTTTACAAATAAGTCAAATTTGTTTTGCTTCTTTCTCTTTCTTTGCCTGAACTTCATTATCCTTAATTTATGGACATTGTATATATAAATACGCTAAGAAAACCTTACTGTCCCTTTTGCAGCGCACTGTGTGAACTTAGAAGGGTGAAATTTCGTATAGTTAAAGTTCGTATGGAGTTGTTTGTGCGAATGCTAAAATTTTTGTCTAATATGCTAATGCACCGTAAAAAAATTAGAGAAGTAAATTGGCGAGTAATATTGTGCGCCAAGTCGGATAATAGTTCCATTGTTGTGTCCATTTTGAAATAACAGCATTAAGTTACAATAGGGTTATAATATTCCAACAAAATTCTCCAAAAAATGAAATTAATCGCATGTTTAGTGAAAATATTAAATTAGTAGCATGTTTAGTAGTTCGCCAGTTTAGTGAAAATATTATCAAAATACATCAGCAATCAATAGGGGATGAAAATAATATTACATTGTTAATGAGGTGCATGGAAGTATTTCCGACAAAACATACTCTCGGGTAACAGATATATAGAAGTCTGTTATTTTAGCCCTTAAAAATGATGATAGTACTTTTGTTAATACTGATATACTTAATCAAATACACGGTGAACTGAGAACATATCATAGTCACGATAAAATAATTTGCTATGATGGCAGCAAAATTATTAATTGGATTTTTTGAGTTATTTCACTGTTAATAGTTTGGATAACTTTCAGTCAGCCGATAAAAAGCCAAGTAGTTGAAACCTGCGCCAGTTGCAAAGAAATCTAACGAGAATCACTGAGCATCATTTCCAGTACAAAGTTCTTGCATCCGCATTTCTATACTTGGAATTTTAATTTAATTCAATATGTTTTTTCTCTTTCCATAATTTTAACGAACGATCAATCCAATAAACATACAAATTTCTTTTTAGTATATTGATACGTTTAAACAATGTAATTTGTATATAAGTACTTTTCTTTGTATATGTATTAATACGGTACTTACATATTATCCCGGCGGTCCGCCAAGACGAGCAATTTTTGGCCAAGATAAATGCCGGACACAAGATATTATTGATGGTTTGGAATACGATTGGCAACAGTTTACCAGCACATTTGACGAAAAAAAATTGATTGGCGGTAATGACCGCCAGGATAATACGTAAGTACCATTAATACTTTTGGCTTTGTTTTGGGAAACAACAATGTTTTAGTCTTTTAATGCCGCCAAGAAAAAATTGTTGATGGGATTTACGCAGGCTAATCGAAAAGTACCACAGTTTACCACCACATATGTTAGTGTTGAAAGTTAATTGCATAGTTTTACTGATTAGAAACTCAAGTAATACAAAGGTATGGGGGTCAATTGTAACCGCGCCAACAGCTATGAATCAAATCGTGGGGCGAATTGCACCGAAATCCATATCTTGCTCTCCCTCGAAAATACATGCTATCGCTGGTCTTTGCGACACCCCAAAAAACATCACTTGGTCCGGCTATTGCTGTAAGGGGTACCTCGAAAATATGCTACTGCTGGCGATTTGCAAGACCCCAAAAACCTCACTGGGTCCGGCCGTTGCTGTAGGGCCTCTTCAAAAAATGCTACCGCTGGCCAGTTGCGAGACCACAGTGTTCCTCTATGAATGTCCCTTCCATTTCGCGGCCGTGGATTAAAATCATCATCGTCAACGGTGCAACTCGCCCTTTTCTCCTTTCAACCGTTGCAACTAATCCATTCCCGTACAAAGGAAGCATTAATCAATGGAGCACGAATGCGCATAATGTTTATGCACCGTTATGCTATCAATTGTGCAGTTTTAACTAGAATCCCATGCAGTAGGAAAATTTGGATTCCAAATAAACGGACAATTCGAAATGTCCCATGTACGATATATTCTGGAGCTATTTTATCATTCACTTATCTCTCAAAAGAAACCAATTTCCAATTATACCTGCATTTGCGATGACAATTAGTAAGTCTCAAGGACAAACATTTGAAAAAAAATGAATAGTATTGAAGCCGCCAGATTTTCAATTGTACATCGCAGAAAAGTAGTGTTCGATCATTCCATGGTTTGAGATGTTATATTAATTTTCTACTTAAATTTTATATACTTTTAAAAAGATACACGAAATAAACCTATGTAGCCTTGACGAAAGCTGGGTAGTATAAGAAATAAAATAAATAAATAAATAATAAAATAAGTAAAATAAACCGGGAAATGCCAAAAAACGTATCGCCGCTTTTTAAATATGGCTTAGCCAAGTTATACCTCATTTATACCTCAAACTCACCAAGTTATACCTCAAATAACTGGAAAATTAATGCATAATGACGTATTGGTATACGCTCGCAGCTGACGTAATAGAACAAAATAAAAAGCGTGATAAACAATGATTACAGAGGTATAAGCAATGCTTATTTAGAGGTTTAATATATTTCGGTCGAATTTCGACCACTGGGCGATCACTAGTCGTGTAAAAATACGCGGAACTTGTTAGAGTTAGGGAGAGGAACGGCGAGAAAAACAGTCGAGAGCGTATCTTTGAGACATCAATCTTTATTTTATATATCAATAAGCGTTTTAAAGGTACATCCAGCATAATATTTTACATGTAATCCCAACCTCACAGGAGGTTCTCGTCTCTCGATTCAATCCCTACATAAAAACGTTTACCCTACATAAAATTATCTTTGAGACATCAATCTATTTTATATATTGTTACGAATTTTCGGGGCAACCCGCTGCTCTGTGGCTTAAAATGGTATAAAATTCGTATTCTACACTTCAAATAGATAAATTTTGCTTTTTGTTGCATAAAAATCGGCCAATTAGAACCAGAGATACGGAGGTTTCGCTTTCCCATATGTTTTTCTATGGGGCTTCTAGAAATCTCGAGAAATATTAGTCCTAGGGCTTCGATCTCTTCACATTTGAGGACTTATTTTTGGCGCCAAATTTGGCGATATTTCGCCAAAAGTCGCCAAGCTTGGCGACTTTTTGGTCATTTGGCGCGATTTTTCCCAATGGGGCCTGGAAGTTGTTTTTCCTGCATTAAAAACGCATAATAACCTAACATTTCTCTTCTATGACGTAATCAGAAGTCCCGCTTTATCTGGAATCTTCGAGGAATATACTTTTCTAGAAACTGCTCGCAGCTTCTGCCTCCTCTATAAATTCCACCAGCGCGCTGCCCCGACAGTTCAGTGCGAGTTGAACGCTCAATGTGTGAAGAGCTCAGTGAGAGTACGCTTGCTTTGTGAATTGATAGTGCTATAGAAGCTGTGTTTTAGCTTGCTTTATGAAGCTGTTTTTAAAGTGCTGTGTGTAAATTCTTCATTGCTGTGTCTTAAGGGATTGTGTACGATATCCCTTGAATATTTCCACTGAATTTTTGCCTGTGAAAGTGACTTATTTTTGTGTGAGAAATACAGCATTTGTGAGAGCTTCTGATCTAAGCGGATTGTTAAAAGCACGTTACTGCTAGATTGTGCTTGTGAATTGTGTACAGCTGATTGTTCTACGAAGTTCTAGAAGCAATAAAGTTTGTGTTCCATCCTGACAAGTGACTTTTTACTTGAACTTTTTACACCAACTGGACTTTAGAACGACGAACCCCGAGAACAAGAAGAGTAATTCCGCAACAATATCAATAAGCGTTTTAAAGGTACATCCAACATAATATTTTACATGTAATCCCAACCTCACACTAGGTTCTCGTCTCTCGATTCAAACCCTACATAAAAACGTTTTAAGAAAACAGTGAAAGAATAATAGTTCAACACGGACACTTCTAGGAGGCTAAACCGATATCCAGATGGAACAACGGTTTAGAACACGGGTATGTAACACCACAAAGAAACAAACACTGGCTGCAAACGATTTAAGAACAAAACAAAAGAATAACAAATGGGCACTCCGTGGATTCTATCCCAACCTCAAGACGGAGCAAGCAACGGTTAACAAGGGTATGGAACACCACAAAGAAATGGACCCTGGCTGCAATCAATCCCAAACAATGAGAACCTGCAGTTTAAAAACACGGATACAGAATAATAATTCGAAACCTACCAGCAGACGAAATCAACGCTTAAGAACACTGTGATAGAAAAACACAAAAAAGTACACTATCTGCATTCGAGCCCAACAAACAGAGGAAAACATCAGTTAAAGAACACAGCTAAAGTATAATACTAGACTACGGACATCCCCACCATTCATACCCAACCACCAGACAGAACAATGGTATAAGAAAACTGTTAAAAAATAATACTATAACATGGACACTTCCTGGATTCTAAGTAATTATCACGAATTACCGATGATTCTTACTGAAGATTTTAATGTTAATTTTCGCTCTCAAGAATCTCCGCCGATTGTTGATTTTTTAAAAGAAAAAATTGATCTAACTATGAATACTTCTCGACTTCAATCAACAATGCGTTTCGGCACAACGATAGATGCTGTATTTTCAAGAAAATTAACAAATTTAGAGAGTAAAATTTACGTTTCACATTATAGTTACCACAAACCTATAATTTCATACCTAAAAAATTATGATGACATTCAAGTACCTATTTCCAATGAATAATATGAATATAACATTTATATAATCTTTGTAAAGTACATGGATAATAAATATAATTAAATTGTAATATGATATTAATTTTAAGTTAAAGTTTAATCATTTCAGTGATATGTGTCGTAAACGTCAAAGAAGTTTTACTTCAATCGCGCGTAAAGATTACACGCACACACTTTTTTATTTATTTATTTATTTTGACATTTTTTTTTATGGAATGACTATTAATAAATCTCAAGGCCAAACTATGTCTGTCTGTGGCTTAGATTTGAGCACACCATGTTTTTCACAGGAACAATTATACGTGGCATGCTCTCGAGTGGGCAAACCATCCAGTTTGTTTATGTTAGCTAAAGATGGGCTAACAAAAATATTATTCACTCTTTGTTATATTACAATTGCACAACTTTGTTATATTACAATTGCATCAAATTAATTGATTGATAAAAAAAAATTATTGATGTGATACGTTCATTATTTGATGGAAAATTGCGTTCTTAAAATATTCTTATCATCCAAACGTGGCAATGAAATTAAATTTTTTAAGGAATATCTGGATAAAATAAAACATTTTTATTTAGAATGTTTGATTTTCATCAAGGAAAATCTAAGTGTTCGTCTTTTTTTATACTCATGTGACAACTACAAAAACCTTATATACCAAGTACAAAAATTTCCATAATGTTATCCAAAATTTCTTTATCATAAGTTATAGATGTTAAAGTGATTCACTAACTTTTGAATGTAATCTTACAAATAAATGACACTACTATCCATAGTTCTTTAAAAAACCATTAAATATCAAGCCTATGGAGGTTAGAGATGTGTTCAATTACAACTACACTTGTTCAAGGAAAGATGTTAAAATCCATAACTTCTTAATTTTTCAGTTATCGTTCTGGTACTAGGAATAAAAGGAAGCTGATGCACTTTTAAATGATTTCTTTTTATGTGTCTGAACTTTATAAAAACAAATTTCTCGTGAAAAACATTTTCCTTTTAAAAGAAGAGAATGACAATACAGAAAATAACTAGAAACATGCAAAACGTTGCGCAGTAATTTAATTAAAAATATTTGCTGAAATATTCCCTTTAATAACTTGTGGATTGTCCACCTTTCACATAGAATAAATATATTTTTACTTTGAAAATAATAATTTATGAATGTATTACTTTTCATATTTTACTTCTCGACTATTCGTGATTATTAGTGTTTCCTTTTCCAGTGCCAACCCTGTGTATACCTAAAAACCTCCCAACATCCCTAACTAATTGTATGACCGTTATCCACACACGCATCGCTATGAAAACACGCAAAAGATTTTTTGACGCACAATTTCACTACGCAACATTATTCGTGCCAAATTAAACGTCAACATTTTTTTGCCACATTTCATATTCAATGAATGAAAATTCAGATTAAATATATTTATTTAAAATATCATAAAATAATTTAAATATGTTTACAGTATAATTATTTTAAATATCTATTAATTATCTATACTATTAAAATCTGTGCACGTGTGTGTGTGCACTTAGTGACATCGGCTCATCTCAATTGTGGAATGGAATTATAAATAAGTACAGAGCTGCACTACATTTGAATATTTTTCGTATGACGTATAAATGACGTAAAACGTCATTTTTTACGTCATTTTTGCTGTTTTGCTGGCAGATTATCCGCAGCAGCACATAACCTCTAATGTATTTGCTCCTCCGGACATAAGCAAGAGCGTATGTCCGGCGCGTATTTGTGTAACCCCACTGGTGTTAATCAGATTTTTCTGGTGTCAGATTTTTTAGACCATTTTTTACAGCGGAAATTCCGATCCTGAAGTATATTGATCACTGATAAATGAAAAAAAAAAGATCAATTATATGGAAGCAGGAGTAACCAAAAATTTTTCATGGGAATGTTATGGGAGTGAAGAATATACATTTTGTATGGCAAAAAAACTCCACATGGGAGGTTGTGACCCCCTATCTCCTCCTTGGCTACGCCACTGTACGCAAGTATCAGTTGTCACGTCATGAAAAACCGTCGTAGATGGCAAACTCCGAAGTTGTTCTGAGGGTTATACAAAATTAAAAATTTTGCTTTTAGTAAATTTTACTTTTGATACAGTTCGAATATTTGGTTTTAATACATTTCGGCCACCGAGATAAGATGAAATATTACTAAATATGGAAACCCAGAATTTTCTTAACTATTGAATTTGACACTATGCAACTACAGTAGATTCCCTATATACGGTAGATACGTTCCGTGTTATGGGAATCCGTGTTGTACGGGTCCTGCGCTATACTCCACCTGGACTGCGGACTGTGCGGTATAATCGCAGCAAAACTTATTTGCGCTCCGTAAAAATACAATGATGGTTGATGTTGCCATTCAAGAGGAATGTTAATTACAGGAGCTAAGGCGTCATAATATCAGAACATATGTCTCATTTCATCGTGCTGTACGAGTCTCTTTTAACGTGTTACACGAAAACGATCGTAATGTTTTCGTCGTGTTCTAAGAATTCGTGTTGTAGACCCATGTTATAAAGGGGTCAACTGTAATCTGTAAAAAGTGAAAAATGAAATTATTTATTTAGAGCGAATTGACAGTGAGATAAACGTCACTTTTATGTAACAAGTGTGATACTGCATTAAGAGTTCAATAAGGGTAATAAGCTTTTTCTCAGAAGTTACATCACGAACGTTTTCATATTTACAAAAGCGACATGATTTTCACCGGAGCAGGGTACATTTTTGGCTTTTAAACGTAAATGATGCATCCATTGTTTAATGTAGGTTTTTTAATTTAGGTAAAATTTAATAAAGTCGTGTGTAACACAACTGCGCTAATTGTCCACGCTTTGAAAAATGCAAGATATAGCTGTAAACATCATTTTATTTTTTACAACCATTACAAAATCCTCTTACAATATTTTCTTGCAAACAAACATCTTTCACTAAAAAAAACTTTAGAATACCAAGATTAGGCGAATTACTGGATAAATGAAAATCGCGAGCTCGCGCCATGGAGTTAGTTGGGTGGATTGTAACTAAAAGGATGACGATGCTTTGACGTCATTTTACGATTGTTACATCCTCCCCCTCTGGTTCTGACGACGTCCCGACGAAGAACCAGGAGGCTTTTTCGGTGGTCTACCTCGTTTTCTTATCGGAGCCACTGGTGTAGCGTCCGAATTATGACACAATTTTAATGCTGATGAATGATATGTTGCAAGCGGTTCATGTGGATTATCCAGGCTTGCAATTTCAAATGTAGTAGGCGATCTTTGAGTCAATATCACATATGGTCCATCACGCTTAGGCATGAACTTTGCAGTTTTGTGATTGGAGGCTTTACTCACAGGATGTGAGGTTACCCATACTTTATCTCCCGGTATGAAGTTAGGTCCTTGCTGCCTTTTACGATCAGCATATTTCTTTCTTTGGTCTTGTTTTATTTCCACTCTTTCCTTAATTTCCTTAGAAATATTAGCAAATCTCTTCAAATATGGTGTAATTTCTGGCACAAAATTGTCGTTATAAATAACTGCACGTATGTCATGCTGTACGTCATCGACTGTCAGTAGTTCTCGGCCGAACTGCAAATATGCTGCACTTTGTAGGGTGGTATCACATTTGGCAGTGTTCATAGCAAAACGAATTGTTGGAAGCTTTTCTTCCCAAGAGTCATGTTCATTACCCACAAGGATAGCCAATCTCGGTTTCAGATCCCGATTTTTCCTCTCTACAGGGTTAGCTTGAGGATGATAGACAGGAATCAAGCTTTGTTTTATATCCAAGAGGAAACAGAGTTGTTGCATTACACCACTGACAAATTGGCTTCCGTTATCACTAATTAGACGTCTTGGGAGACCATATCTCAAAATAACTTCTTCTAACAACGTCGTTGCACACTCCTTTGCAGTGGCTTGCTTTAAGGCAAACAATTCTACCCATCTAGTTGCACAATCTTCAACAATAAATATCCACTTTTTGCCACTTTTACTTTCTGGTAAGGGACCAAAAAGATCAATAGATAGGACTTCAAACCTTTGAGAATAAACAGGAGTTTGCAACAATCCTGATGGTTTTTGATTTGACGGCTTGTACCTGTTGCATTCAGCACAGTTCTTTACATAGTTTGCAATATATGAACGCATTCCGGTCCAATAGTATCTTTTGGAAATTCTATCATAAGTTCCTTCAGCACCGTAATGACCTGCTGTTGGCGAATCATGGTATACTTTCATAATCTTTTCTTTCTCGTGCGATGGCAGAACAAGCTGTGCCTCTTCCGAATCTGAACTTGGGGAATATCTGTACAAAACACCTTGGTTCATAATGTAACCACGTTCGGTCCAGTTATAATAGTCAACACTTTTTTGGTCACTTTCAAAGCTGTAAATTATCTTTTTCAATTCTTTATCTTTCGTTTGGTTAAAACGTAAATCACTTGGTTTACTTGCTGGTATATCCACAACGACCGAGCAGAGCTCACAGCTGTCTTTAGGAGGATGTCCACAACTAGGCCGGGACAACATATCAGCTATAACATTCGCCTTTCCAGGTATGTATTCTATCTTCAAATTGAATTCCTGCAATTGCAAAGCCCATCTGGCAAGTCGTCCAGATAGAGACTTAAGACTCATGAGCCATCTTAAAGGCTGGTGGTCTGATGCCACAGTAACTTCACTTCCATCAATGTACCCTCGGAACTTGTTAAGAGCCCAAATTACAGCAAGTGCCTCACGCTCAGTAGTTGAATAGTTACGTTCTGCAGAATTCAATAATCTACTAGCATACTCAATCACTCGTTCTTCAGAATTCTCCCCCTGGAGGAGCACTGCTCCTAGAGCATAGCTGCTTGCATCAGTTCGAACAATGAATGGTTTTGTTTCATTAGCCTGTTCCAGTATTGGTGCCGAAACCAAGCAGCGTTTTAAAGCTTGAAATGCATTTTCTTCATGGGTACCCCAAAACCACGTTGATTTCTTCTTAGTGAGATTGCTTAACGGTCGAGATAGTTCTGCAAAGTTAGGTATGAATCGTCGATACCATGAACAGGTTTGTAGGAAGGACTGCAGTTGTTTAACATTCTTGGGAGGCGGAATCCGAGTGATGGCTTCAACCTTTTCAGAGTCTACTTCAGTGCCATTAGGGGTAATCCAGTGACCTAAGTACTTTACTTTGTTACATGCAAAATTACACTTTTCTCTATTTACAAAAAGTTTCCATTTTTCAAGTCTCTGAAAAACAGCTTCAAGATCTGACATGTGCTGCTCAAAAGTGGATGACAAAATTATAATATCATCCAAATAAGTAAGTATATTTATTCCAGGAAGTCCCTTTCGAAAGTTATCCATAAGTCTCTGAAAAGTTGCTGGTGCATTACGCAGACCAAAAGGCATTCTGCGATAGCGAGATGTTCCTAGAGAACACACGAAAGCTGTTTTGTCACGATCAGGTGCATACACATTTACCTGGTGGTAACCAGAACGTAAGTCAAGCGTAGACATGAATTCAGTACGTTTGGCTTGATGCAAAAGATCGTCCATCCTCGGTAAAGGATAAGAATCGGGTATAGTCACAGAGTTTAGCTTTCTGTAATCGATACAAAGACGTACGTCACCATTCGGTTTTGGAACAAGGACGACTGGTGCCGAGTACGGAGATTCACACTCTTCAATAATTCCTTTTACAAGAAGGTCATTTATTTTAGCTTTCAGCAACTCTCTTTTTGCTGGGGACAACCGATAAGGTGAAACTGACACTGGCGGGTGATTTCCTGTATTAATATGATGCTCTACTAGTGGAGTGGCCTCTCCCCCTGCCTGAAAGATTCTCTCATATTTGCAGAGCAAATCATTTAAAATTTTCTTTTCTTCAGAATCTAATCTTGAACCTTCGCTTTCTCTCAAAGAATAAGAATTTACTTCGATATTTTCGACAGTTTCTTCCAGAATTAAATTTCTAAGATCTATAATCTTTAAATCTGTATTAACTTCTTCCTCACCAATTTCTTGGGCAAGCAGGATTAAATCTTCTTTCCGCGCTTTACCTAAATAAGCCATATTTCCTGAATTTAAAGTAAAACGTCACTCACGTAAAAATAAAACGTCACTCACTTATCTGTACCATTTTTTTACGTTGGGCGCCACTTATAGCTGTAAACATCATTTTATTTTTTACAACCATTACAATATTTTCTTGCAAACATCTTTCACTAAAAAAAACTTTAGAATACCAAGATTAGGCGAATTACTGGATAAATGAAAATCGCGAGCTCGCGCCATGGAGTTAGTTGGGTGGATTGTAACTAAAAGGATGACGATGCTTTGACGTCATTTTACGATTGTTACAAAGATAAAATTGTTGTCAACATCATGTAATGTTATTTATGTGGTATATACTATATATATTAAACCTCAATGTGGTATATACCAAACCTCACAAAACGAATTATTTGATGTAGAAATCAGGCATTTCTCGAAAGAGAAAAGTTTTGTCTGCATACCATAAAGTTCTTTCTTTTTTGATCGCCAGTCTCATTGACGTAGTTTTTGTGTCATGTTGCAATCGTCTAAAATTTGCACTCATGACGTCAACTTTTAGTCACGATTCAAGCATTTTTTCACGTTTTGAGATTCCTCATTACTGGGTTTAATTCAAATTATACATGTGTAAGGAAAATATGCGTTTCCCACCGTGCGGAGAACGGGTACGCAGCTAGTCTATACTATTAAAATCTGTGTGCGTCTGTCTGTGTGTGTGTGTTTGTGTAGCATCATCTCCTCCTAAACGGCTGGGAGTTGAGTTTCGACCGAGGTATCCACGAATTCGGAAAATTTCGAGAAAGCTCCGCTAATTTAAATTTCGAAATTCGAATTATTTTAAGAGATATTGATAAAAAACCCCGTCAAAAACGCTAATTTTTGCTCTTCGCAATTCCGCGATTGTAACCCTTGTAGTGAAAATGTGAGAAAAAAGCATCGAGGTTGCCATGTTTGGCTATTTTATTAAATTATTTAGACTCCTGTAGTAAAAATAAAAGAATAATGATTTTTTTTCTGTTTAGATTATTTACAAAGTTATTTTTTAGTTGAAGTATTGCGTGCATTTGAAATCAGAGCAGGAATTCAAGGCTTTTTATGTGTAAAAGAATAAGGTATTGGGAGATTTCCGAGACTAATATGTATATTTTTTAGTTTGGCGAAAAAAAAAATGGCTCATTTGGTGATTTTGAGAAAGTAGTTGATTCTACCGATTTGCACAGTTTTGGGCTTGGCGCAATTTACTGCGAGCAAACCGAAATAGGTTTAGGTTTGTGTGTGTAGGTTTTATTAAAATACGGCGTTAAACTTTAATTTTCCATGCAGAAATAGTGCAATTATTAAGGCGATTTTAAGCAATCGATCTTCGGAATTTTCCCCAAATTAAGTAAATTGATTTACCTTGAGGGAATGCCGCCAAATTTCAAAAGAAATGAAATTCTCGCATTCGGTAAATTGGAATAAATAAAACACGTTATAGTAATTTAAAATACTGCTATGCTACTTTTCAAATAGATTCCTGCATTAATTTTTGGCGATGGAACCATACACAAATAACTATTTCCTATTTTGATTGCTGTTAAATCAGTGCTTAGAATCATTCTCTGAAAAAAAAAAAGAAAAAAAAATCTCGCAAAATGGCATACGCAGATTCCTTCTTTAGTACCTTTCTTAGAAAAGTTGGCGATAAATATTCAAATGTAGTGTAACTCCGTGTTTAATAGCGTGTGTTTTTTGCGTTTCTATTTCTAATTCTATGGCATGATTGAGATGAGCCAATGTTACGAGCGGATGGATAGATAATTTTTTTTTAATCCCGCCAAACAGAGTATAGTAAAATACGAATTCTGTATAAATACGAAAGTCTTTGGAGATGAACGAGAATGCCTATAAATATTGCATTTACTGTGAAGTTAAATTTAGGATACATTTTGGCTATTTGCCATCGACTATAAGCGCTAATTACGCCAATATGGCAGTTCTAGCAAGCATGAATAAATTTCATTTCATGTTCTATTTTAATATTGCTGCAGTTTCCGTAGTTACGGAATCCGTTGTTGCCACTCAAGCTGTTAAATTTAACAATTAAGTGAAAACACTCATTTCTACAGCTCTTGACTCGAAAAATGAAAACGCATTGGATATGACACAATTAGAATATTATCACAATCACAACGTCAATAATGCGAACCTGTAACTTTGGTTATTTTTAACTAAATTCATTTTCAAGGTCTTTAAGAAATCCTGTGTACTATGTCAAAGCCTCATATCTTAATTCCGATTAGTTTGCAAGAAAATTGATTAATCAGTATAAACTGAAGCAATTAAATTTTGTAAGCGTTTTTCTTGAAATGAGGAAAATGCAGATTGACGTCTTTGGTGTAGAAGTGGCGATAGGGAGAACTACTTAATTCAGTAACCTTAATGGGGGAATGATAATTGAATATGCGCATGCACAAGGACCCAAAAATCAAGAGAATATGAAAAGTCAGGAATATGAAATGAAAATCAAAAATAAATCAAATAATATGAGATATAAGTAATAATAATACGAGAATGACATTGTAATCATGTGTACAACAAAGGTCCCAATTGCTTATAATATTCCCCTAGCAATGACTTAGTCCGACCAGTGGCCGAGCGCTTAGCGCTCTGAACTGGGAGACGGAAGGTTTCTGGTTCAAAACAGGTCGTGTCCGCCGACCTAACCGTTCGGAGTTTTCCTGTATTCCGTTCGGAAAATAAAACTGTACTCGCAACATGCATATGTTAGGAAACATATATGTCTGGTTTCCTCCAAAACGTAGCGTAAATACCGGTTAAGACCCCCTAGAAAGACCCCTACGGAGGACAACCCCACCCCTTGACCTAGATCCCATGTGTGGAGACTAGCCCTCCAAGCGGCTGAGACGTAAAATCCCGTTCACTTCATTCCAGTTTTCACTGCAATGCATCTATAATTTAAATTATTTATAACACTAAGGCATCATAAAATTTATTTCGATATTAAAGCTTATGGCTATTTTAGGAGTTAACTTTCTAATAATTACAAATCTTCCTATCAAAATTTTATTTTTTAAATAATTTTAAAGCTGCATGAAAATTTTGCAGTGAAAACAACATTACATTATTTGCCCATTTCCAAGACGCTCAGAGGGCTAGAAGCAGGATAGTCTCCAGATTTGTAGAGAGTTCAATTGAACGCCCAGCGTCGTGTGCAACTTATAGAGAAGCAGTTGTACGATACCGGATCCATCGAGAAAAAGCCTGGGCAAGGTCATCTAAGAGAAGCTGCTTCTTTTTTGATCCCAGTCTAGTGACATTGACGTAGTTTTTGTGCCATCATGTTGCAGTCATCTCAGATTTGCACTCATGACGTCAACGTTTCATCACGATTTAAGTAATTTTTTACTTTTATAGATTCCGCATCAATGAGCTTAATTCGAATTATATGTATAAGGAAAATGTTCTTTTCCTACCGTTCGGAGAACGGGTACGAAGCTAGTTGTTCAATAAAAAAAGAGTTACCTTAGAATATGTTATTAAGTATTAACAAAATATCATAAAAATTATTATACAAGTCAGTCACCTAAAGTTTTATCTTAAATAAGGTAAACACTGTTTAAAATCGCAGTGTTTACCTTAGCACAGCATAGTTACAGCATAAGCTTAGCTTAGTTACAGCACAGCATAGCTTAGTTACAGCATAAATTTAATTATTTTGTCTCAGATTCACAATTACATATACATGTAACTTCTTGTCTATTTACAAAGTAAATGAAAAGAGAGATAATAGGAAACGCTTCGATATACTTTAAAATTATTCAGTCTACCGTACAATTCATTTTGCTTGCATATCTAGCACAAGCACGTAAATGAATAATACTTCCATTGGTTGCTTTCTAAAAATATAACGAAATAAATGTATAATATATCCATTCAACCTACTATTTGCATTAATTGAAACAACGCTACCATTTCCTCTAAAAATGTTTAAAAAAAACATGTTTGCATTATGATAATTAAAAAAAATAACCGTACTACTTTTATAAGGTAATATTCATCGCCACATTTCTAATCAAGAAAATGAAATTACTTCTCATGACATGAAATTGTAACTAAATGTTCTTAATAGGAATGTTAAGCATATTTTTTTTCTGTATCCTGATAAAATATTTCGAATTCATTTTCCTTCCTCTTATGTATTCCTAATTAACACCGGTTTCTTGTATTATATTTTTTTGTAATCGTAAAAGAAAACAAACCCAATTTAAATGCTAATATTTAAAAAAATGTAAATGCAAGAATGAATATTTTACTTTTACTTATCAGTCGGTCTTCGTCTTATTTAAGTATAAATAATCTCTCAAATTCAAGAAAAATTTTTTGTATTATGTTGTCTGTTCCATATACCACAATTTAAGTAGCAAGTAACGAAATGCTCCATCATTTTTTAATTAAAATATGTGAATATATTTTATATTATATTTTACTTTAGTCAAAAGCACGAGTAGATTTTAAATGTTATTTATACAGTAGTCTAAGGTATTTTTTGAGGGGAGTTCGACGTCCCCACGCTGGTGCGTTCGCGCATAAAGGAGGAAATACTGAATGTGTGCATGTGGCTCGGGAGGGTGCGTTCGCAAGCCAAAAACATAGTAGCTATGACCACAAAATCTTTAAACACAGCAAATTATTTAAGGAAATAAAAATTATCAAGGTATTCTCCGATAAATGCTGACAGAAAATGTAACAAGCCGTGAGCATTATTATTATTTTTTTTAAGTTCAACGGAAAAAACTGTTAAATTGCTTTGTCTAAAACAATTTTCATGAGCATGGGTACCACGGAAAGAAATTATGTCTGGGTTAGACTAACTTTGTCGAAAGTTCTTTTAATGCTCAGATTTTCAAAAAATCGCACACACGCTATAATAGTATTGCTGTTGTTGTTGATGATGATGGTAATGAGATGATAATAATAATAATAATAATAATAATAAATACTAATGCACATACGCAGGGTGTTTTTTAAAAGACGTCGTAACGAGCTCGAATTCTTTATCTTTTAGAGATAAGTGGGCAGCGTAAATTTAAGAAATGTTCAAAATAAGTTCGGAAATAAGACTTTCTAAGAAAAATTTCTCTCGTTAATTTTCAATAAGTTACACTTTTTAATTTGTATAAGACCCCCGTACAAAACAATTTCCAATTAGTAAAATGTGCCCCATACACGAATGAGGTGACATGCAAAATTTGAGAACTATACCTTAAAAAGTGTCAGAGATATGAAGATTAATATAACGCTGACTTAAACCACTTTTCAATGGCTCTCGAAGGGAAAAAATCACGTCCGATGATAGAGCATTTTGGGGTCGTACGGAAATTAGGAAAGAACATTTTTTTCCCACTTTACCAAAAGACGTTTATATTCAAAATCATTTATAGTCCCCGATCAACTTTCTTTAACCCCTTAAGCAGTTTGCCCGTACAGTGTACGTGCTACCCAAAATTGGCCTCAACTGGTTTGCCCGTATAGCGTACGGGCATCGATATTTTCTCCTTTCCTTTTCTGATTTGCCCGCATATTTCATTATTGTGAAGAGACTATTTAGTATTAATATTCTTCAATAGATGGTGTGGCTTGTCAATGTAACTGAAATGTTTTTCATCCGGGTTTTTCTTCCTAGCGAGAGAGCGGGAATATTTCATCATATGCCTTTCAAAATATGCCTTTTTTGGAAGCATTTCGGTAAAAAAATTGACCGCTTAAAGGGTTAAGGATATCTTTGAGACGTTGTATGATGAAAGGCTTAAATTTGGTGTATGTCTTCATGATCGTATGGGGCGCATTTTACTAATTGGGAATATTTTTGCAGGGGTCATATGCAAATAAAAAAGGGGAACTTTTTAAAAATTAACGAGAGGAAATTTTTCTTAACGCAGTATTATTTCTGACCTTATTTTGGACATTTTTTTTTCAATTTACACTGTCCAATTATCTCTAATGGATTAAGAATTAAAGCCCGTTACCACATTTTTGGGACACCCGTATATTGATTGTAATACACTTTCTATTTTCTATACATAGTTCATTCTGCACAATGTATAAAGCAGAACTGCA